>OX333081.1:14114567-14704175 GCA_946863875.1 Alloplasta piceator | reverse complement strand
GGTACAAAGACCTCGCAAAAAACAATGCTGGATAAAGACAAAGATATATGTAGACCGGATAAAACCCGTGGCGCTAACCCGATATAAAATTTGAATAGCCATATCAATTCAACTACATGTGTGGTTGAGCTAACGGAATTCAATTGAGTCAAACGAATTCGATTGAGTCAACCATAAATGTTGTTCAAGCAATATCGCAGTTAGTCCTCTCATAATCTTTGTTAATAACGAGGTCTGCATTTCGCGTTGGTCTGCCTCTTGATTCCCGGAATCAGTTGTCGACAATTGCACAACGTTTAAAAGAAATTGTGTCATTACATTATTTTGGTAATTACACAATTTCTTTCGAACGTCGTGCAATTGTCGACAACTGATTCCGGGAATCAAGAGGTAGACCAAAGCGAAATACAGATCTCATTATTAACAAACATTATGAGAGGAATAAATGCGATGTTACTTGAACAACATTTATGGTTGACTCAATCGAATTCGTTTGACTCAATGGAATTCCGTTGGCTCAACTACACATGTTGTTGAATTCATATGGCTATTCAAATTTTATATCGGGTTAGCCCCACGGGTTTTTTCCGGTCTACATATATCCTTATCCGGCATTATTTGTGGCGAGATCTTTGTACCGAAAACTACTCTATGCAAACTATTAGATTAGCTTATTAATTGCAGAAAAACCTTACAAAATCTCGATGAAAGTTTTCACGTTTTACGTCTCGAACGAAATTTTGCAATTGATTATTTTTTGTAATAATAAAACGTGTACATACCTTTGAATCGGTCGATGAGAATTCCCAGTTCCCACTCTACTAGTATATCGTCACAAGTGCGGTTCATAACGACTTTCGCGCAACGCAAAATTATTCGCGAAATTCCGACACAATATTCACACACGTTATAACTGCCTCACCGCCGTAAGCCGAATGATCGAAACGCCGTCCCCACTCCCTACTGACCACTCAGAGAACGAGTCAAGGTCATCGCCGCGCGGCAAGCGGCGACGTACGCCGGGCTCCTGATTGGTCACCGCTTGCCGTTGCCGCGTCTCACCGCGGGCATGGAGTCTTAGATTAATGCGCGGGACTCCGTGTGCGCGGGAAACGAGCTTCGTAGCTCCGCGCATCAGGCGCTCTCCTTCTTCCATGCTACCGGTCATTTCCCGCGCACGCGAAGTCCCGCACATATACATGCGCCTTTGTGTGTATATATATAGATATATATACACACCAAACTGAGCCGCGTTCGTGTACGTGTACATTTGCGGACAAAGCCTTATAGCCACACGACCGGCGTAAATACTTTGTATTTACTTTGTTACGTTTATGTTTTTTTCTGTTTCTCGCTCTCGCTTTGAGCTTCGGTGGCAGATTCAGCCGAGACACCGAATAGACTTTTTATATACCGATACAAACATTTCGAGTTATAAAATAAAATCGGGGTGTGTGCAATCACACGCTGATTATTTCTGCCTATGAATAATGAGAGAGAGAGAGAGAGAGAGAAATAGAGAGAGAAGCTTAATACAAAAACTAACAAACCCAAAAAATGGTTAAAATTGTTTGGGTTGTGATTTTTTTAATTGTTATTCTTTTAAATTGTTATTATTTCAATTATTATCATTTTTTGTGGCCTCCGAACAGCTTCGCACGGTTTTGATTTTTTCTCTTTTGTTTTTCGAAATTGTTATTTTTTTAGAAATCGGGTTTAATTCTTTTTTTTTTTAATTTTTATTTCAACTGTTTTTATTATTATTTTATTTATTTATTTAATTTTTGAATTTGTTATCATTTAAATTGTTAATATTTTCCTTATTATTATTTTTTTCATTGTCCTTGTTTTTTATTGTCTACTTACGTTGGCTGCACGGCTTGGATTTGTTTTGTTAGAAATTGGGATTCTTTTGGTGAAAATTATGTTTTCTCTTTTTTTTTGTAATTTTCAAATGGTTTGTGTTATTTATTAAAAAAAAAATTGTTTTTATAATTTTTATTAAATTGTTATTATTTTCATCCTTGATATTTTCATTATTTCAATTTTGATTTTTGTTTATTTTCCGAAGACTCGCAGAGCCTCTGAAGGCCTTCGAATGCTTTCAAAGTCTAATTACATTCGTTTGCACGGCTTGGATTTTTTTTTCTTTTGTTTTTCGAATTTGTGATTATTTTTGTAGAAATTGTTTTTTTTGCGATTGTAATAGTTTTTATTATTTTTTTGCACTGTTATTATTTCAATTGTTAATATTTTCATTATTATTATTATTTTTGATGTGGTTTTTCTCTCCAAAGGCTTTCGCAGAGTCTATTATAGCTAGTAAAATGTTAACACTCTAGATGAACAGTGTGTATATATATATATATATATATACATATTAAAATCAACCACATGAAAATTTCTTAAATATGAATGAAATGTTATAACATTCAAATAAAATATTTGAATATATATATATTATATAGTAAGCAAAGCTTTCTTTCAACCAAATCCATGTCAATATTTTCTGTCTAATGTTTTTAAAATTATTTCAATTATTGCGGTTATTTATTTGTTTGTCGCCGGAAGCTGTAGCGAAGTTGATCGCTCCTAAAGTGACTGCTGCAGCAGACGAATTTTGCGCCGAGATTGAAGCCGTGCCGGGAGTTGTAATAGATACAAACTCGGATAATGATTCTGACTCCGACTCCGACTCCGA
Organism: Alloplasta piceator; assembly: GCA_946863875.1. Classification (NCBI taxonomy): domain Eukaryota; kingdom Metazoa; phylum Arthropoda; class Insecta; order Hymenoptera; family Ichneumonidae; genus Alloplasta; species Alloplasta piceator. Next base: position 14,701,474 of record OX333081.1, on the reverse strand, counting down.
TTACGATTTTGATTAAGAATAAAATTTTCTATTTTTGAAACGTTCCGTATGTATTTTGAAAATAAGAATAATAATTGCGTAGAATACACTGTTCACGTTTATTTTATCATGATGATTTTTTTTTATATATTAATTTATCTATTTAGCAGGATACTCGGCCATTTTGTTTATAACAATTTGCTGTAAGCTCTTTGTTGCAAGTTATAAACAATAGATATCGGATTGGTAATCAGCGACCTTGAAAACCCGTATATACCAATTTTTATCAACATCTGGTAACTTTTTAACGTTCATGTCAGCCATATTGAATCAGCCATTTTTTTAACGACAATTTGGCTTGCGGATTCGTAATCAGAGACCTTGAAAACCCGTAAATACCAATTTTTGTCGACATCTGGCAACTTTTTAACATTCATGTCAGCCATATTGGATCGGCCATTTCGTTTAGGATAATTTGGCTTTCAGAGTCGTAATCAGCGACCTTGAAAAACCCCTGTAAGCCAATTTTCATTCCCGTCAAAGGTCATTTGAGGTTTTAGCCAGGTTTTTGAGCTTTTCTCCTACTGTGCGGTGCAACTGGTGCAAAATGCACGATTTAAATTCCTATACTACTCTCTAAAGACTTTTTTTTAAGGATTTTTCCTAGAGACCATCAGTCACCAAAAGTGACTGGGAGTCCTGGAAAAAACGTCACTCCGAGAGTATCTAAAACTGGTGCAAAATGCACGATTCAAATTCCTATACTACTCTCTAGAGACTTTTTTTTTTACGGAGTTCTCCTAGAGACTATTGGTCACCAAAAGTGACTGAGAGATTCTGGAAAAAACTTTACTCCACGAGTATCTAGAACTGGTGCAAAATGCACGATTCAAATTTCTATACTATTCTCTAGAGACTTTTTTTTTTACGGACTTCTCCTGGAGACCATCAGTCACCAAAAGTGACTGAGAGGGTCTGGAAAAACCTCACTCCACGAGTATCTCGAACTGGTGCAAAATGCACGATTGAAATTCCTAGACTACTCTCTGGAGACTGTTTTTTATTTTTTTTACGGATTTCTCCTAGAGATCATCAGTCACCAAAAGTGACTGAAAAGGTCTGGCGAAAACGTCACTCCTCGAATAACTAAAACTGGTGCAAAATGCACGATTTAAATTCCTATACCACTCTCTGTAGATTTTTTTTGACGGATTTCTTCTAGAAACCATCAGTCGACGTAAGTGACTGAGAGGGTCTGAAAAAAACTTCAGTCCACGAGTATCTAAAACTGGTGCAAAATGCACGATTCAAATTCCTAGACTACTCTCCGGAGACTTTTTTTTATTTTTTTTACGGATTTCTCCTAGAGACTATCTGTCACCAGAAGTGACTGAGCGTCCTGGAAAAAACGTCACTCCGAGAGTATCTGAAACTGGTGCAAAATGCACGATTTAAATTTCTATACTATTCTCTGGGGACTTTTTTTTTGCGGATTTCTCCTGGAGACCATCAGTCACCAAGAGTGACTGAGAGGATTTGGAAAAAACGTTACTCCACGAGTATCTGAAACTAGTGCAAAATGCACGATTTAAATTCCTATACTACTCTCTGTAGACCTTTTTTCTGAGGGATTTCTCCTAGAGACCATCAGTTACCAAAAGTGACTGAGAGGGTCTGGAAAAAACGTCACTCCACAGGTACCTAGAACTGGTGCAAAATGAACGATTCGAATTTCTATCCTACTCCCTGAAGATTTTTTTTTGACGAATTTCTCCTAGAGACCATCAGTCACCAAAAAAAACTGTGAAGGTCTGCAAAAAACGTTACTCCACGATTATCTAGAACTGGTGCAAAATGAACGATTCGAATTCCTATACTACTCTATGGACACTTTTTTGTCACGGATTTCTCCCAGAGACCATAAGTCACCAAAAGTGACTCAGAGGGTCTGGAAAAAACGTCACTTCACGAGTATCTAGAACTGGTGCAAAATGCACGATTTTAATTCCTATACTATTCTCTGAAGACTTTTTTTTTACGGATTTCTTCTAGAGACCATCATCAGTCACCAAAAGTCACTGAGAGGGTCTGAAAAAAACGTTACTCTTCGAGTATCTAAAACTGGTGCAAAATGCACGATTCGAATTCCTATACTACTCTCTGGGGAATTTTTTTTATTTACGGAATTCTCCTAGAGACCATTAGTCACCAAAAGTGACTAAGAGGGTCTTGATGAAACGTCACTCCACGAGTATCTATAACTGGTGCAAAATGCACGATTCGGATTCCCATATTACTCTCTGGAGATTTTTTTTTTTTACGGATTTCTCCCAGAGACCAACAGTAGACAAAAGTAACTGAGAGGGTCTTGAAAAAACGTCATTCCACGAGTATCTGGAACTGGTGCGAAATGCACGATTCGAATTTCTATAGTACTTTCTAAAGACGTTTTTTTTTACGGATTTCTCCTAGAGACCATCAGTCACCAGAAGTGACTGAGAGGGTCTGGAAAAAACGTCACTTCACGAGTATCTAGAACTGGTGCAAAATGCATGATTCAAATCTCTATACTATTCTCTGAAGACTTTTTTTTTTACGGATTTCTCCTAGAGATTATCAGTCAACAAAAGTGACTGAAAGGGTCTGGCAAAAACGTCACTCCTCGAATATCTAAAACTAGTGCAATATGCACGGTTCAAACTCCTATACTACTCTCTGTAGATTTTTTTTCACGGATTTCTTCTAGAGACCATCAGTCGACAAAAGTGACTGAGAGGGTCTGGAAAAATCTTCGCTCCGAAAGTATCTGAAACTGGTGCAAAATACACGATCAGAAGATCTATACTACTCTCTGAAGACCTATTTTTTACGGATTTCTTTGAGAGACCATCAGTCACCAAAGGTGACTGAAAGGGTCTGGAAAAAACGTCACTCCACGAGTATTTAGGAATAGTGCAAAATGCACGATTCAAATTTCTATACTACTCTCTGAAGATTTTTTTTTTGACGGATTTCTCCTAGAGACCATCGGTCACCAAATTGACTGAGAGGGTCTGGAAAAAACGTCACGCCACAAGTATCTAAAACTGGTGCATAATGCACGATTCGAATTCCTAGACTACTCTCCGAAGACTTTTTTTAATTTTTTTTACGGATTTCTCCTGGAGACTATCTGTCACCAAGAGTGACTGAGAGTCCTGGAAAAAACGTCACTCCGAGAGTATCTGAAACTGGTGCAAAATGCACAATTTAAATTTCTATACTATTCTCTGGAGACTTTTTTTTTACGGATTTTTCCTAGAGACCATCAGTCACCAAAAGTGACTGAGAGGGTTTGGGAAAAACGTTATTCCACGAGTATCTGGAACTAGTGCAAAATGCACGATTCAAATTCCGATACTACTCTCTGGAGACCTTTTTTCTGAGGGATTTCTCCTAGAGTCCATCAGTTACGAGAAGTGACTGAGAGGGTCTGGAAAAAACGTCACTCCACAAGTATCTAGAACTGGTGCAAAATGAACGATTCGAATTTCTATACTATTCCCTGGAGATTTTTTTTTTTACGGATTTCTCCTAGAGACCATCAGTCACCAAAAAAGACTGAGAAGGTCTGCAAAAAACGTTACTCCACGATTATCTAGAACTGGTGCAAAATAAACGATTCGAATTCCTATACTACTCTATGGAAACTTTTTTTTCACGGATTTCTCCCGTAGACCATAAGTCACCAAAAGTGACTCAGAGGGTCTGGAAAAAACGTCACTCCACGGGTATCTAGAACTGGTGCAAAATGCACGATTTTTATTCCTATACTATTCTCTGAAGACTTTTTTTTTACGGATTTCTTCTAGAGACCATCAGTCACCAAAAGTCACTGAGAGGGTCTGTAAAGAACGTTACTCCTCGAGTATCTAAAACTGGTGCAAAATGCACGATTCGAATTCCTATACTACTCTCTGGAAAATTTTTTTTATTTACGGAATTCTCCTAGAGACCATTAGTCACCAAGAGTGACTAAGAGGGTCTGGATAAAACGTCACTCCACGAGTATCTATAACTGGTGCAAAATGTACGATTTGGATTCCCATACTACTCTCTGGAGATTTTTTTTTTTACGGAATTCTCCCAGAGACCATCAGTAGACAAAAGTAACTGAGAGGGTCTGGAAAAAACGTCATTTTACGAGGATCTGGAACTGGTGCAAAATGCACGATTCGAATTTCTATAGTACTTTCTAAAGACCCTTTTTTTTTACGGATTTCTGCTGGAGACGATCAGTCACCAGAAGTGACTGAGAGGGTCTGGAAAAAACTTCACTTCACGAGTATCTAGAACTGGTGCAAAATGCACGATTCGAATGTCTATACTACTCTCTGGAGACTTTTTTTTTACGGATTCCTTTTACAGACCATTACTCACCAAAAGTGACTGAGAGGGTCTGGGAAAAACATCACTCCACGAGTATCTAGAACTGGTGCAAAATGCACGATTCGAATTCCTATACTACTCTCTGGAGACTTTTTTTTGATGGATTTCTCCTAGAGACCATCAGTCACCGGAAGTGACTGAGATGTTCTGGAAAAAACGTCACTCCACGAGTATCTCGAACTGGTGCAAAATGCACGATTTAAATTTCCATACTATCCTCTGAAGACTTTTTTTTGTTAGGAACTTCTCCTAGAGACCATCAGTCACCAAAAGTGAGTGAGAGGGTCTGGAAAATACTTCACTCCACGAGTATTATTGACTGGTGCAAAATGCACGATTCGGATTTCTATACTACTCTCTGGAGTAGTTTTTTTTTTGACGGATTTCTCTTAGAGACCGTCAGTCACCAAAAGTGACTAAGAGGGTCTGGAAAAACGTCACTTCACGAGTATCTAGAACTGGTGCAAAATGCGCGATTCGAATGTCTATACTACTCTCTGGAGACTTTTTTTTTTTACGGATTTCTTTTACAGACCATTACTCACCAAAAGTGACTGAGAATGTCTGGGAAAAACATCACTCCACAAGTACCTAGAACTGGTGCAAAATGCACGATTCGAATTTCTATACTACTCTCTGGAGTAGTTTTTTTTTTTTGACGGATTTCTTTTAGAGACCGTCAGTCACCAAAAGTGACCAAGAGGGTCTGGAAAAAACGTCGATCCACGAGTATCTAGAACTGGTGCAAAATGCACGATTCGAATGTCTATACTACTCTCTGGAGTAGTTTTTTGATTTTACGGATTTCTCTTAGAGACCGTCAGTCACCAAAAGTGACTAAGAGGGTCTGGAAAAAACGTCACTCTACGAGTATCTGGAACTGGTGCAAAATGCACGACTCAAATTCGTATACTACTCCCTGGAGACTTTTTTTTTGACGGATTTCTCTTAGACCGTCAGTCACCAAAAGTGACTGAGAGGGTCAGGAAAAAACATCACTACAAAAGTATCTCAAAATGGTGCAAAATGCACGATTCGAATTCCTATATAACTCTCTGGAGACTTTTTTTTTCACGGATTTCTCCCAGAGACCATAAGTCACCAAAAGTGACTGACAGGGTCTGAAAAAAACGTCACTCCACGAGTATCTAGAACTGGTGCAAAATGCACGATTCAAGTTTCCATACTATTCTCTAGAGACTTCTTTTTCTACGGATTTCTCTTAAAGACCATCAGTAACCAAAAGTGATTGAGAGGTCTGTAAAAAAGGTCACTCCACGATTGTCTAGAACTGGTGCAAAATGCACGATTCAAATTTCTATACTACTGTCTGAAGACTTTTTTTTTTACGGATTTCTCCTAGAGACCTTCAGTCACCAAAAGTGACTGAGAGGGTCTGGAAAAAACGTCACTGCACGGGTATCCAGAACTGGTGCAAAATGCACGATTCAAATTTCTATAATACTCTCCGGAGACTTTTTTATTTACGTATCTCTCCTAGAGACAATCAGTCACCAAAAGTGACTTCGAGGGTCTCGAAAAAACGTCACTCCACGAGTATCTATAACTGGTTTAAAATGCATGATTCGAATTTCTATACTACTTTCTGGAGACCTTTTTTTTTACGGATTTCTCCCAGAGACCAACAGTCACCAAAAGTGACTGAGAGGGTCTGGAAAAAACGACACTCCACGAGTATCTAGAACTGGTGCGAAATGCACGATTCAAATTTCTATACTACTCCCTGAAGATTTTTTTTTTGACGGATTTCTCTTAGAGACCATCAGTCAACAAAAGTGACTGAGACGGTCTGAAAAAACGTCACTCCACGAGTATCTAGAACCAGTGCAAGATGCACGATTCAAATTTCGATACTATTCTCTGGAGACTTTTTTTTTACGGATTTTTTCTATAGACTATTTGTCACCAAAAGTGACTGAGAAGGTCTGGAAAAAACGTCACTCCGCGAGTATCTGGAACTGGTGCAAAATGCACGATTAAAATGTTTATACTATTCTCTATAGATTTTTTTTTTATGGACTTCTCCTAGAGACCATTAGTCACCAAAAATGACTGAGAGGGTCTGGAAAAAACTTTACTCCACGAGTATCAATAACTGGTGCAAAATGCACGATTCGAATTTCTATACTATTCTCCGGAGTAGTTTTTTTTTTGACAGATTTCTCATAGAGACCGTCAGTCACCAAAAATGACCAAGAGGGTCTGGAAAAAACGTGACTCCACGAGTATCTAGAACTGGTGCAAAATGCACGATTTAAATTCCTATACTACTCCCTGGAGACTTTTTTTTCTGACGGATTTCTCTTAGAGACCTTCAGTCACCAAAAGTGACTGAGAGGGTCTCGAAAAAACATCACTCTACGAGTATCTAAAACTGGTGGGAAATGCACAATTCAAATTCCTATACTACTCTATGGAGACTTTTTTTTTACGGATTTCTGCTAGAGACCATCAGTCACTAAAAGTGACTAAAAGCGTCTGGCAAAGACGTCACGCCTCGAGTATCTAAAACTGGTGCAAAATGCACGATTCGAATTCCTATGCTACTCTCTGGAAATTTTTTTTTTACGGATTTCTCCTAGAGACCATCAGTCACCAAAAGTGACTGAGAGGGTTTGGGAAAAACGTTATTCCACGAGTATCTGGAACTAGTGCAAAATGCACGATTCAAATTCCGATACTACTCTCTGGAGACCTTTTTTCTGAGGGATTTCTCCTAGAGTCCATCAGCTACGAAAAGTGACTGAGAGGGTCTGGAAAAAACGTCACTCCACAAGTATCTAGAACTGGTGCAAAATGAACGATTCGAATTTCTATACTATTCCCTGGAGATTTTTTTTTTTACGGATTTCTCCTAGAGACCATCAGTCACCAAAAAAGACTGAGAAGGTCTGCAAAAAACGTTACTCCACGATTATCTAGAACTGGTGCAAAATAAACGATTCGAATTCCTATACTACTCTATGGAAACTTTTTTTTCACGGATTTCTCCCGTAGACCATAAGTCACCAAAAGTGACTCAGAGGGTCTGGAAAAAACGTCACTCCACGGGTATCTAGAACTGGTGCAAAATGCACGATTTTTATTCCTATACTATTCTCTGAAGACTTTTTTTTTACGGATTTCTTCTAGAGACCATCAGTCACCAAAAGTCACTGAGAGGGTCTGGAAAGAACGTTACTCCTCGAGTATCTAAAACTGGTGCAAAATGCACGATTCGAATTCCTATACTACTCTCTGGAAAATTTTTTTTATTTACGGAATTCTCCTAGAGACCATTAGTCACCAAGAGTGACTAAGAGGGTCTGGATAAAACGTCACTCCACGAGTATCTATAACTGGTGCAAAATGTACGATTTGGATTCCCATACTACTCTCTGGAGATTTTTTTTTTACGGAATTCTCCCAGAGACCATCAGTAGACAAAAGTAACTGAGAGGGTCTGGAAAAAACGTCATTTTACGAGGATCTGGAACTGGTGCAAAATGCACGATTCGAATTTCTATAGTACTTTCTAAAGACCCTTTTTTTTTACGGATTTCTGCTGGAGACGATCAGTCACCAGAAGTGACTGAGAGGGTCTGGAAAAAACTTCACTTCACGAGTATCTAGAACTGGTGCAAAATGCACGATTCGAATGTCTATACTACTCTCTGGAGACTTTTTTTTTACGGATTCCTTTTACAGACCATTACTCACCAAAAGTGACTGAGAGGGTCTGGGAAAAACATCACTCCACGAGTATCTAGAACTGGTGCAAAATGCACGATTCGAATTCCTATACTACTCTCTGGAGACTTTTTTTTGATGGATTTCTCCTAGAGACCATCAGTCACCGGAAGTGACTGAGATGTTCTGGAAAAAACGTCACTCCACGAGTATCTCGAACTGGTGCAAAATGCACGATTTAAATTTCCATACTATCCTCTGAAGACTTTTTTTTGTTAGGAACTTCTCCTAGAGACCATCAGTCACCAAAAGTGAGTGAGAGGGTCTGGAAAATACTTCACTCCACGAGTATTATTGACTGGTGCAAAATGCACGATTCGGATTTCTATACTACTCTCTGGAGTAGTTTTTTTTTTGACGGATTTCTCTTAGAGACCGTCAGTCACCAAAAGTGACTAAGAGGGTCTGGAAAAACGTCACTTCACGAGTATCTAGAACTGGTGCAAAATGCGCGATTCGAATGTCTATACTACTCTCTGGAGACTTTTTTTTTTTACGGATTTCTTTTACAGACCATTACTCACCAAAAGTGACTGAGAATGTCTGGGAAAAACATCACTCCACAAGTACCTAGAACTGGTGCAAAATGCACGATTCGAATTTCTATACTACTCTCTGGAGTAGTTTTTTTTTTTTGACGGATTTCTTTTAGAGACCGTCAGTCACCAAAAGTGACCAAGAGGGTCTGGAAAAAACGTCGATCCACGAGTATCTAGAACTGGTGCAAAATGCACGATTCGAATGTCTATACTACTCTCTGGAGTAGTTTTTTGATTTTACGGATTTCTCTTAGAGACCGTCAGTCACCAAAAGTGACTAAGAGGGTCTGGAAAAAACGTCACTCTACGAGTATCTGGAACTGGTGCAAAATGCACGACTCAAATTCGTATACTACTCCCTGGAGACTTTTTTTTTGACGGATTTCTCTTAGACCGTCAGTCACCAAAAGTGACTGAGAGGGTCAGGAAAAAACATCACTACAAAAGTATCTCAAAATGGTGCAAAATGCACGATTCGAATTCCTATATAACTCTCTGGAGACTTTTTTTTTCACGGATTTCTCCCAGAGACCATAAGTCACCAAAAGTGACTGACAGGGTCTGAAAAAAACGTCACTCCACGAGTATCTAGAACTGGTGCAAAATGCACGATTCAAGTTTCCATACTATTCTCTAGAGACTTCTTTTTCTACGGATTTCTCTTAAAGACCATCAGTAACCAAAAGTGATTGAGAGGTCTGTAAAAAAGGTCACTCCACGATTGTCTAGAACTGGTGCAAAATGCACGATTCAAATTTCTATACTACTGTCTGAAGACTTTTTTTTTTACGGATTTCTCCTAGAGACCTTCAGTCACCAAAAGTGACTGAGAGGGTCTGGAAAAAACGTCACTGCACGGGTATCCAGAACTGGTGCAAAATGCACGATTCAAATTTCTATAATACTCTCCGGAGACTTTTTTATTTACGTATCTCTCCTAGAGACAATCAGTCACCAAAAGTGACTTCGAGGGTCTCGAAAAAACGTCACTCTACGAGTATCTATAACTGGTTTAAAATGCATGATTCGAATTTCTATACTACTTTCTGGAGACCTTTTTTTTTACGGATTTCTCCCAGAGACCAACAGTCACCAAAAGTGACTGAGAGGGTCTGGAAAAAACGACACTCCACGAGTATCTAGAACTGGTGCGAAATGCACGATTCAAATTTCTATACTACTCCCTGAAGATTTTTTTTTTGACGGATTTCTCTTAGAGACCATCAGTCAACAAAAGTGACTGAGACGGTCTGAAAAAACGTCACTCCACGAGTATCTAGAACCAGTGCAAGATGCACGATTCAAATTTCGATACTATTCTCTGGAGACTTTTTTTTTACGGATTTTTTCTATAGACTATTTGTCACCAAAAGTGACTGAGAAGGTCTGGAAAAAACGTCACTCCGCGAGTATCTGGAACTGGTGCAAAATGCACGATTAAAATGTTTATACTATTCTCTATAGATTTTTTTTTTATGGACTTCTCCTAGAGACCATTAGTCACCAAAAATGACTGAGAGGGTCTGGAAAAAACTTTACTCCACGAGTATCAATAACTGGTGCAAAATGCACGATTCGAATTTCTATACTATTCTCCGGAGTAGTTTTTTTTTTGACAGATTTCTCATAGAGACCGTCAGTCACCAAAAATGACCAAGAGGGTCTGGAAAAAACGTGACTCCACGAGTATCTAGAACTGGTGCAAAATGCACGATTTAAATTCCTATACTACTCCCTGGAGACTTTTTTTTCTGACGGATTTCTCTTAGAGACCTTCAGTCACCAAAAGTGACTGAGAGGGTCTCGAAAAAACATCACTCTACGAGTATCTAAAACTGGTGGGAAATGCACAATTCAAATTCCTATACTACTCTATGGAGACTTTTTTTTTACGGATTTCTGCTAGAGACCATCAGTCACTAAAAGTGACTAAAAGCGTCTGGCAAAGACGTCACGCCTCGAGTATCTAAAACTGGTGCAAAATGCACGATTCGAATTCCTATGCTACTCTCTGGAAATTTTTTTTTTACGGATTTCTCCTAGAGACCATCAGTCGACAAAAGTGACTTAGAGGGTCTGGAAAAAACGTCACTCCACGAGTATCTAGAACTGGTGCAAAATGCACGATTCGAATTTCTATACTACTCTCTGGAGAAGTTTTCTTGTTTTTGACAGATTTCTCTTAGACCATTAGTTACCAAATTGACTGAGAGGGTCTGGAAAAAACGTAACTCTATCTAGAACTGTTGCAAAATTCACGATTCGAATTTCTATACTACTCTTTGGAGATGTTTTTTTTTACGGATTTCTCTCAGACGACTTGTCACCAAATTGACTGGGAGGCTCTCGAAAAAACGTCGGTCCACAAGTATCTAGACCTGGTGCAAAATGCACGATTTAAATTTCTATACTACTCTCTGAAGAAACTTTTTTATTTGACGGATTTCTTCGATTATCAGTCACCAAATTGACTGAGAGGGTCTGGAAAAAACGTCACTCCACGAGTATCCAAAACTGGTGCAAAATGCACGATTCGAATTTCTGTACTACTCTCTGGAGATGTTTTTTTTTTGACGGATTTCTCTTGGACCATCAGTCACCAAATTGACTGAGAGGGTCGGGAAAAAACGTTACTCCACGAGTACCTAGGATCGTTGCAAAATGCACGATTCAAAATCCTATACTAATCTCTGAAAACTTTTTTTTTCACGGATTTCTCCTAGAGACCAGCAGACACCAAGAGTGACTGAGGAGGTTTGGAAAAAACGTCATCCTACGAGTATCTAAAACTGGTGCAAAATGCACGATTTTAATTTCTATACCATTCTCTGGAGACTTTTTTTTTAACGGATTTCTTCTAGAGACCATCAGTCACCAAAAGTAAATGAGAGGGTCTGGAAAACACGTCACTTCTCGAGTATCTAAAACTGGTGAAATGCACGATTCTAATTCCTATACTACTCTCTGGAGACTTTTTTTCACGGATTTCTCCTAGAGACTATCAGTCACCAAAAGTGACTGAGAGGGTCTGGAAGAAACGTCACTCCACGAGTATCTAGAACTGGTGCAAAATGCACGATTCAAATTTCTATACTATTCTCTGGAGACTTTTTTTTTACGGACTTCTTCTACAGACCATCAGTCACCAAAAGTGACTAAGAGGGTCTGGAAAAAACATCACTCGACAAGTATCTAGAACTGATGCAAAATGTACGATCCAAATTCCTAGACTACTCTCTGGAGACTTCTTTCTATTTTTTTTCTTACGGATTTCTCCTAGAGACTATCAGTCACCAAAAGTGACTGACAGGGTTTGGAAAAAACGTCACTCTAGGGGTATCTGGAACTGGTGAAGAATGCACGATTCAAATTCCTATACTACTCTCTGAAGACTTTTTTTTTCTACGGATTTCTCCTAGAGACCATCAGTCACCAAAAGTGACTGAGACTCCTGGAAAAAACGTCACTCCGAGAGTATCTAAAACTAGTGCAAAATGCACGATTTAAATTTCTATACTATTCTCTGGAGACTTTTTTTTTACGGATTTCTCCTAGAGACCATCAGTCACCAAAAGTGACTTAGAGGGTCTGGCAAAAACGTCACTCCTTGAGTATCTGAAACTGGTGCAAACTGCACGATTCGAATTTCTATACCACTTTCTAGAGGAGTTTTTTTTTGACGGATTTCTCTTAGAGACCGTCAGTCACCAAAAGTGACTAAGGGGATCTGGAAAAAACGTCACTCCACGAGTATCTAGAACTGGTGCAAAATGCACGATTTCGAATGTCTATACTACTCTCTGGAGACTTTTCTTTTTACGTATTTCTCCTACAGACCATCACTCACCAAAAGTGACTGAGAGGGTCTGGGAAAGACATCACCACGAGTATCTAGAACTGGTGCAAAATGCACGATTCGAATTCCTATACTACTCTCTGGAGACTTTTTTTTCACGGATTTCTCCTAGAAACCATCAGTCACCAAATGTGACTGAGAGGGTCTGGAAGAAACGTCACTCCACGAGTATCTAGAATTGGTGCAAAATGCACGACTCGAATTTCTATACTACTCTCTGGAGATGTTTTTTTTTTTGACGGATTTCTCTTGGACCATCAGTCACCGAATCGTCTGAGAAGGTCTGGAGAAAACGTCACTCCTGACGGTGCAACTGGTGCAAAATGCACGATTTAAATTCCTATACTAATCTCTGAAGACTTTTTTTCTTAAGGATTTCTCCTAGAGACCATCAGTCACCAAAAGTGACTGAGAGTCCTGGAAAAAACGTCACTCCGAGAGTATCTTAAACTGGTGCGAAATGCACGATTCAAATTCCTATACTACTCTCTGGAGACTTTTTTCCTTACGGATTTCTCCTAGCGACTATTAGTCATTAAAAGTGACTGAGAGGGTCTGGAAGAAACTTTACTCCACGAGTATCTAGAACTGGTGCGAAATGCACGATTCAAATTTCTATACTTTTCTCTGGAGACTTTTTTTTCGGACTTCTTCTAGAGACCATCAGTCACCAAAGGTGACTGAGAGGGTCTGGAAAAAACCTTACTCCACAAGTATCTCGAACTGGTGCAAAATGGACGATTTAAATTCCTAGACTATCCTCTGGGGACTTTTTTTTATTTGTCTTACGGATTTCTCATAGAGACTATCAGTCACCAAAAGTGACAGAGATTCCTGGAAAAAACGTCACTTCGAGAGTGTCTGGAACTGGTGCAAAATGCACGATTCAAATCTCTATACTATTCTCTGGAGACTTTTTTTTTACGGATATCTCCTAGAGATCATCAGTCACCAAAAGTGACCGAGAGGGTCTGGCAAAAACGTCACTCCTCGAATATCTAAAACTGGTGCAAAATGCACGATTTGAATTCCTATACTACTCTCTGAAGATTTTTTTTTACGGATTTCTTCTAGAGACCATCAGTCGACGAAAGTGTCTGGGAGAGTCTGGAAAAAACTTCACTCCACGAATATCTGGAACTGGTATGAAATGCACGATTCAAAGTTCTATACTACTCTTTGAAGACCTTCTTTTACGGATTTCTTTTAGAGACCATCAGTCACCAAAAGTGACTGAGAGGGTCCGGAAAAACCTTAACTCCAAGAGTATCTAGGAATAGTGCAAAATGCACGATTCGAATTTCTATCCTACTCTCTGAAGTTTTTTTTTTTTGACGGATTTCTCCTAGAGATCATCGGTCACCAAATTGACTGAGAGAGTCTGGAAAAAACGTCACTCCACGAGTATCTAGAACTGGTGCAAAATGCACGATTCAAATTCCTAGACTTCTCTCTGGAGACTTTTTTTTATTTTTTTTACGGATTTCTCCTAGAGACTATCAGTCACCAAAAGTGACTGAGAGTCCTGGAAAAAACGTCACTCCGAGAGTATCTAAAACTGGTGCAAAATGCACGATTTAAATTTCTATACTATTCTCTGGAGACTTTTTTCTTACGGATTTCTCCTAGAGACCATCAGTCACCAAAAGTGACTGAGAGGGTTTGGAAAAAACGTCACTCCACGAGTATCTGGAACTGGTGCGAAATGCACGATTCAAATTCCTATACTTTTCTCTGGAGACCTTTTTTCTGACGGATTTTTCTTAGAGACCATCGGTTACCAAAAGTGACTGAGAGGGTCTGGAAAAAACGTCAGCCACAAGTAACTAGAACTGGTGCAAAATAAACGATTCGAATTTCTATACTACTCCCTGAAGATTTTTTTTTTAAGGATTTCTCCTAGAGACCATCAGTCACCAAAAAAGACTGAGAAGGTCTGCAAAAAACGTCACTCCATGATTATCTAGAACTGGTGCAAAATGAACGATTTAAATTCCTATACTACTCTATGAAGACTTTTTTTCACGGATTTCTCCCAGAGACCATAAGTCACCAAAAGTGACTCAGAGGGACTAGAAAAAACGTCACTCCACGAGTATCTAGAACTGGTGCAAAAAGCACGATTCAAATTCTTATACTAATCTCTGGCGACTTTTTTTTACGGATTTCTCCTACAGACCATCAGTCACCAAAAGTGACTGAGAGGGTCTGGAAAAAACGTCACTTCACGAGTATCTAGAACTGGTGCAAAATGCACGATTTTAATTCCTATAGTATTCTCTGGAGACTTTTTTTTCACAGATTTCTTCTAGAGACCATCAGTCACCAAAAGTCACTGAGAGGGTCTGGAAAAAACGTTACTCCGGGAGTATCTAAAACTGGTGCAAAATAAACGATTACAATTCCTATACGACTCTCTGGAGAATTTTTTTTATCTACGGACTCCTCCTAGAGACCATTAGTCACCAAAAGTGACAGAGAGGGTCTGGATAAAACGTCACTTCACGAGTATCTATAACTGGTGCAAAATGCACGATTCGAATTCCCATACTAATCTCTGGAGATTTTTTTTTATGGATTTCTCCCAGAGACCATCAGTAGACAAAAGTGACTGAGAGGGTCTGGAAGAAACGTCACTCCACGAGCATCTGGAACTGGTGCAAAATGCACGATTCGAATTTCTATACTACTTTCTAAAGACCTTTTTTTTACGGATTTCTCCTAGAGACCATCGGTCACCAGAAGTGACTGAGAGGGTCTGGAAAAAACGTCATTTCACGAGTATCTAGAACTGGTGCAAAATGCACGATTCAAATGTCTATACTACTCTCTTGAGACTGTTTTTTTTTTACCGATTTCTCCTACACACCATTACTCACCAAAAGTGACTGAGAGGGTCTGGGAAGAACATCATTCCACGAGTATCTAGAACTGGTGCAAAATGCACGATTCAAATTCCTATACTACTCTTTGGAGATTTTTTTTTACGGATTTCTCCTAGAGACTATCAGTCACCGAAAGTGACTGAGAGGTTCTGGAAAAAACGTCACTCCACGAGTATCTAGAACTGGTGCAAAATGCACGATTCAAATTTCTATACTATTCTCTGGGGACTTTTTTTTAACGGACTTCTCCTAAAGACCATCAGTCACCAAAAGTGACTGAGAGGGTCTGGAAAAAACTTTACTCCACGAGTATCAATAACTAGTGCAAAATGCACGATTCGAATTTCTATACTACTCGCCGGAGTAGTTTTTTTTTGACGGATTTCTCTTTGAGACCGTCAGTCACCAAAAAGTACTCAGTGGGTCTGGGAAAAACGTCACTTCACGAGTATCTAGAACTGGTGCAAAATGCGCGATTCGAATGTCTATACTACTCTCTGGAGACTTTTTTTTTTACGGATTTCTTTTACAGACCATAACTCACCAAAAGTGACTGAGAATGTCTGGGAAAAACATCACTCCACAAGTACCTAGAACTGGTGCAAAATGCACGATTCGAATTTCTATACTACTCTCTGGAGTAGTTTTTTTTTTTACGGATTTCTTTCAGAGACCGTCAGTCACCAAAAGTGACCAAGAGGGTCTGGAGAAAACGTCAATCCACGAGTATCTAGAACTGGTGCAAAATGCACGATTCGAATGTCTATACTACTCTCTGGAGTAGTTTTTTGATTTGACGGATTTCTCTTAGAGACCGTCAGTCACCAAAAGTGACTAAGAGGGTCTGGAAAAAACGTCACTCTTCGAGTATCTGGAACTGGTGCAAAATGCACGACTCAAATTCCTATACTACTCCCTGGAGACTTTTTTTTTGACGGATTTCTCTTAGACCGTCAGTCACCAAAAGTGACTGAGAGGGTCAGGAAAAAACATCACTACAAAAGTATCTCAAAATGGTGCAAAATGCACGATTCGAATTCCTATATAACTCTCTGGAGACTTTTTTTTTCACGGATTTCTCCCAGAGACCATAAGTCACCAAAAGTGACTGACAGGGTCTGAAAAAACGTCACTCCACGAGTATCTAGAACTGGTGCAAAATGCACGATTCAAGTTTCCATACTATTCTCTAGAGACTTTTTTTTCTACGGATTTCTCTTAAAGACCATCAGTAACCAAAAGTGATTGAGAGGTCTGTAAAAAACGTCACTCCACGATTGTCTAGAACTGGTGCAAAATGCACGATTCGAATTTCGATACTACTGTCTGAAGACTTTTTTTGACGGATTTCTCCTAGAGACCTTCAGTCACCAAAAGTGACTGAGAGGGTCTGGAAAAAACGTCACTGCACGGGTATCCAGAACTGGTGCAAAATGCACGATTCAAATTTCTATAATACTCTCCGGAGACTTTTTTATTTACGTATCTCTCCTAGAGACAATCAGTCACCAAAAGTGACTTCGAGGGTCTCGAAAAAACGTCACTCCACGAGTATCTATAACTGGTTCAAAATGCACGATTCGAATTTCTATACTACTTTCTGGAGACCTTTTTTTTTACGGATTTCTCCCAGAGACCAACAGTCACCAAAAGTGACTGAGAGGGTCTGGAAAAAACGACACTCCACGAGTATCTAGAACCAGTGCAAGATGCACGATTCAAACTTTGATACTATTCTCTGGAGACTTTTTTTTTACGGATTTTTTCTATAGACTATTTGTCACCAAAAGTGACTGAGAAGGTCTGGAAAAAACGTCACTCCGCGAGTATCTGGAACTGGTGCAAAATGCACGATTAAAATGTTTATACTATTCTCTATAGACTTTTTTTTTTTATGGACTTCTCCTAGAGACCATTAGTCACCAAAAATGACTGAGAGGGTCTGGAAAAAACTTTACTCCACGAGTATCAATAACTGGTGCAAAATGCACGATTCGAATTTCTATACTATTCTCCGGAGTAGTTTTTTTTTTGACAGATTTCTCTCAGAGACCGTCAGTCACCAAAAATGACCAAGAGGGTCTGGAAAAAACGTGACTCCACGAGTATCCAGAACTGGTGCAAAATGCACGATTTAAATTCCTATACTACTCCCTGGAGACTTTTTTTTCTGACGGATTTCTCTTAGAGACCTTCAGTCACCAAAAGTGACTGAGAGGGTCTCGAAAAAACATCACTCTACGAGTATCTAAAACTGGTGGGAAATGCACAATTCAAATTCCTATACTACTCTATGGAGACTTTTTTTTTACGGATTTCTCCTAGAGACCATCAGTCACTAAAAGTGACTAAAAGCGTCTGGCAAAGACGTCACGCCTCGAGTATCTAAAACTGGTGCAAAATGCACGATTCGAATTCCTATGCTACTCTCTGGAAATTTTTTTTTTACGGATTTCTCCTAGAGACCATCAGTCGACAAAAGTGACTTAGAGGGTCTGGAAAAAACGTCACTCCACGAGTATCTAGAACTGGTGCAAAATGCACGATTCAAATTTCTATACTACTCTCTGGAGAAGTTTTCTTGTTTTTGACGGATTTCTCTTAGACCATTAGTTACCAAATTGACTGAGAGGGTCTGGAAAAAACGTAACTCTATCTAGAACTGTTGCAAAATTCACGATTCGAATTTCTATACTACTCTTTGGAGATGTTTTTTTTACGGATTTCTCTCAGACGATCAGTCACCAAATTGACTGGGAGGCTCTCGAAAAAACGTCGGTCCACAAGTATCTAGAACTGGTGCAAAATGCACGATTTAAATTTCTATACTACTCTCTGGAGAAACTTCTTTATTTGACGGATTCCTTCGATTATCAGTCACCAAATTGACTGAGAGGGTCTGGAAAAATCGTCACTCCACGAGTATCCAAAACTGGTGCAAAATGCACGATTCGAATTTCTGTACTACTCTATGGAGATGTTTTTTTTTTTGACGGATTTCTCTTGGACCATCAGTCACCAAATTGACTGAGAGGGTCTGGAAAAAATGTTACTCCACGAGTACCTAGGATCGTTGCAAAATGCACGATTCAAAATCCTATACTAATCTCTGAAAACTTTTTTTTTCACGGATTTCTCCTAGAGACCAGCAGACACCAAGAGTGACTGAGGAGGTTTGGAAAAAATGTCATCCTACGAGTATCTAAAACTGGTGCAAAATGCACGATTTTAATTTCTATACTATTCTCTGGGGACTTTTTTTTTAACGGATTTCTTCTGGAGACCATCAGTCACCAAAAGTAACTGAGAGGGTCTGGAAAACACGTCACTTCTCGAGTATCTAAAACTGGTGAAATGCACGATTCTAATTCCTATACTACTCTCTGGAGACTTTTTTTTCACGGATTTCTCCTAGAGACTATCAGTCACCGAAAGTGACTGAGAGGGTCTGGAAGAAACGTCACTCCACGAGTATCTAGAACTGGTGCAAAATGCACGATTCAAATTTCTATACTATTCTCTGGAGACTTTTTTTTTACGGACTTCTTCTACAGACCATCAGTCACCAAAAGTGACTAAGAGGGTCTGGAAAAAACATCACTCGACAAGTATCTAGAACTGGTGCAAAATGTACGATCCAAATTCCTGGACTACTCTCTGGAGACTTCTTTCTATTTTTTTTCTTACGGATTTCTCCTAGAGACTATCAGTCACCAAAAGTGACTGACAGGGTTTGGAAAAAACGTCACTCTAGGGGTATCTAGAACTGGTGAAGAATGCACGATTCAAATTCCTATACTACTCTCTGAAGACTTTTTTTTTCTACGGATTTCTCCTAGAGACCATCAGTCACCAAAAGTGACTGAGACTCCTGGAAAAAACGTCACTCCGAGAGTATCTAAAACTAGTGCAAAATGCACGATTCAAATTTCTATACTATTCTCTGGAGACTTTTTTTTACGGATTTCTCCTAGAGACCATCAGTCACCAAAAGTGACTTAGAGGGTCTGGCAAAAACGTCACTCCTTGAGTATCTGAAACTGGTGCAAACTGCACGATTCGAATTTACATACCACTTTCTAGAGGAGTTTTTTTTTGACGGATTTCTCTTAGAGACCGTCAGTCACCAAAAGTGACTAAGGGGATCTGGAAAAAACGTCACTCCACGAGTATCTAGAACTGGTGCAAAATGCACGATTCGAATGTCTATACTACTCTCTGGAGACTTTTTTTTTTTTACGTATTTCTCCTACAGACCATCACTCACCAAAAGTGACTGAGAGGGTCTGGGAAAGACATCACCACGAGTATCTAGAACTGGTGCAAAATGCACGATTCGAATTCCTATACTACTCTCTGGAGACTTTTTTTTCACGGATTTCTCCTAGAAACCATCAGTCACCAAATGTGACTGAGAGGGTCTGGAAGAAACGTCACTCTACGAGTATCTAGAACTGGTGCAAAATGCACGACTCGAATTTCTATACTACTCCCTGGAGATGTTTTTTTTTTGACGGATTTCTCTTGGACCATCAGTCACCGAATCGTCTGAGAGGGTCTGGAGAAAACGTCACTCCTGACGGTGCAACTGGTGCAAAATGCACGATTTAAATTCCTATACTAATCTCTGAAGACTTTTTTTTTTAAGGATTTCTCCTAGAGACCATCAGTCACCAAAAGTGACTGAGAGTCCTGGAAAAAACGTCACTCCGAGAGTATCTTAAACTGGTGCGAAATGCACGATTCAAATTCCTATACTACTCTCTGGAGACTTTTTTCCTTACGGATTTCTCCTAGCGACTATTAGTCATTAAAAGTGACTGAGAGGGTCTGGAAGAAACTTTACTCCACGAGTATCTAGAACTGGTGCGAAATGCACGATTCAAATTTCTATATTTTTCTCTGGAGACTTTTTTTTCGGACTTCTTCTAGAGACCATCAGTCACCAAAGGTGACTGAGAGGGTCTGGAAAAAACCTTACTCCACAAGTATCTCGAACTGGTGCGAAATGGACGATTTAAATTCCTAGACTATCCTCTGGGGACTTTTTTTTATTTGTCTTACGGATTTCTCATAGAGACTATCAGTCACCAAAAGTGACAGAGATTCCTGGAAAAAACGTCACTTCGAGAGTGTCTGGAACTGGTGCAAAATGCACGATTCAAATCTCTATACTATTCTCTGGAGACTTTTTTTTTACGGATTTCTCCTAGAGATCATCAGTCACCAAAAGTGACCGAGAGGGTCTGGCAAAAACGTCACTCCTCGAATATCTAAAATTGGTGCAAAATGCACGATTTGAATTCCTATACTACTCTCTGTAGATTTTTTTTTACGGATTTCTTCTGGAGACCATCAGTCGACGAAAGTGTCTGGGAGGGTCTGGAAAAAACTTCACTCCACGAATATCTGGAACTGGTATAAAATGCACGATTCGAAGTTCTATACTACTCTCTGAAGACCTTTTTTTACGGATTTCTTTTAGAGACCATCAGTAACCAAAAGTGACTGAGAGGGTCCGGAAAAACCTTAACTCCAAGAGTATCTAGGAATAGTGCAAAATGCACGATTTGAATTTCTATCCTACTCTCTGAAGTTTTTATTTTTTGACGGATTTCTCCTAGAGATCATCGGTCACCAAATTGACTGAGAGGGTCTGGAAAAAACGTCACTCCACGAGTATCTAGAACTGGTGCAAAATGCACGATTCAAATTCCTAGACTTCTCTCTGGAGACTTTTGTTAATTTTTTTTACGGATTTCTCCTAGAGACTATCAGTCACCAAAAGTGACTGAGAGTCCTGGAAAAAACGTCACTCCGAGAGTATCTAAAACTGGTGCAAAATGCACGATTTAAATTTCTATACTATTCTCTGGAGATTTTTTTATTACGGATTTCTCCTAGAGACCATCAGTCACCAAAAGTGACTGAGAGGGTTTGGAAAAAACGTCACTCCACGAGTATCTGGAACTGGTGCGAAATGCACGATTCAAATTCCTATACTTTTCTCTGGAGACCTTTTTTCTGACGGATTTTGCTTAGAGACCATCAGTTACCAAAAGTGACTGAGAGGGTCTGGAAAAAACGTCAGCCACAAGTATCTAGAACTGGTGCAAAATAAACGATTCGAATTTCTATACTACTCCCTGAAGATTTTTTTTTTAAGGATTTCTCCTAGAGACCATCAGTCACCAAAAAAGACTGAGAAGGTCTGCAAAAAACGTCACATCATGATTATCTAGAACTGGTGCAAAATGAACGATTTAAATTCCTATACTACTCTATGAAGACTTTTTTTTTCACGGATTTCTCCCAGAGACCATAAGTCACCAAAAGTGACTCAGAGGGACTAGAAAAAACGTCACTCCACGAGTATCTAGAACTGGTGCAAAAAGCACGATTCAAATTCTTATACTAATCTCTGGCGACTTTTTTTTACGGATTTCTCCTACAGACCATCAGTCACCAAAAGTGACTGAGAGGGTCTGGAAAAAACGTCACTTCACGAGTATCTAGAACTGGTGCAAAATGCACGATTCAAATGTCTATACTACTCTCTTGAGACTGTTTTTTTTTTACCGATTTCTCCTACACACCATTACTCACCAAAAGTGACTGAGAGAGTCTGGGAAGAACATCATTCCACGAGTATCTAGAACTGGTTCAAAATGCACGATTCAAATTCCTATACTACTCTTTGGAGATTTTTTTTTTTACGGATTTCTCCTAGAGACTATCAGTCACCGAAAGTGACTGAGAGGTTCTGGAAGAAACGTCACTCCACGAGTATCTAGAACTGGTGCAAAATGCACGATTCAAATTTCTATACTATTCTCTGGAGACTTTTTTTTTAACGGACTTCTCCTAAAGACCATCAGTCACCAAAAGTGACTGAGAGGGTCTGGAAAAAACTTTACTTCACGAGTATCAATAACTAGTGCAAAATGCACGATTCGAATTTCTATACTACTCGCCGGAGTAGTTTTTTTTTGACGGATTTCTCTTTGAGACCTTCAGTCACCAAAAAGTACTCAGTGGGTCTGGGAAAAACGT
The DNA here is from genome assembly GCA_946863875.1 of Alloplasta piceator. NCBI lineage: Eukaryota > Metazoa > Arthropoda > Insecta > Hymenoptera > Ichneumonidae > Alloplasta > Alloplasta piceator. Next base: position 14,678,984 of record OX333081.1, on the reverse strand, counting down.
TACTTCACGAGTATCTAGAACTGGTGCGAAATGCACGATTCAAATTCCTATACTACTCTCTGGAGAATTTTTTTTTGACGGATTTCTCTTGAAGGCCGTCAGTCACCAAAAGTGACTGAGAGGGTCCAGAAAAAACATCACTCCAGGAGTATCTAAAACTGGTGCAAAATGAACGATTCGAATTCCTATACTACTCCCTGGGAACTTTTTTTTCACGGATTTCTCCCAGAGACCATAAGTCACCAAAAGTGACTTAGAGGGTTTGAAAAAAACGTGACTCCACGAGTATCTAGAACTGGTGCAAAATGCATGATTCAAGTTTCCATACTACTCTCTGGAGAATTTTTTTTCACGGATTTCTCTTAGAGACCATCAGTCACCAAAAGTGACTGACAGGGTCTGTCAAAAACGTCACTTCACGATTGTCCAGAACTGGTGCAAAATGCACGATTCGAATTTCCATGCTACTCTCTGAGGATTTTTTTTGCCAGATTTCTCCTAGAGACCTTTAGTCACCAAAAGTGACTGAGAGGGTCTGGAAAAAATTTCACTCCATGGGTATCCAGAACTGGTGCAAATTGCACGATCTTAATTTTTATACTACTCTCTGAAGACTTTTTTTTTTACGGATCTCTCTCAGAGACAATCAGTCACCAAAAGTGACTTAGAGGGTCTCGAAAAAACGTCACTTCACGAGTACCTATAACTGGTACAAAATGCACGATTTAAATTTCTATACGACTCTCTGGAGAGGTTTTTTTTTGACGGATTTCTTTTAGACCATCAGTCACCAAATTGACTGAGAGGGTCTGGAAAAAACGTCACTTTACGAGTATCTAGAACTGGTGCAAAATGCACGATTCAAATTCCTATACTACTCTCTGGATACTTTTTTTTCGACGGATTTCTCCTACAGACCATCAGTCACCAAAAGTGACTGAGAGTCCTGGAAAAAAAATCACTTCGTGAGTATCTAAAACTGGTGCAAAATGCACGATTCAAATTCCCATACCATTCTCTGGAGATCTTTTTTTTTACGGATTTCTCCTAGAAACCATCAGTCACCGAAAGTGACTGAGAGGGTCCGGCAAAAACGTCACTCCTCGAGTTCCTGGAACTGGTGCAAAATGCACGATTCGAATTTCTATACTACTTTCCGACGATTTTTTTTTTGACGGATATCTCCTAGAGACCATCAGTCACCAAAAAAGACTGAGAGGGTCTGCGAAAAACGTCACTCCACGATTATCTGGAACTGGTGCAGAATGCACGATTCGAATTTCAATACTACTCCCTGAAGACCTTTTTTTTGACGGATTTCTCCTAGAGACCATCAGTCACCAAAGGTGACTGAGAGGGTCTGGAAAAAACGTCACTCCACGAGTATCCAGAACTAGTGCAAAATGCACGATTCGAATTCCGATACTACTCTCTGGAGATGTTTCCTTTTCGACGGATTTCTCTTAGACTATCAGTCACCAAATTGACTGAGAGAGTCTGGAAGAAACGTCACTGCACGGGTATCTAGAACCAGTACAAAATGCACAATTCAAATTCTCATACTGATCTCTGGAGACTTTTTTTTCACGGATTTCTCCTAAAGACCATCAGTCACCAAAAGTGACTGAGAGGGTCTGGAAAAAACGTCACTCCACGAGTATCTAGAACTGGTGCAAAATGCACGATTTTCATTCCTATACTATTCTCTGGAGACTTTTTTTTACGGATTTTTTCCAGAGACCATCAGTCACCAAAAGTCACTGAGAAGGTCTGGAAAAAACGTCACTTCTCAAGTATCTAGAACTGGTGCAAAATGCACGATTTGAATTCCTATAGTACTCTCCGGAGACTTTTTTTTATTTACGGACTTCTCCTAGAGACCATCAGTGACTAAAAGTGACTGAGAAGGTCTGGATAAAACGTCACTCCACAAGTATCCATAACTGGTGCAAAATGCACGATTCGAATTCCCATACTACTCTTTCGAGATTTTTTTTTTACGGAATTCTCCTAATGACCATCATTCGACAAAAGTGACTGAGAGGGTCTGGAAAAAACTTCATTCCACGAGTATCTGGAACTGGTGCAAAATGCACGATTCGAATTTCTATACGACTTTCTGAAGTCCTTTTTTTTACGGATTTCTCCTGGAGACCATCAGTCACCAGAAGTGACTGAGAAGGTCTGGAAAAAACGTCACTTCACGAGTATCTGGAACTGGTGCAAAATCCACGATTCGAATGTCTATACTACTGTCTGGAGACTTTTTTTTTTTTTACGGATTTCTCCTAAAGACCATTACTCACCAAAAGTAACCAAGAAGGTCTGGGAAAAACATTACTCCACGAGTATCTAGAAGTGGTGCAAAATGCACGATTCGAATTCCTATACTACTCTCTGGAGACTTTTTTTTTACGGATTTCTCCTAGAGACCATCAGTCACCGAAAGTGACTGAGAGGTTCTGGAAGAAACGTCACCCCACAAGTATGATCAACTGGTGCAAAATGCACGATTTAAATTTCTATACTATTCTCTGGAGACTTTTTTTTTACGGACTTCTCCTAGAGACCATCAGTCACCAAAAGTGACTGAGAGGGTCTGGAAAAAACTTTACTCCACGAGTATCAATAACTGGTGCAAAATGCACGATTCGAATTTCTATACTACTCCCCGGAGTAGTTTTTTTTTGACGGATTTCTCTTAGAGACCGTCAGTCACCGAAAGTGACTAAGAGGGTCTGGAAAAAACGTCACTCCACAGGTATGTAGAACTGTTACAAAATGCACGATTCAAATTTCTATACTACTCTCTGGAGACTTTTTTTTTTGACGGATTTCTCTTAGACCGTCAGTCACCAAAAGTTACTAAGAGGGTCTGGAAAAAACATCACTACACGAGTATCTAAAAATGGTGCAAAATGCACGATTCGAATTCCTATATTACTCTCTGGAGACTTTTTTTTACGGATTTCTCCCAGAGACCATAAGTCACCAAAAGTGACTGAGAGGGTCTAGAAAAAACGTCACTCCACGAGTATCTAGAACTGGTGCGAAATGCATGATTTAAGTTTCCATACTATTCTCTAGAGACTTTTTTTTTTACGGATTTCTCTTAGAGACCATCAGTCACTAAAAGTGACTGAGAGGGTCTGTAAAAAACGTCACTCCACGATTGTCTAGAACTGGTGCAAAATGCACGATTCGAATTTCTATACTACTCTCTGAAGACTTTTTTTTTACGGATTTCTCTTAGAGACCATCAGTCACCAAAAGTGACTGAGACGTTCTGGAAAAAATGTCACTTCACGGGTATCTAGAACTGGTGCAAATTGCACGATTTAAATTTCTATACTACTTCCTGGAGATTTTTTTTTTACGGATCTCTCCTAGAGACAGTCACCAAAAGTGACTTAGAGGGTCTCGAAAAAACATCACTCCACGAGTATCTATAACTGGTGCAAGATGCACGATTCGTATTTCTATACTACTCTCTGGAGAGGTTTTTTTTTTGACGGATTTCTTTTAGGCCATCAGTCACCAAATTGGAGACTTTTTTTTTCTACGGATTTCTCCTACAGACCATCAGTCATCAAAAGTGACTGAGAGTCCTGGAAAAAAAATCACTCCGGGAGTATCTAAAACTGGTGCAAAATGCACGATTAAAATTTCTATACCATTCTCTGGAGACTTTTTTTTACGGATTTCTCCTAGAAACTATCAGTCACCAAAAGTGACTGAGAGGGTCTGGCAAAAACGTCACTCCTCGAGTATCTGGAACTGGTTCAAAATGCACGATTCGAATTTCTATACTACTTTCTGAAGATATTTCTTTCTTGACGGATTTCTCCTAGAGACCATCAGTCACCAAAAAAGAATGAAAAGGTCTGCGAAAAACGTCACTCCACGATTATCTAGAACTGGTGCAGAATGCACGATTCGAATTTTTATACTACTCCCTGGAGACCTTTTTTTTTGACGGATTTCTCCTAGAGACCATCAGTCACCAAAGGTGACTGAGAGGGTCTGGAAAAAACGTCACTCCACGAGTATCCAGAACTGGTGCAAAATGCACGATTCAAATTCCTAGACTACTCTCTGGAGACTATTTTTTATTTTTTTTACGGATTTCTCCTAGAGACTATCAGTCACCAAAAGTGACTGAGAGTCCTGGAAAAAACGTCACTTCGAGAGTATCTAAAACTGGTGCAAAATGCACGATTTAAATGTCTATATTATTATCCGGAGACTTTTTTTTTACGGATTTCTCCTAGAGACCATCAGTCACCAGAAGTGACTGAGAGGGTCTGGAAAAAACGTTACTTCACGAGTATCTAGAACTGGTGCAAAATGCACGATTCGAATGTCTATACTACTCTCTGGAGACTTTTTTTTTTACGGATTTCTTTTACAGACCATTACTCACCAAAAGTGACTGAGAGGGTCTGGGAAAAACATCACTCCACGAGGATTCAGACGAAACATGCACGATTCGAATTCCTATACTACTCTCTGGAGACTTTTTTTTGACGGATTTCTCTTAGAGATCGTCAGTCACCAAAAGTGATTGAAAGGGTCTGGAAAAAACATCACTCCACAAGTATCTAAAACTGGTGCAAAATGAACGATTCGAATTCCTATACTACTCCCTGGAGACTTTTTTTTCACGGATTTCTCCCAGATACCATAAGTCACCAAAAGTGACTTAGAGGGTCTGAAAAAAACGTCACTCCACGAGTATCTAGAACTGGTGCAAAATGCATGATTCAAGTTTCTATACTATTCTCTGGAGACTTTTTTTTTACGGATTTCTCTTAGAGACCATCAGTCACCAAAAGTGACTGAGAGGGTCTGGAAAAAATGTCACTTCACGGGTATCTAGAACTGGTGCAAATTGCACGATTTAAATTTCTATACTACTTTCTGGAGATTTTTTTTTTTACGGATCTCTCCCAGAGACAGTCACCAAAAGTGACTTAGAGGGTCTCGAAAAAACGTCACTCCACGAGTATCTATAACTGGTGCAAGATGCACGATTCGTATTTCTATACTACTCTCTGGAGAGGTTTTTTTTTTTGACGGATTTCTTTCAGACCATCAGTCACCAAATTGGAGACTTTTTTTTTCTACGGATTTCTCCTACAGACCTTCAGTCATCAAAAGTGACTGAGAGTCCTGGAAAAAAAATCACTCCGGGAGTATCTAAAACTGGTGCAAAATGCACGATCAAAATTTCTATACCATTCTCTGGAGACTTTTTTTCACGGATTTCTCCTAGAAACCATCAGTCACCAAAAGTGACTGAGAGGGTCTGGCAAAAACGTCACTCCTCGAGTATCTGGAACTGGTTCAAAATGCACGATTCGAATTTCTATACTACTTTCTGAAGCTATTCCTCTCTTGACGGATTTCTCCTAGAGACCATCAGTCACCAAAAAAGAATAAAAAGGTCTGCGAAAAACGTCATTCCACGATTATGTAGAACTGGTGCAGAATGCACGTCTCGAATTTCTATACTTCTCCCTGGAGACCTTTTTTTTGACGGATTTCTCCTAGAGACCATCAGTCACCAAAGGTGACTGAGAGGGTCTGGAAAAATCGTCACTCCACGAGTATCCAGAACTGGTGCAAAATGCACGATTCAAATTCCTAGACTACTCTCTGGAGACTATTTTTTATTTTTTTTACGGATTTCTCCTAGAGACTATCAGTCACCAAAAGTGACCGAGAGCCCTGGAAAAAACGTCACTCCGAGAGTATCTAAAACTGGTGCAAAATGCACGATTTAAATGTCTATACTATTATCTGGAGACTTTTTTTTTACGGATTTCTCCTAGAGACCATCAGTGACCAAAAGTGACTGAGAGGGTCCGGATAAAACGTCACTCCACGAGTATCTATAACTGGTGCAAAATGCACGATTCGAATTCCTATACTACTCTTTGGAGATTTTTTTTTTTACGGATTTCTCCTAAAGACCATCAGTCGACAAAAGTGACTGAGAGGGTCTGGAAAAAACGTCACTCCACGATTATCTGGAACTGGTGCAAAATGCACGATTCGAATTTCTATACGACTTTCCGAAGACCTTTTTTTTTACGGATTTCTCCTAGAGACCATCAGTCACCAGAAGTGACTGAGAGGGTCTGGAAAAAACGTCACTCCACGAGCATTCAGAACTGGTGCAAAATGCACGATTCGAATGTCCATACTACTGTCTGGAGACTTTTTTTTTTTCTTTCTTGACGGATTTCTCCTAGAGACCATCAGTCACCAAAAAAGAATGAAAAGGTCTGCGAAAAACGTCACTCCACGATTATCTAGAACTGGTGCAGAATGCACGATTCGAATTTTTATACTACTCCCTGGAGACCTTTTTTTTTGACGGATTTCTCCTAGAGACCATCAGTCACCAAAGGTGACTGAGAGGGTCTGGAAAAAACGTCACTCCACGAGTATCCAGAACTGGTGCAAAATGCACGATTCAAATTCCTAGACTACTCTCTGGAGACTATTTTTTATTTTTTTTACGGATTTCTCCTAGAGACTATCAGTCACCAAAAGTGACCGAGAGCCCTGGAAAAAACGTCACTCCGAGAGTATCTAAAACTGGTGCAAAATGCACGATTTAAATGTCTATACTATTATCTGGAGACTTTTTTTTTACGGATTTCTCCTAGAGACCATCAGTGACCAAAAGTGACTGAGAGGGTCCGGATAAAACGTCACTCCACGAGTATCTATAACTGGTGCAAAATGCACGATTCGAATTCCTATACTACTCTTTGGAGATTTTTTTTTTTACGGATTTCTCCTAAAGACCATCAGTCGACAAAAGTGACTGAGAGGGTCTGGAAAAAACGTCACTCCACGATTATCTGGAACTGGTGCAAAATGCACGATTCGAATTTCTATACGACTTTCCGAAGACCTTTTTTTTTACGGATTTCTCCTAGAGACCATCAGTCACCAGAAGTGACTGAGAGGGTCTGGAAAAAACGTCACTCCACGAGCATTCAGAACTGGTGCAAAATGCACGATTCGAATGTCCATACTACTGTCTGGAGACTTTTTTTTTTACGGATTTCTCCTACAGACCATTACTCACCAAAAGTGACTAAGAGGGTCTGGGAAAAACATCACTCCACAAGTATCTAGAACTGGTGCAAAATGCACGATTCGAAACCCCCGTGAACTTGGCCGGACAACTTGCGCTAAATTAATTGGCTTTTTTTATATCGTTAGGTGGTCGATAGGTAGTGTTAGGTAGTCTAATTAAAACGTTAGGTAGTCAATAGTTTTTTTTAATAAATAATGAAAAATGTATGTGAAGCTGGCCGACCCAATTTTTTTTCGCCGTTATATGTGTTGTCAAGACGCTTAATCGATGCGTAATCGTTAGGTGGTCATGAATATATAAATTAAAACGTTAGGTAGTCAATTAAATCCTAGCAAAATCCAAAAAACAATTTTCAGACCCTGTATGCGCAACGCCTAATGCGCAACTTGTCCAATGCGCAAACAAGAATCAAGATGGCTTCCGCTTTGCATGCGCGGCCAATAACAATCCAACTTTCCGTTGTACGAGACGGTCCGCTGACTGCAAGAATAAAAATTAGAAATTAGGACTGTCTCGACCGTCTGAATCCTTTAAAAATGATATAGATGACCACACGAGGCATTTAATCAAAATCCCGTTGGATAATTTCTCTTCAAAGTGTCTAAAAAAGTATTTGAGATTTTGAGGTTAGGTCAATTTAAAATTTGACAGATAGCATCTTCTCTTCGGTTTTCATTATTTTTCTTATTCATTCTCATATTCAGTCCTAGCAGCCCAGCTAAGCCCAGCGTCAAGGTCAAAGACGGCGAAGATGACAATTGAGCTTTGTTAAAACTTTATGTGATATCCTTTTTCGCCCTGACTCGAATTCACGCCGTGATTTTCGTCTCGTCTTTTTTTCCAGAAAAGTCGCCGGTACCGTTGCATGTAAGAATCTGCGCGAATATCGCGTGTCTCTTAGCGTCGCTGCTCGGTCCACTCATGCCAAATACCTCGCGTCAATTGTAAGCACAACTGGATCTCGATGGAATACATTACAGTTACATGCTCATCAATCTTGTTTTCATTATTTTTCCGGTTGGTCACAAAATCGGCGGATCATCGCAGTTATTCGTGAAAATTACGGACAGTTATTCGGAGAGTCAGAGAAGAAAAAACGTTGGAAAGCAGGATTCCAATGGAACAGAGAAAAATAAAAACGTTGATGTTATCAGTGACGTTGGAGTGAGGGACTCTCGAGTATGTGATTGCGAAGCAGGTGCATGGAATAACTATTTTTTCACTTTCTCAGACAGTTTCTGATTTTACTTGTCTTTGACATTTCGATATTGGATGATTGACAAGGAATGGACGATTTAGGGTTTCAAAGTTTTAATGTGGATTTAGGATCTAAAAGGACTGTTTTTTCAGTCGAGTGTAATTTCTTAAGAGAAGAAAAGAACTTGCAAATTATAATTTGCTCGTTCCTTGTCTTCGTCTTGTACTTTTTTCCTATTTACTCGTGTAGAATTAAACAACGAAAGAATTTTTTTTTTTTTTTTACAATTAATTTCGCGGGCATCGCTCCGAGAGGTCACGATTTTATGAAGTTTCCCTTTTTTCTGAATAAAAAATGAGAATTGTCAAATATCTACAAAATATAATGATCGTTTCAGTTTACGTAATTTTCGCGATATCGTTCGATTGATATTGAAAATTTAATAATTGCGTCCTCGTATACATTTTTTCCACTATGACATGATGACTGAATTTTAATTCGGCAATTGCCCGTTTTCAGGCTGTCTTGGTCGGAGATCAAAGCAAGGCAAGACAAGAGCGTCAAAGTTGGTAGCGCGGAATCGGAAGCGGCGATTGCCAAACAGAGGAATCTCGTGCGAGAATTAATGGCGAAGGAACAAAAAAGTGTTTGGCAACCGCAGGTCAAATTGTGCTTTTGGAATTGAAAAATCAATTGAGCGATCTCGATGGTGGAGCTTCTGATCGTCGATGAGGAGAATTCAAAGAAGAGATAAATTTGTAACTCATTTTTATCATTTCATCTCGCATAATTATTTCGGTAAAATACATCGCATTTTGATTTATAGTCGCATAAATAAAACTAACAAAAAATTAATTTGATGAGTGACTAGCACAACCACTTTATTCATGTATCTTAATTTAATCCTGCACATTATGGAAGAAAGTTACGTGAATAGAGTGACAAAATAACATGGTGATAAAATCGTCCATATTAGTAGCGAATGACATAAAAAAAAGCGACACCTTCATTTTTTTCATTTTCTTGTTTTTTTCTAAGCTCACGAATAAAAATTCGACGTTCCATTTACATAAACTCAAGTCGTAGGAACGTCGCATTGGACATTTAAAATATCTTTTTCTTAAATTGATGAATTTTCTTCTTCCGATTAATGTGAGTTGTGATCAAGCAATACAAAAAAAAAAAAGACATGCAATATCGCTCGAAAATATAGATATGCAACAAGTTAAAATATATCTGATATATACAGATTCACTTAACTTTTGTGTCACTCACACACTCTCATACACACATGTCCAGACAATTTTCTTAACAGAATTTTTGACATTTTTGGAATTGAATATTGGCATAAAAATGTCGGAAATTTTTTTTTTTCGAGAGTCCAAAGCCCTTATAAGCCAAGAAATGAAATGGGATTTCATGTACGAAAAATGAATATAAGACAAATTTGAAAATTATGCTTCACATTTATCATTTTTTCAACTCTATGAATGATCACAGGATGCACAGGATTGGCAGCCATAGCTTTGGAGCTATCGGAGCGTTGAAATTAAACCAAATTGAACGTAACGGCACAACGGGATCGGCATAATATATGCAGCATAATGGACGCAGAGGAGAGGCAGAGTGGAGGTAACGAGATGTTATGGCTGATCAGAGGAGTGGGGATATTCTTCAAATCGAATAATCGTACAGAGACACGTGGCACTCGGCAGTGCTCGGACTGGCTCGGACTGCTCGGCAGTGCCAGAAGGTGCCAGAGAGCCCCGTGCCCTGCCCCCGACTCCCTCGAGCCAGTTGCCTGCGCCCACCTACACCTCATGTGGCCTCATGATGATACGCAGTTGGCACTTGGCAGTAGAGCGATAGTACGTGATATACTGTGATATATTTTGTAATGGAGCACATGAAAAAGACGTGGGCAAAGCGTCGAATCCGAATCGAACGGACGACTATCGCTATTCTGATAGGTAATTATTATAATTTAATTGAAACAAGATATTTGTTGCTAAGCGTTTATTTAAAAAAAAAAGTTATGTATCCATTTTGATTTTCCCGAGTAACGTGCTTGAAATAAAATGGAGCAACGTGCTCGAAATCAAACGGAGCAACGTGCTCCGAAACAAACTGAGCTTCGCCATCTTGATCTTAGGTCTGTTCATCCTATCATATAATACAATAGTATCCAAGTATTCAAATTTACATCAACTATAAAAATATAACAGAATATTTTTCATGGGCGAAGTAATGCTAATAATTTTTAATATAAATGATTTATTAATACGTCAAACGAGTTATTTTTTTTCTATCGACAAAACGTGCTTCTAAGAATTAATTCGAAAAATTATAATTTATTTCTACATTGTATCAGCTAGTCTTTCAGTCTTAAAAAGCACGTCATTATTTGCATCATCCCGTATCGTATTTTATTTTCCTTGGTAAAGAGCACCATTTTATGAATCTTAAGATTTATGGGATTCAAGAGACTGTCGAGCGTGCATATATATATCTTCTAAAGCCCATCCTCCATCTTGTCCTGTAGATGGAATGATACTAGAGCATATACGTATATGTATATGGGAATATGGGCATTACTTGACCACAATCTGACAATCGATTGGATGATTTCCGTAAAAACGACTGTGCTCCGTTTCCATAGGGACTCTTTAAATATCTGTTTGGTGCTGTTCACGTTATAAATCAACTTAGGTTGAAAGTTCCATAAAATATTTCTCCTCTCAGACTTATTTTTTTCATTGTGTACGTAATTTTAGTATAATACATTTAGTATTACAATGCAAATGTATAACCTGTATAACATGTATAACATGCGGTGCAGAGCAGTGAAAAGTAAATTGTTAAATTGAAACGGATCACACAATAAATAATAAAAACCCACTTTTTTTGTTCTTAGTACTTGAATTTTAATGTGAGGGGGATTGTCGATTATAGGCATATAGTTGGAAAGTTTTATTACATATATTTGATCTTATTTAGAAAATGGTATTCAATTAGACCCTGTCCATATAATTTCTAAATATAAAATTGGAGTATAACTTAAGGTGTTTTGGCAATCTATCGGATGATCGTGATTTCCAAACTAACTTGTTCTTCACAAAAAAAGTATCTCAACAATTTTTCATAGCCCTAATGTATGCCAACAAATGCAAAGAAGCTTTGAAAGTCACCAAGAGTTCTGAATATAAATCCTCGATAACTTGAACATTTTGGATTTAAGTCTAACAGGTGTTCAGATGTTATGGGTTTTTGTGGTTTTGCAAATATGACGTAAACTTTCCAACTTGAACAAATTTAAAAATATTCCACGGAAATTATATCCAAAATCTATATATAGTGACTAAAATTATTTGCTATTTGAATTTTATAAAAATCGGTCCAAGAGTTAAAACTATATTAAACTTTAATTATTTAAAAATTGCATAAACGCGCTAGCTTGTGAAATTTTAAAAATATTCCACAGAATTTGTATAATTCTTATATCATGACCATGGTTAGTTACTATAAAATTCGGTGAAAATTCATTTATTGTCCTCCGGACGTAAAAGGGCCCTTTTACGCCCACTTCGTGAGCGCCCACTCGTGTGATTGCAGCTGTTACGTCTCGCGACTTTCGGGATTTCCTCGTCGTTCTTGAGTTTCCCATATCGGAAGATTCTCGAGAAAAATACGAATGAGAGAGGAACACGGTCGAGGCAAGGGTCCATTCTTTCGGTGTGGCCATATTTCCACCAATTTTCGACCACTCAAATTACCATGAGGACAACGTCAACGCCTGGTTAGTCACGTATCGATTCAGACCACCGAGGAGAGTCTTAAGCGTGTTATTATTACGCTTGAATAAAACAATCTCAATCATCGGTTCGAGAAAACATCCGCCGGAGTAACAAAACTCCACGATAAATATCGATAGGCCTTTGTGGAGCCGGGCGACACCGAGCGTTGAAATCTTAGAGAGCGCGTGGCACACACACTAGCCTAGCGTAGCGTTGAGACCCTCACGCACACCGAGTGCAGCTACACCGACGTCGTCGTAAATGAGGCACCGAAAAATTATATTACTACGTACGGCCAGTGGTTCTTCCTTTTCATTTTATTGGCATAATCAGCCTGAGATCCGGAAAGATCGCAAAACCGGACAGTAAAAGTAAATTCAAAATTAGTATCGAGCATGAAAATTACATAGCTTGGGTCAGGTCATTCGAAATAGAAAATAAAATTATTTTAAGACGCAATAATGCGAAGGAAAAATTTCTCTTGAGAGTTTACAGACGACAGTTGAGTTTTTGAAAAAAAAGGATATTGCAAAGATTTATTAGGGTAGAAAAGAGAGAAAAAAAATAAAAAGGGACATGTATTGAAAATGATGAAGGAAAAGAACACCACTGTCTCTTGAAAAGGTCACACACGTGGCCCATAGCAAAATTAGTCACGCCTTGCAGAGAAAGGAATTACCCAAAGATAAAGCACACCTCAGTGCAACCCGATATGCATGTATAAAAAAAAAAACCTTTCAACGCTCTATCTCAAGATATTAAACGATGAAATGCTATCGGCATATTGCAAACATCCGAAGCTAGTAAATCTGTCAACTTTAAAAAAATACAAGACCGTTCGAGAAAGAATTGAGGACGCTGGAAAAGAGTCTTTGTCCAAGGGTCCGAGAAAATTCCCTCGCGCCCCGCGGACGGCACGAGGCCCGCAACCCTCATGCGTCGTTTCGCTCTCTCTCGCACAATGAGTCGCCACGGGGGACACGCCAAATTTGGGCATAGATAATATTCATAAAAAGCATTGTTGAAAGTTGCAAGTTAAAATTATAAAGCAGTTATGAAACTCAAGAGGAATTTCGCCTTAAAAGTAGGCGTGCGATTTAAGTTAATTATAAGAAACGTGCGTATGAATGAATGACTAATTTCAGGTAAAAAGATCAGGTAAACTTCTAAAAAATAGAATTTGAATTACCCAAAAATAAGAGAAAAATATAAAACAAATTATTACATTTTACAAAAGTCTAAAAACATTTTTAAACATTTTCAATAATCAGTTCTTTGAAAAATACAAATTCTATTTCGTCTAAATCATAATAACAAGAAATTCAAATTAACAAAAGTAATTATTTAATAGAATTATTAAGAAATTGAATTATTTAATTATAAACAAAACCAAAAATAGTTTCAGAAAAATGCACAACCAAAAATTTATATTCCATTTAAAATAAATAAACAATTTACACTCAGGAAAATTATTTCGGAAATGACAATAACATAATTACCAAAAACAATCAGGAATAAAAATTTGAAAATTAAAACCTTATCAATTAGAGCATTTTTCAAATTAACAATCGTTCAAAAATTAAAACAATTAATTTATCAATTCATTTTTAAATTTATTATTCGAAACCGTTTGAACAAATTGAAAATCTCAAATTAAAGCTCACAAAATATAAAATATGAAAAAATATTACAATTACAATTATTCAAAAATATATATATTCATCAATACAAATTATTTAAAAGAATTTAACAAATGCGTTCAAACGAATTATCCATTCGAGACTCTTTCTCATTCCCTTATAAGGAGATGATGGGAGGAGCTTTATAAAGCATAGGAAATATAGTGCAGTAGAACAGAGAAGGAATGGAAAATATGAAAATTGTCATAGGAAAGAGGGAGAAGTAAACCATAGTCAAAAATCGAACCAATCAGAAGAGCTTTAGAGCGAGAGAGTATGAGAAGGCATGCAAGAGTGAAAGAGAACGAGAGGGATGGTCAAAGCCTCGGCGGTGGGGCCTAAGCGTAGCGAGAGCCCAAGCGAGGGCGGGAGTAAGTGAGAAAGAGAATGAAAGAAAGAGACCCCTCGACTCTCTGTACACGCGAAATATACGTAAAAATTGGAATTTAAAATTGCAAATTGTTTTCAGATAATGCAGAATGTACAAGAATGGAAGTATGAGTGAAATTTAGGTTAAAGTTAAGTTTAATTATCATTTAATCAATGCGAAATCAAGATGACCGGTGAGGTGGAGGGGAGCTCTAAGACGTGCAACGTCTTAGGAACCAAGGGACAAATTGCCCCTTCCCCAAAACTAAGCTTGTCCAAAGAGTATAAAAGCGCGAGTCGCACCAAGTAATTAAGACATTGATTTCGAAAATTTTGCACGGTCAACATCGTCCACGACAGTCATCTCCGCGATTTCAAATTTCATTTATTTTCTTTGATTAAGCTGTCAACTCGTGACTTCGGTTAAAGCTTCAATTTTATATTCCCTTCGTTTTAATCATTTTAATCATTTTTCGACATTATATAGACTTTAGTGCGTGCTCAAATTAATCATTATCAACATTATTTTTACGTTATCCCGGCTACGGTTAAGAAAGACTCATCGGTGAAACGTCGTTTAATTCCAATTGTGAATTGTGCGAAATTAATTTGTGTTTAAATATATTTATAATTAACATTCTGTGGAACTGTGACTGTTCATTGTGTGTGCATATCGTCGCTTCCGATCCCTTTGATCCATTAATCGATCGTTTTGGGTTCGTGTTTCCATCGCCTCAACGACATTTTCAACTTTCGTTGTCTTCATCGCTGGGATTGATTGATTCTTGGATCTCATCATCTATCATCTTCATTCGTCACCAAGTTCGAGTTCGTCTTCCATTTCTCAATCCCCAAAAGAGAACAGCAAGAGTAAGTACAATTACAATGTGGTCATCGTTAGAAATTAACCCTCGAGAGAACATACTCTCGACTCCCATCGAGGACGGGTCCGCAATGGATTTTCTGTCCCTCTAGGGCAATCCTTTGAGTTTGATAATTAAATTTTGTCGAAATTAAATTCAACCCCTTTCGCGTTTTATCGGAAGTTTTCATAAAAATTCTGACACCCGTTATGTTTCTGTCGCGGTCCACCTTGCACACAATACACGGGGTGTCTATATTCATTCAAACTTCCTTCAATGTATGAATCCGATATTTTTCAATTAAAAATTGCTCTTTTGTTTCTGGTTATATTTTTCATCATTAACTTGATCTTAACTGGGTTTTTAGCATTTAAAGTCGAGTCGTTAGTAAAAATCTGGGGCGTCTAGAATCTTTTCCTAAATTTAAATACATTTTTACAAAATGACCAAACTCGAGGAAATAGCTGTTTGGATAGGCATGGTCACGATAATTGTTTTGGCAGTCGCGATTTTCGTTATGGGATACATTCTTATCACCGGTAAATTCCCGCGTTCAGAGACAAGCGATGGACAATCCCGCGTTTACTTTCTTCGTGATGATTCCACCGAAGTTTAAATTCATGTAATTATTTTCTCATTCAATCAATCAATCAGACAATCAATCATTCAATTGATGAGACTTTGAATGAAACTTGCGAGAACAATCTCTTCCCCCTTCGTATCCAATCTCAACATGAAATTCCATAATTAAAAGTAATTTGTTTCGAATCTCCGTTTCTGGAAAATTCCCCTTTTTACAATCATTCGTGATCTTAATTCCCCTTTAACATTCACGTTTTAAATCTTCAAAAGCCTTTGTTTTAAAAATCAAATTCTTATCCTTCTTTACTTTCTTGCAAAATAAGTTATTAAATCATCGAGACATGTGGTTTCTAAACGAATCCCGAATAATCGCCCTGATAACAATTAGTATTTTATTCCTAATTACGGTTCTTGTCTGCCTGATTTCCTTCCGAAAAGACCGAAAATGCATCCCTATAAAAATCGTCTCACAGGTTAAATTCACCCCTTCCGAAACCAATCATCCTGAACAATCACGCGTAATGACAACCGCTGTTTAAATTCTATAATCATCCAATCGATAAGACAATTAATTCAACCTACTATTATTCTAACTAATTTGCATTCAGAAATTTCACATTCTTGATTCACTTCTCCCCACTATGTCCAATCAATTCACGCCTATTATGTTTATCCCGGATCCAATCCCCGTAATCGTCGTATCAATCGCGTCTTCATTGAGAAATAATATCCAACCCTTCGAAGTATTATTTAATACCTGCAGGGTAGTCTGTCAGCCCCAATACATAGTAATATATTGCCTTGATAATTAACTCTCAATCGAGAAATTTCCAATAATAGTTAATTTCAACCAATACGATTCCGTTTCCGGAAAGTTATTACATTCCGCAGCCTCGCAACCGAACGCTATCGAGACAATTACCCTTGTTTAGTTCAGATTTTTCCTTTATTTTCTTCCGTCATTTAAATTCAATTCCAAGAATCAATTCCGTTCTACATTACAAACCGTCGGCCCCCGGCGAATCAGTTGTTGGTACAGGCTACCATACCGGCCAGTGGCTGCTGATGTGAAACCTCTCAGAGCAACACAAATACTACTCAATCCGAAAACCTCCTCAAATATTCCTGATTTTATCTCCTAAAGGATGATTATCTGTAGGAGGATAATTTTCGCTCGTGGATGGTTTTGGGTTGGCTGCGGAGGAATATTTTTCCGCTTTGAATAAATTCTACTTGAATAATCTTCCACTTCAAATAATTTTAAATGAATATTTTTTTTTTGGCCCTTTTTAATAATTTCAAACGTTTGAAGAAAAGTAAATCTTTATCGGTGATCAGCTCTTGGTAATTTCCAGAGAAACGATTCTTGCCCGAAGAATGGATCTGTTATAAAAAGGAAAAATCCCTCCATTATGTACCCTATAATTGAGCTTCGAATTTCGGCTCATTTTATGATTTTTAGTTTGGTCTTTCTGGTCGCTTAACATGTTTATTCTATTTCAAAAGTCAAAAGGAATCCATTCCCGTTAAAATCGTTTCGCGTGTAAAATTCTCCCCGGCTGAGAGAAATCACCCTGTTCAATCCGGAGGAATTGCAGCAGCGGTTTAATCGAGATCCCTGTTCATGCGCGACCTTTATAATTATCGACTATGCAATTTTTCAACATATTTTTTTTTGTTTTGTTGTGTTGTCGCAATATTCCCACGGTTCAGTTACAATCCGTTATTTAAGACACCGAGCTCAATAAAATACACTCTCACGGCCGTCCTGAGCAAATTTCCGCGAGGTTAGGCTCGAAAAGGCCACCTGTCCAACATAACGCAGTTCTTCCGAATAACGAGTAAAGGAAGGGTTTTTCTCTTCTTGACCGAGATGGAAAACTCGCCGGTTGGGACGTAACACAGCGTTCGCCTTCGGCTCATGCTGCAAATTCACACTTGTCAGAAAAAGTTTTTTTGTCCTCGTATCATAATGTACTATAAGATGTAATAAAATTTTGAATTTTTTTAAAAGCGCTGCTAAACTATCAATATTGCAGATATCTTGGGCCATCTGGCCGTGCCAAATTAATGAAGGTACAAAATCCTGCTAACTACAAATTTGCTGATTGCTTTTTTGCATCTTTATCCATAGTTTACAAAGTTTTTACTTTTTTATAAAGGAAGCTTCATCAAATTCGAAAAAAATCAGGACGCTATGCAAATGACTAATTTGCAAAAATTAAAAAAAAAAGCGCAATACACTGCAATTTGATCAATATATTCAAGATATGAGCAAATTTGCACCTTTTATGGTTCGTGAAACTGAACCTCTTAAGGGATTTTTTCTCAATTCAATACTAATCATTTTTGTTACTTGGTGCATTGGTGCATGAGAATTGAAATCAATAGTTCCAAAACCACTAAACGTGAAGCAATCACAAACATTTTTTTTAAATTTAATAATTTTTTTCAAACTGAGCCTGTGAAACTTGTCTGTTGGGTGTCAGCATTTTTTATTTTTATTTGATTTTGCAATTAACATATATTTTACAATATCAACCGGTTTGTCATTCGCTTATTATAATAAATAGACAAAATAATAAGAAAACCCTGAAAATTTGTGCAACTCCAAAATTTATTTCAAGACGCGCTATTTATCTGATCCTCAACATGATTTTCATCATTTCAGAATCAACAACAGTTTAAATCGGTCGTATACTAGACAAGACAGGACGATGAATAGGTACAGACATTTCGTCAGCAACACACCGCTATTTGCGAGAAGTGTATTCACCGTGAAAGAGCAGACGAGAGAGAGTACGGCCACGATGCCGAAAATTTCTTTCCCGTGAGTTTCGTGCAGATTGGTCTTTTGAATTAAAAGGCCTTATGAAATATTTTATAATTTTATTAATTCCCGATTTCAGACTAATTACGGTTAAACATCGGGATACAAACAAATGGGTCCCGGTGAAACGTCGAAGACGGAAGTCATCTAAAGTAAAATCCGAGAACGTGAATCTTTGACGGTTGTTCTAAATAGTCGAAAAAGATCCCTAAATATCATTTATTCCCTCTGTAACAATTTACATGTCGAGGTCATTATTACTACTTTTATACACGTATATTTTCTTTAGGATACCGAAGAAAAAGCAAAAAAAAGCAAAAAGAAAAAATATATTACATTAAAAAATTATCCTCCGATTTGGTATACAATGACACGTTTTTTTATTCATAGTTGAATTGAAATTTAAATTTCATTCACCAGCATTTCTCTTTTTTTTACCTCTAATACTCTGCATAATGATGCTTTTGCTCCTCTTTACAGTTTTGATCTGCCCAATGGCCTTTGTTCGCTTCTTGTTTTTTGTAATTTTTTAACATCTAATATTCAGATTTTGCATTTTCAGGGCACCCTTGATTGAGCCCTCACAATGAAAAATCTATCAGTCATCTCCTTGGAGTTCTGGCCTTCAAGCTGTAGGTTTTCATATACACTAATGAGTTTCTAGGAACGGTAAGCATGGTAAATACAAATTATATTCAGTATAGACTAAATATATAATTGTCCAAAAACTGAAGAAAATTTGTTGGTTACATGAATTGAACATAAATATTTGAATATATGAGCTCTTTTACAATATACTAATTTTTTCTGCACCTTTTATTGCTGTCACGGACAAATCCAGAACTTATTATACCAGATACTATTGTTTACGACTACTATTTATTCTCCAGTATACTAATCAAAATTTTCTTTTCGGTCCTTTTTAAAGCTCATGATGGAGGTCGGACTATTCATTGTCAAGACAAATCTGCAATTACACTTTTCTGTCTATACCGCTTACAACAAATGCCTGTCACAAGGGTAAGCATGGTTTACAGGTACATTACTATAAGGGAAATTAGTTTACGATTAGATATCTCATTTTTTAATTTAATTTTTTCTTAGTTTACACAATTACATACTATCATTTTTTATTTTGCAACGTTCTTAGATAATACAAATAATACCTGTAATAATAATTATTACTGAAAAAACATCAATCAGACATAAACACTTACGGTGATACGCAATTAAAGGACTTAACATCAGCCATCAGTTTCATAAGTTTGAAATTTGAAAATATTCCATTTATTCATAGTCTTAATAGAACCCAAATCTAAGACTTCATTCAAACTTTTAAAGTAACGCTAAAGACCCTGTCTATCGTCCTTACAAGATCCCAATGGTGCATTCTGTACACTCATACAACCTTCGTGCATGTTATGCGAATGTCAATAATGCGAATATCAAGATAATCTTAAACACTTTCGTATACAGTTCATTCAAAGATTGGATGATAGAATAAAAAATAATGAGCACTAGGGTCATCAATATCATTATTCGGTGCAGTTGCCCAACTGTCACTGTTCGATTCCATAGAATATTTTGGAGACATAAGTCAGAATTGTCACTTCCATCTTCACTTGTGCTCATAAACGTGCGAAATAGATTTAAAATTTCACTTCTTCAAAACGACTTCAGAGGATATGAAAGTAAATCAGCTGTTACATGAGTGCGAGAGACATAGCTCCTGAAATTTTCGATTTGGGTTTGGGTTTGGTTGAACTAGCTTCTGAAATTTTCGGACAGGTTTTTCTCAGCGATCAGCAACATATTCGGCAAAATAAAAGTGTCATGGATACATGCTCTGCATCAGTACATTTCGCAGGGCATGACACGATTTTTATTTTTTTTGAACATTGACAAGAAAAACCTTTTTGCAAAATCGTCGGTAAAACACAGACCTTTCACATCCTCTTAAGAGGATATGTGAAAGATTTGTTTTACCGACAAATTTCCGAACAAGTCTCTCTCGTAAATCTCTAAGAATATCAAGAAAAAGCAACTTTCATTTGGGCTTGGGTTTGGGTTTGGATTTCATGCCCTACGAAATAAACTGATGCAGAACATGAATCTTTTATTTTGTCCCAAATGTTGCTAATCTCTGAGAAATACCTGTTGGAAAATTAGAGCTATCTCTCTCGCACCCATATATCAGCCGATCAACTTTCACATCTTAAGAGGAGGCTAAAGGCGACATCGGATCATCTCCCTCGCTCTCACACGACCCCTATCAGCCTCTCTCTCTCGCACTCGTACGAAAAATGTCGGTATTTAGCCTCCTCTTAAGTGTAAAAATAAGAATTTTAATTTTTACCAACCGAATCGTGTATTATTTAAACGTAATGCTATATACTTCTTCACAAGTTTCAGAAACAAATTTTTTGATTATTCCGGCCTACCGGCATCACTATAGAATTTTATCCAATTCATGATGTTCTTTTCCTTTGTGCTTTGTTCTTGCCTGCTTCGCGCGCAATCGTCAATTAACCTACTCGTAAAAAATATTCCACAAACGTGTCGCAACGTGCAATTGTAAATTAATTATTTGTAATTTGTGTCATCGACAAAGTGTTTTTTTTTTAAATTCAGTCTGTTACTACAGAATTTATTTAATGTTTTAATCGCGTTTCTTTTCATGTTTTCTTTATTTTCTTCTCCTATGTTTCACACGCAATCGTGAATAAACGCGTGTGGAAAATATATATTTTTTTTATCGTGTGGGAAACTGATTATCGTGCGAGGTACAGTAACAATTCTTTCAAAATGTGAGGTTCCCATTGGCACTCGTACAATGATTTCTCGAATTTCTTTTCATGTTTAACAGAATTATTAATGCAGTGTTAGTGGGGTCTTACCATTTTTTATGAAAAGAATTAATCTTGTCTATTTTTCATTTGGCTGAATGTTCGGAACTTCCAGTACATCAATTAATAAATTTGTTTCAATAATATTTAACAACAAATTTTTATTCATCACAGCATATTTTTTGGATAATTCTTTAAGGATATCAATTTCAATAAGTTCCCATATATTTAATCGTTAAAGTGAAAAAATTGAATTATAAGAGATTTTTTTAATACATATATATATATATACATTTTCTGTGATTTAATTATGGTATATATATACATATTAAAATCAACCACATAAAAATTTCTTAAATATGAATGAAATGTTATAACATTCAAATAAAATATTTGAATATATATATATTATATAGTAAGCAAAGCTTTCTTTTAACCAAATCCATGTCAATATTTTCTGTCTAATTTTTTTTAAATTATTTCAATTATTGCGGTTATTTATTTGGTAAAATAATGTACATTGTTCAAGTCATTGTATTAATTGAAAATTTTATCTTCTCCTTTAACACCAATTTTCTACAATTTTATGTCTTTATTACAGGATCCGGTTACAAAGAATTGGTGCTGACAAGGAAAGAACTATTGCTGATAATCAGCGAGCATTTATCCGATAAATTCGCTTCCTTGATCGAATTTATCGCGTTCCGTATGTATTTTGGAAATAAAAATAATAATTGCGTAGAATACACTGTTCACGTTTATTTTATTATGATGAATTTTTTTTATACATTAATTTATCTATTTAGCAGGATACTCGGCCATTTTGTTTATAACAATTTGCTGTAAGCTTTTTGTTGCAAGTTATAAACAATAGATATCGGATTGGTAATCAGCGACCTTGAAAACCCGTATATACCAATTTTTGTCAACATCTGGTAACTTTTTAACGTTCATGTCGGCCATATTGGATCGGCCATTTTTTTTACGATAATTTGGCTTGCGGATTCGTAATCAGCGACCTTGAAAACCCGTAAATACCAATTTTTGTCGACATCTGGCAACTTTTTAACATTCATGTCAGCCATATTGGATCGGCTATTTTGTTTACGATAATTTGGCTTTCAGATTCGTAATCAGCGACCTTGAAAACCCCTGTAAGCCAATTTTCATTCCCGTCAAAGGTCATTTGAGGTTTTGGCCAGGTTTTTGGGCTTTTCTCCTACTGTGCGGCGGAGACGTCGCTGTCATTGAGCGTGCTGGCAAAAGCATCCCTCGGCGGCAGCTCTTTATCATCGAGTTTGACAATCGAGTCGACGTACTCGTATGGAAATACGCCTTTCCTCGTGAGGAGCTGAAACTTGTCGGCAGAGAGTTGCGAAAACTCGCGTCTCGTGATCTTCAGATCGTCCCGTACGAAGCGAGTTTTTCCAGTGATGAATTCATGAAGCGCAGTGCGTCAATAAATCAAAGCCTTACGTCACTGCCCTTGGTGTTCTTCGTGACGGAAATATATCGATCCTTTGTCTGCGGCAGTAGAATAACCTGCCCCTCGAAGGAGGTAGCGATTTCCGGGATGATGAAATGTGAGTCGTATCCCGAAAGGTTGTGGAACGCCACCGGGATCATCCACGAGTCCTGGTAGTTGAGGTTGCACTCGTTGTGTGCTGGTCCTCGGTATCTGCAAATAGACGCATATTTTCGTAAATTCAAAAACTTATCCTAGTACAAAGAGTAGACTTACTTTCCCGTCAGATGGCAGTGATCCCGAACTCGGTCGATCCTCAGCGCTCTCTCACAAATGTGACACTCTTTGGCTCCACAAAATAGTCGCGGCTGCTCCAACGATAATGGCTCCATCGGCTTTGGATTCGCATGGATGACTTCCAATTCCTCAGCCAGCTGCCGTAGCTCCAAAGTGAACCATGCAGCGGGCTTCGCCCCCTGGTGGCTGCGATATCTCGACAATGAGTCGTCATAGGAGCACTTGAAATTGTACCCCACGCTGAATGCCTCGTGCTTTTGGTAGGCATTCGCGTCGCGTGTGGGTTTCAGAAGGCATTCAAAGTTCGCGTACACGATAAATGAAACGGGTTCCTTGTGACAATGATTCTTGAACCAAAGTAATGCGTTTCCCGATTTTGGCATGTTAACCTTAAACTTGTTGACTTTATTGCAATCATTCTCATGGGCGACCAACTTTGCTTTGCTGTGGAAGTAGTGAAGGCATCGGTCGCGGATGTGGACCTTATGATCATGCCCAGATACTTCTCTCGAGACCAAGCGAGACAAGCTCCTTATCCAAACATAGTGGAATTTTGGGGGTTCGACAGCTGCACCCTCATCCTCTTCTGCATCCTCGTTGACGTAATAATCTTGCACGAGAAGCAAATTCACGTGCCGATCTTTCTTCGAAGATGTCACGTGAATGGGTACGGTTTCGAACTGGCGTCTTATCTTCAGAATGTACACATTCACGGAGATGTCATTCTGTTTCTCGAATTTTGCCACTTGGCTCGGCATCACGGGAAATTCAATTCCGCTGCGTATCTGCGATATTTGGAAACGCGGCTGGGATGGGGTCCGGGATGTAAGGCAGAGAGTATGGCCCACTTGAAGCACATATTATCTTTGTTTCGTACGTTAATACATGCCTCTTTCTTACAAATCTTTTCCGGTAGTTCCACGTAAGAGCTGCCGCGCATCAGATTGAATTTGCCAATATTCACCGTTAAGCTGACGATAGAGTGGAGCGACCATCCAGAGCCTTGGTGCTCGAATTCCTCGACTTCTCGCTGCATCGGGTCTTGCACGTGCTCAGCGAACCAGTCGGCCAGCTTGGTTGTTTCGTAAATTGGTTCTGCCTTCGTGTTGAAGTGCTTCATCTCGATAATTTCTTCATTATCCTCCGTTAACCTAACTTTCGCTGTGAGCGCTGCATAAACCTTTATAGGATTCCTCTCTTGCCTGAGGACATGTCGGATTTTCGATTGGAAATTGTTGGCGCATTCTTACAGGAAGGATTTCATGTCAACGTGGTCCATGTTAGTGATGACGCCTGTCCTGATGCGATCTTTGAATGACGATTTGATGTCGGACCACACGACTCTGTCAGCATGCCTCTCTCGTATTCCTTCGCCATGTTTGAGCAATCTCGTCAATTTAATCCGAATCCCGGTTAGGAAACCGTCGATAAATAGGTATCGTTGTTTCCCCGATGTCGAGACTCCTTTCATCAACTGGAATGGTTTCCTCACGGCATCTAGGCGTTTCACCCACTCTCGGATCACTGCAGGACCTTCATTCTTCACCGCCTGTAATACTTCTTCCCATGTCTTGATGATATCCTTGCAATCAGCAGCAGACATTTTCGCTGCTCTTGGCGCTTGAGAGAAGAATCAGTCGAATAGGATCGCTCTAGCACGGGCCCCGCTATTTATACTGATTTACCAATTGGGAGGGGTAGCGAATTCAACGCTGATTAGCCGATGGAATATTCTCCTCGCTGATTGGTTGCTGATCATGAAATATTCTTGACTCTGGTTGCGTTGATAGAGTTCCTCTTATCTGTTACGTTTGAGAGAAGACTCAGTCGAATGTAATTGCTTTGGCACGGGCTCCACTATTTATAGTGATTTACCAATTGCGAGGAGGTAGCAAATTCGACGCTGATTGGCCGATGGAATATCCTCGATGCTGGCTCTGGTGGGGATAGGGGTATAAAAGAGCGGTGGTTGCAGCCACAAGCATCACTTCGAAAATGGAGTTCGTGGTCGACATCCAAGGTTTCAAGGGTCCCGCAAACGACTTCATTATCAAGGAGATGGCAGTCGCTGCTCTCGAAGCTAATGCCATACCATCAGTTTACCTCTCCGAGCCGCCTCACCTATGGAGCGCACTGCCTGCTAAATACAAGATCGTAAATCTCTGGCTGCAGCATAATTACCCCGGCATCAACTGGAACCGCGGCGATATCCCTTACGAGGAAGCCCACGAGGTTCTTTACAAGTTGCTACAAGGAGCTGGCAAGGTATACATCAAGGGTGCGGAGAAAAAGCTATGGTTGAGAAAGCACCTCTTCCACCACCAATTGGCCAATCTCGATGAACTCGGCTGTCCATCACTGGGGAAATTGCGCGAGAACGCAAATACCTCATGCACCAATCACAAGAACATGTGGAGCCCGCACTGTGCCGCTTACAACACAGCTGCACTGAAAACATGGCTTCTACGACGCAATCGCGATGATGCCAGTAACGAGGATTTCACCGATGCACAGTGGGGCCATATCCCAAAAAGCTGGCCAAAAGTCGAAAACGTTACAAATTCGGCTGAAAGTCAGTACTCGGGGGTTTTTAGGGTCGCTGATTACGAATGCGAAGTCAAAATTGGGAATAAAAACAAAATGGCGGATTTGAAGTCTCAAAAAGCTTGCAGAAAGTCAAAAGCGTCATAAATTCGGCTGAAAGTCAGTACTCGGAGGTTTTCGGGGTCGCTGATTATGAATCCGCAGTCAAAATTTGAAATAAAAACAAAATGGCGGATTTAAAGTCCCAAAAAGCTGAAAAATAGTCGAAAGCGTTATAAATTCGGCCGGAAGTCAGTACTCGGGGGTTTTCGGAGGCGTTGATTACGAATCCGAAGTTAAAATTTGAAACAAAGAAAAAACGGCGCATTTGACATAAATCATTTTTATAGAGAATGTACAAAATATATCCATATGTGATATATAATAGCATAAGCATACAATCAGTCGATCAAAAGTTCATAGATCGTCATCTGAAGAATCAGATGATGCACAATCAGTTGATTCATCCATTAAATCGCCGGAACTTCCTGTACGTGCTGGTATACGTGGCGCATCTAACAATGAAAGTGCTTCTGGGCAGAACGACTTTGTATTTTTTCGAGGTATTCGCGCGAACTCGAAATAGAGGGATCGGATATTAATAATAACCGTAAAAAAATGTCCTCCATTGTTTTGGCTCGGGAACACTTTCCTGCAAAATCTTTACGAAACTTTTTAATGGACTTATTAGGCGTACTTATTAATGTACTTGGGCGTCTTCAGACATCTGCCCTATCGGCAATATTGCTGAGTTTATCACTTCTCCACCATGAATCAATATCTTGTGTACTGAAGTTGACATGTAGAACCACGGATATAATTGCACAAAGTTCTGAGCTGTCTGTAAGGCATAATCGAGGTATATTCATTTGGAAAGAAAACGGCGATTTGTAAATTTTTAATTTAAAAATGTGAAGAAATTCACAAATTAGTAGCACTTTAATATAACCAATTATGGGGCACATCTGAGATGGGCGAAAAAAATTGGCTGAGTTGACAGAGAATTTATAGATATAGCGCTCTTCAACTCGACCAACCGCGACGCGCTGCTTGGATGGGTGCCAATGTATTTCAGTGTACAATGAAGACCGCAATAAATTCAATTCAATTCAAGAAAGACATTCCGCGTCGTTAATGTACGAAATTCAGAAAACTGTGTTTTATATTGCAAAAACTCGTAGCAATGACACGCGCGCAGCTAAGCGCAGCCATTTTCGATATTTTCCATTCAATAATACATCCATCTACAACATGTGATAGGTCAGCTCGTGGAACACTGTGGAACTTATCAACTTTTCTCTACGTTTTTAGAATTTTCACGTGTAATTTTTCGTTAATTTTCGCGAATGATTTTTTTATTATTATCGCATGAACTATTATTATCAATTTTCAGATACACAATGATTTTCTACTCGCTTTCAGCTGTTGATTCCATTCAAAAAAATTCGAATCGGATATATTGTAAAGTTTTGGCGTCCTGTTCAATACAGCGTTTAAATGGTCATTTACTGCACGACACGTCGAGCTCGCTCGAGGGCTCCCTTTCAACTGTCGTACAAAAGCAGGTATAAGGGCTAGGGCCCGCTGATGTCAAGAATTTGACCTTCGGACTCTTCCCCCACCTCACCCATGACTAAAAATTACCGAAACTTAAACTTTATTTTTCGACTTTTGGCCAGCTTTTTGGGATTTGGCCCCACTGTGCGATGATGATGATACCGACTCTGACTCGAGAAGTATCAGCTTTGATGCCGACTCCAAAGAGGATCCACAGCTATCGACCGAGGGAGACACGAAGGAGAATCCAAAGTTGCCGACCGAGGATGCCGCGAACTCCGATACGTACTCGAATGTACCGCCCGATTTTATTCGATAAAATGAATGTACACATTTTTTTTTTAAACTTTATTAATAAATGAATTAACATTTTTAAAAACTCTTTTTTTTTCTTTTTTCAAACTCTTTTTTCTTTTCTTTTCTTATAAAACTAAAAACAATTTTTTTTTTACATTGAAAAATAATCAAAAACAATGGTAACTAGAAAAAAAAACGAAAAAAATCAAATGGAGACAAAGAAAACATGAGAAAAATAAAAAAATGAATGCAAAACTAAAAATGAATACAAATCAAAAAACGAATACAAGAAAATGAATACAATTTTAAAAAAACGAATGCAAAATACGATATTCTACCAAGCAGAGGCCAGAATTCTGATATTCAAACTACGCCGAGGCCAAAATTGCAATATCCAGCTACGCCAAGGTTATGTTGTTCAGCTACGCCGAAGCCAAATCTGTGACTGCTGCGGAGAGGCCAAAATTTTAATATGCAGCTGCGTGGAGGCCAGAATTGCACTATCCAGCTGCGGAGAGGCCAACATTCAAATATTCAGGTACGTAGAGCTTCTGATATTCCTGCTACGCAGTGTCTAAAATTCTCATATCCAACTACGCCAATATTCAACTACGCTGAGGCCAATATTCAGCTGCGTCGAGGCCAAAATTCCGATTTCCTGCTACGCCAAGGCCAAAATCAGCTGCGTCGAGGCCATAATTCAGCTGCGTTGAGGCCAAATTTCTGTTATTCAGCTGCGCTGAGGGCAAAATCAGCTGCGCTGAGGCCAAAATTGGAATATTCAACTACGCCGAGGCCAAATTTCTGATATTCAGCTATGCCGAGGCCAAATTTCAACTACGCCGAGGCCAAATTCAGGTACGTAGATGCCGAAATAATGATTTTTCTGCAGTGTGCAAAATTGGAATGATCAGCTAAAAATTGTGATTTCCCCGCTAGGTAGAGGACAATATTCAGCTACGCCGAGGCCAATATTCGGCCAAAATTTAGCGACGAGGCCAAAATTTCAACGTCCAGAGGGGCCAAAATTCAGCGACGACGAAATTTTTAGCCTGGACACGAGGATGAAAAAGGATAGCTCGGACACGAACCACTGAAATGTGGTTTGGGTTTAAAAAAGGAATTTTTCCGTTAAGGTAAAAGAAAAAAAAATTCAGTTTGGGTTTAAAAAAAAATTTCGAAAAGTTTGAGTTTATTTGAGTTAAACGAATTTTTTCAGTTTGGGTTTAAAAAAAAAATTTTTTTAATACGTTTGGGTTTATTTGGGTTTGAAAAAAAATTTCGAAAAGTTTGGGGTTATTTGAGTTTGAAAAAAAAAAAATTTCGAAAAGTTTGGGTTTATTTAGGCTTGAAAAAAAAAAAATTTCGAAAAGTTTGG
The DNA here is from genome assembly GCA_946863875.1 of Alloplasta piceator. NCBI lineage: Eukaryota > Metazoa > Arthropoda > Insecta > Hymenoptera > Ichneumonidae > Alloplasta > Alloplasta piceator. Next base: position 14,650,129 of record OX333081.1, on the reverse strand, counting down.
GTTTATTTGGGTTTCGATACCTACCTTAACGACCGCGGTACAGGAATCTACCTTACCGACGGTTTGGGTTTGGATCCCTACCTTACCGACAGTTTGAGTTTATTTGGGTTTGGTATCGAGGTAAAGTGGCCTCGAACGGGCACAGCTCCTCTACTTTGAAAATTCAAAAAAATCTAAAAAAAAAAGTTCTCATTGTTCTCGTGGCAGGCATAACACTATTCCTCAAACAGACTTAATTTCTTATTACACTGAAAGAAAAAATTACTAGGATCAAAAAATCGTTTCTTTCATTATTTGCCAGGAAATATTTTTTTGGTTCAAGTAAATATTTTTTTGGTTCTAGTGTTACGTCGTGGATAGACGTCGCAGTATTTTAATTCGCTTCTAATTTAAACGAGAATGTGCTCGTTACGGACAGAAGCATAACTGGGCACGGCAACGGCATAAAATGTGTTCAAATAAAATTGGACTTACCTTTCGGTGCGTATTTTGGTATACGTTCAACCTGCGTGGTACGACCGTTGGGCGTAGCGGGTAGTTGAGATGTTTCCCGGTGCTCCGTGAACTCTGGTATTCTGGATAAATGGACGTTGCTGAGTTTGAGGTCCGATTTCAGATGTTCCACCGAGGTGGTTGATTCGTGAGAACTTTTGGATGAGGAGCGGTGATGCCCGCGTATTTTGGGAAGGTTCCTTTCGATAGGACTTGAGCGCGGCGTTCGCGATGTTTCTTGCTCAGACGTAAACGTTGGCAGGATTCACCACGATCACTCACTCAGAAATAAAGTTCACAGATATTTTAATTGGTGGTTAAATATATTGTTACAGTCACTTTCTTTTAATTTACACTTGATTGAACTCGTAACATATGTTGTTAATTCGCTTTTATTTTGATCTTGTTTTCTTAAAATTATATTTTACGTTCTCGATTTGCTCAGATAAATTGTGCCGATAATTCGAGCCGAAGGACACTGTGATCACTAAGAGCAGAGTCGAAGGCCGAAATTCGTACAATAAAAATTTATCATTTTTTTACGGAACAGAAAATGTAATGATATTTTGTTTGCAAGCGAAAACACAGAGTCTAAGTCGGAAATGATTCTAAGATTTTCTAACACTCGATTCGCTAAGAGCAGTGTTGAGAAAAAGACCGATCGCGACTGTTCAAAATTGAAGACTAATTAATTAAAACCATTGTCCGGGGCCTCAGGCCCTTTGGACTTCTCGAAAAGTGGGAGATGTCGGCGCGTGGGGGATGATTCTCTCTCACGCCTCGACAGCTCTTGATACGTGCTATCTGCATCCCGTCTGGAGCAAAGTCAGCTAATGCCGACTCAGCATCTTCACACGGTAGCTAGCATTTGATCGCTTTTCGCGAGAAAAATAAATGATATTTTATTTAACGTTGACAATTATGTTTTAATAATTTTATTTTGTAAAATGTTGGCGTAAGAAGACGTACCCTGTCGTGGGTCTCACGCTAGTAAAAATGCTGATTTCGTCTTTTCACCTCAACATCATAGAAGTGCGAGTGAGAACGCCAACACACGCGTAACTAAATATTAGCTCTGCAGTGAGCATCTTGGGATGCGAGCGCTGTTATCTTATCGGTGCTGACCGCTGCATAGGTATATGGGGCGCTCCCACTCTCATACGCACATGCATACACGCGCGTATGCATAGGGCGTTCAATTAACCAAAAAAAATAAGAAAAATGTCGGAAATATTTATTTATCATTCGAATTTATTATTGAAGTTGACCCAGGACGTAACACTAGTAATATTTTTTTGGTTCTATAGAACCATTTTTGGTTCTCTAGAACCAAAACAATATTTTGTTGGTTCCAGAAATATTTACTTGAACCAATGAAATATTTGTTGGCAAATAATGAAAGAAACGAGTAACTTTTGAAAAATGATTCATTTCAAATATCTACTTTCGGAAATTGATTTTGTTTCCGGATTATAATAACTTTTGAAAAATAACCTCATTTTCGATGTTCACTTTTGAAATTAGTTTTGTTTTAAAATTTTGATAATTTTCATGACTAATTTTATTTCAAATTCCTATTTAGATAAAAAGAAACATTAATTTTGCTTTCAAATCTCGTTCTGTTTCCGAAAGGTGATATTGTTGCCATATCTTGACAATCTTGAAAGTAAGTCCTTACTAAAGTCTATCCAACATGAGTCCACTGGTCGAGCTTCGAATTGCGACTATGCTTATGATTTTTTGTTTGGTCCTTCTGGTCACATTAACATGTTTATTTTATTTCAAAAATCAAACAAGTTCGTTCACATTAAAATCGTTTCGCGTATTAAATTCTCCCCGAAATCACCCTGTCCAATCTGAGGGAATTGCGACAGCGGTTTAATCGAGATCCCCGTTCATGCGCGACATTAACAATTTTCGACTATGCAATTTTTCAATATGTAATTTTTTTTATGTTGCTCCGTTTTATTTGCATCGAATCTTCTAGCTTGAAAATCGCAATATTCTAACGCCTCAGTTAGAATCCGTTATTTAAGACACCGAGTTCAATAAAATACACTCTCACGGCCGTCCTGAGAAAATTTCCGCGAGGTTAGGCTCGAAAAGGCCACCTGTCCAACATAACGCAGTTTCTTCCGAAAAACGTGTAAAGGAAGAATTTGCCCCTTCTTGACCGAGATGGAAAACTCGCCGGTTGGGACGTAACAAATTGGGGGCTCGTCCGGGAACTTCGAGAGTGTTTTCCTGAAAATATATTGTGTTTATTTGCATTGTTTGCGCATGAATTTCTTTTTTCCAATAACCTGTGCATGATTTAATAATATTTCATTATATCTCGCAATATTTCATTGTATTTCGCAATATTTCATTGTATTTTGCAGATTTTTCCCTGCAATTTCATTGTACTTCGTCCCCTCATCAGATGTGGACCAAGGTAAGTCCGATTGTCTACCGGATGTTCCCCGATAGTCTTTTCGGCTCTAAATGAGTCGAGGAACGCGATCGAAATCATCGGTAGACGATAAGATTCTTAGTGATTACCCAAGTGATCAAAAATCTAGGAAAAGTATAGTAGGAACTAGTTCATTGCGTTCAAAATCCCTCGAAACCAGAACAAAAATTGAAAAATTAAGAGAAAAATCGAGTCTTTTAAATAATTCCCCAGAAATTACAGACGATGAGGACGAAGACGCCTATTAAAGAGAATTCAATGAATCAGTTAAAGATACAGAGGATAAATTAAAAAAGTTAACAACTAAATCGCATGGAAATTCGGGAATTTTGGATGAGTTTGAGAATTCGAAAAAAGGAAATTCTAAATTGGAGCTTGCGAATTAAAAAATAGATACATCTTCAAAAACCGAAACCGAAAAACCGTCAACTTCAAAATCCGGGAAAAATTGTTCATTTAGTCCAATTTATAATTTATTCCATTCTACTGATAATTACCGGACTCTGACGAAACCTCGTACAATCAAATCTCTTCGCGTAAATCTCATTGATTTGGAGCTTGATGAAAATCTTGATAATTCTTTTGATCCCCCAATCATGGCGGTATTAAATCAAGAAGCGTTAAGCCTTTTAAGGAAAGCGATGAAAGTCGTCCCGGATTTCGATGGAAAACGCGAATCGCTCGGGCGATATTTATTCGGTGTTGAAACAGCAGCCACGATAGCAGGGCAGGGTCTTGAAGTTCATTTGTTAAAACGGGTAAAAATTAAATTACCACCCGCGATTTGGAGAAAAATTACAAAAATTACTTTTGGAAATGTAAAAGAGTATATCGAGTATCTCCGCGAAACGTATGATCCCCCTCGAGATGTGTATCAATTAATCGCGGAATTTAGAAATACCTGTCAAAAGCCAAACGAAAGTGTAGACGATTATGTAGATAGAATACGTTATTTCGCTGACAAGATTTTGCAAGTGTATTCATGCGACGCACCGGTAACTAACGAAGAAACAGCAAAAATCGATGAAATGGTGAGGATAGTTATGACTCGCGGTTTATTGCCTGCAATAGAATCGAGAATGCGCGCCGAAGGATCTGTAAAGCAAAAGCAATAGAACGCCAGTTAGCCGATGTAAAACGTGTGCGGGAAAATAATATGACGAAACCTAAAGTATTTGAGAAATCTGAAAAAAGGGCGTAATAAATTTTGTCGAACCTGAAAAAAATAATAATTCATCAGGAAAACAGGTCAGTGCAGGAGTCGCGCCCCCCGTAAGCTGCCAGCTATGCGGAAAGCCCAGGCACACTGCGAATCAGTGTAGAAAGGGTCAGGGTGCCGCTGCGCCTACACCCTGACCACATGTCAGTTGTGTGGGTTAACGGGTCATGTAGCGAAAGGCTGCCCGACTGTCGGTCCCGTGAAACAGCACGTGGTCCCATTTACATGCCAAATCTGTGAAAAACCTGGTCACACCGCGAATAGATGTTACTCTCGACCCGGCATGGCGAATAGTCAAGGATTGACAATTCGCCAAAAATGCGGAAAGAGAGGACATATCACGGAAAAATGTTATCAGAATCCGTGTCATAAATGCGGTCGAGCTGGGCATAATCCTGATGCTTGTTATGAAACACAACGTAAAACCGAAAATCAAGAATTCGCAGGTAATCAAGGGCTTCCGGGGAAACCATCTATTTCAAAGCAATGCTATAGATGCCATGGATGGGGACATCTTGCGAAAGATTGTCCGACCCCAACTTTTAATCAGGCTAATCAGGGAATACCAGGTTTAAATTTTTTCGCAAATTCCAATCATACAGCGTCAAATTCAGCCGGGACTGCGAGCTATTCACAGGCCGCTCAATCACCCCCTTCACAAGCTTTTTGCCGGTATTGCAAGATTTCTGGTCACGTGATCGAACAATGTAAAACTGGGCATATAATAATAATTTTCCACGCCGCTGGAAACTCGCGCGGCTGGCGTTGATCGGGAAGGGCAAAGGGGGACCAGTAGATAATCCATCGTCCTACAGGCCCCTGTGCATGCTAGACACGGCTGGCAAACTTCTGGAGAAGCTTCTTCGACCTCGCCTCCATGCGGCTATCCAAGCCTCGGGAGACCTTTCTGAAAGACAATATGGCTTTCGGGAAGGGAGGTCGACGATACACGCAATCCAGGAGGTTGTTGGAGCAGCCAGAGATGCGGAGCGGGGGAACCATTATTCCCGCCCCGTCTGTCTACTGGTCACTCTGGATGTGAAGAACGCTTTCAACTCGGTGCGGTGGTGTGACGCGCTACAGGCGAACTGGATAGAAATTGACGAAAACATTCGAGATCGCGTTTGACTTTTATTATTAGAAAATGGACGTGGAGAAAAAGAATTTAAACAAAAGAAAGAAAAAATGATGAGAAAGAATTCGTGCGGGGTCACAGCTGTGATCGTCTTAAGGCGTCAGAGCTCACTGCTCGCGGGAGCGTTCCTGCCGCTGGCGCTGCTCTGCGACGCAGCCGAGGCTCCTCCAGTAGTATCCACAGTTTTTCCCGGCTCTCCGCAATGGAAGCAGCTCTGTTCGCGCACCTGTGGTGGTCTTGGGCAATTTGCTCTCTTGTGACCGAATTCTCGGCAATTCCAGCAGCCCGGACAATCGGGGCGAGTTGGGGCGGGGAGTGGTTGTCTGGGCGTAATCTTCGGTGTCCTCGCCTCCGCTTGGAGAACTGGTGGTTCCGGCGGCGAAGACGCAATGTCCCTTGGCAAGAGCGCCTGTTCGATGACGACCAGAGTCTCGAGAGCTTTCCGGAACGGTGCACCCCTATGAGCTCATGGAGCTGGTTTTCCGTCAACTGCAATCGGTACCAGCGACGGCACTCCGCCATATGGTATTTCCATAAGGTCACGCGATCGTTGGTTTCGCACTCCCGCCAGCTACCTCCAGCCAGCGACGGAACAGTGCCCTAGCTTCGCGCATCCATGGCCCATGGTTCTCGTCATCGTCTTCGGGAAGACCCTCGTACTCGCTCGAAGGGAAGGGGCCAATAAACCTTCTTGAATCGCATCTAGGGATTATGTCAGGGTCCCGTCTCGCGCGGGATCACCCCCCTCCGGCTCGTCAGCGATAGCGGGTGGAAGATACGACTTTAAATCCTCTATCGATACTTTTATCGCGCGACCCCCGAGAACGTCTTGTATCTCGTATACCACGGGGGAAAGAATTCTCGCGATTTGAAAGGGGCCGTGATATTTTGTCGCGAGTTTTGCGGCGACGTTTTGCGCAGAGGATGACAAAATTCGTTGTCTTTTCAAGACAAGATCTCCGACTTGAAAAACACTATCCGGGCGGTGACGATTATATTGCGCCGCTTGTCGCTGATACGCTTCCTCGAGATCGTGAGAGACCTTTTCGTGTAATTTCACTAGCCCTCGTACGCGTTTTGAACATTCTTCGGGCCGCAACAGGACAATCGCGCGGTCCTCCTCCTCGCGTTGACGATAAAAATTGTGTGGTTTCGGCTCGCGTCCGAAATTGAGGTACGCGGGAGTGCTTCGAATAGACGTATGGTACGCCGTATTATACGCGAAACGGAATTCTGCGAGATGCACATCCCAAGCTCGATGATCGCCTTCGAGGAACGACACGATCATAGTTTTTAGGACGCGATTGACGCGTTCGACGGGATTTGCCGGTGGATGATAAGGCGGTGTCGTTGTATGAAAAATACTTCGCTCGGCGGCGAGAGCCTGAATACTACGGTTGATAAATTCCGTACCGTTATCTGTGAGCAAGACCTGCGGGGTGCCCCAGCGTGAGAAGACCAATTCTTCTAACGCTTCGGCGATCTTTTTGCCGTTTGCTTTACGCAGCGGGCAACATTCAACCCACTTCGTGAACAGGTCCTGTATCACGAGAACGTACGCGTGGCCAGATCGACTCGGCGGAAAAGGTCCCATAATATCTGCAGCGACTACAGTCCATGGCTCTTCGATTACCCGACGACCCATGAGACCGAGAGGCGGTAACTGTTCGACCTTTGCGCGTTGACAAACTCCGCAATGGCGAACATGACGAGAAACGTCGTGAAACATGCGTGGTCAAAAATACGAGTGAAATACTCGCTCGTACGTTTTTTGCACACCGAGATGTCCGGCCTGTGTCTCGTCATGACACTCACGTAGGATTTTTGCGCGAGCGTAACGCGGTACGACCAATTTCCATTCGGAATGATCACCGACTGGAAGGGCGTGACGCGTGGTGCGTCGATAAACGTAAAGCCGATTATCCATGATTTTCCAATATGGAAATCTTTCGGGATGCGCGACGATTGCCCTGAGCTTTTTCGCGTACCAAGGATCGCGTTCGGGGTCAATTGGTTCACGAGCGACGCCAGGATTGCCGTTATCGTTGGGAACGATCACGAAATTATATCCCGGGAGTGTTTCTGGTGGTTTTGCAGCCGTGGGCGGTAGAAATTCGAACATTCGAGAGAGTGCATCGGGAACGTGATTTAGCGCACCCTTGCGATACACGATCTCGAAGTCGTATTGCGCAGGCTGCAAGGCCCATCGAGCTAAACGACCCGAAGGTTCCTTGAGCGTTTGCAACCACCTGAGACTGTGATGATCAGTGATTACCGTGAAGCGGTAACCTTCAAGATAAGCCCGGAATTTTTTAATCGCCCATAAAATGGCGAGACACTCTTGTTCGGTGGTCGAATAATTTCGTTCTGGTGGCGAGAGTGTTCGACTCACGTACGCAATCGGATGCTCTGCACCGTCAAGTTCTTGCGTCAGAACAGCGCCGATGCAGGTCATGCTCGCATCTGTTTGGAGTACAAACTTGCCTTTGAAATCGGGATACGCGAGAGTTGGGGAGTTCGTGAGAGCTTCTTTCAAAGAATCGAAAGCTTTTTGTTGCTCCGGTCCCCATTTCCAAGTTTGATTCTTTTTTGAGAGTCGCGTGAACGGCTCTGCGATTTCGGCAAAGTGTGGAATAAATCGGCGATACCACGATGCCATTCCCAGGAATCGTCGCAACGGTTTTAACTTTTCCGGCCGCGGAAACGCTTTAATTGGCTCGGTTTTTGCGGGATCTACTTGCAGACCGTCCCGATTCACGAGAAATCCCAAATATCTCGACTCAGAGCAACAAAATTCGCATTTTTCGGGATTGATTCGTAAGCCGGCGGCGACTATGCGATCAAATGCCCATTTGAGCAGGGTTAAATGCTCTTCAAAATCCTCGGTGACAATAATGATGTCGTCGAGGTATGCGAATGCGTGGGGTTCTATTTCGGGTCCGATCACACGATCCAAGAGGCTCTGAAACGTCGCGGGAGTACCCGTGAGTCCGTACGGCATTCGTTTAAATTGAAACAACCCACGATAGGGTACCGTGAACGCGGTTATCTCCTTGGACGACTCCTCGAGACGGATTTGGTGAGAAGCCTGACTTAAGTCCATCGTGGAAATGTATTTTGCGGAGGGCAAGCGATCGAGAATTTGAGTCATATACGGTAACGGGTACGCGTCCTTTTTCGAGACCTCGTTAACTTTCCGGAAATCTAAACAAAATCGGAACGTCCCGTTCGGCTTTTTAATCATCACGATCGGGCTCGACCAATCGCTGTTCAAAGGTTCGATAACGTCTGCTTCCAGCATACGATCGACTTCGTCATCGATTGCCTCGCGTATGATCGGAGTGACCGGATATTAACGTTGTTGAATCGGTCGATTAGTACCAACATCGATTCGGTGCTCGATTAAATTTGTCAATCCGGGAGCATTCTTAAGAATCTCGAGTTCTCTTTTCAAAAATTTCGCGAAACGCGTACTCTCATTACGTCCGAGTTCCGAGATACCGAGCGATAAGTTTGCGTGTTCAACACTGTCACGAGACGCGAAATTAAACGTGTTAGTCGGGTCATCGCTGAAATACCACACGCGTCGATGATGGTCGATAACAACTTTAAATATTTTCAGCGCGTCTAATCCGAGCAATAACGGAACCGGTAACGATGGGAGGATCCTTGCGGAGATCATTTCTTCGCGGTTTTCGAGTTTCATCGGGAGCTCTATATTTTCGTCGCACGTGATGGTTTCTCCGTTCGCGATTGTAGTTAGTTTTTGCGGCATGGATTTACGCAAAAATCCTAAACGAGAAGCCAATAACAGCCCGTCTTGTCCGATAAATGTACTCGTCGACCCATTGTCGAACATGGCCGGCAATGTTTTTCCCAAGATGTTTATTTTAATAATTAATACCGGTCGCGCGCGAAAACTGTGGAGTGGGGTACAAAAATATTTCATGGAATCTATTGGAAGCGAAATATTTTTGTCGAGGGCCCGAATTGTTAGTACGGGGGCCTGTTCGGCCCTTAATGGCGACTCCCGTTGTCGTTTCTCGTGTATTTTCTGCGCGGCGCCAAGCATCCTTTCGCCGTGTGGCCTTCATGGCCACAGTTGAAACAGGCGCCTGGCCTACGGACGGAATCTCGATTTTCCCCGATCGGCGTGCGGTGAGGCGACGGCGACCGACGAAATGGATTCGTCGAAGCGGGAGCCTCGTCTGGCGTGCGACTCGGGCTCTTATCACGTGTCAATAACTCTTCGAAACGCACGCGGGCGTCTGACGGGCTTTTGTCGCGCGTCGGATGCGGCGAACTTGGGCGAGGCGGAAAGCGTGAATAATTCGGCTTGTTCGAGTATTTTCTTCGCGCGGAATTTCGCGAATCGTTGTTTCTATTCGCCGGTCGGTTATTCTCCGGCGATGCGCGCCGTTCCGGGAGCTTATCGGAGCACGCGCACGCGTATTCCTCTGACGCCAACTCGTCCCACTCGCGAAACGTAGTGAAATTCGCGTTCCGATCTGGGTGCGTTTTATACGGGTCGCGATACGTGAGAGTCGAGAATCTCGAATTCGCGGGCGACGGTGGTTCGCGATTTTGTTGCCCACCATGTTCGTCCCCCTCGATTTCGCGCGCGAGTTTTTCAAATTTACCGAACGTAGTCGCGTCACGGCGTCTGATAGCGCGGCGCAAGTACGGTAACATATTTCGCTATGCGTATCGCAACTGTTCCTCGAGACTCATCGGAGGCTCGACACGATCGAAAAACGCACGCAGACACGTGAGGAAAACCGAAAAACGCTCATGTTTGCCCTATACGCGGCTAAAGATTTTTTCGCGCAATGAAAATTGATAATCGGGATCGCCGAATCGATCCCTCCACGCGGACTCCAGATCTCGGAAAGTCACGAAGGAATTTCGGTGTGCCTGATACCACCAAAGCGCGTTATCGAAAAGGAAGAGGGGGAGACAGTCAAGAAGTTCGCTGTCATTTACCGGGAGCATTCTCCGGCCCTCTTTAATACGGAGCAAAAATCCCTCACCGTCTTCGCCGATCACGCCCGAAAATTTTAAACCCCATTTACGCATCATTTCGTATGCGGAACGCATCACGGCGGACGGGTCGTATGAATCACGGCGAAAACGCGGCGACGAGTGATATTCCGGATCGGCTGTCATTCCCGGATGAAAATTTTCCAAGTCATTTCGATTATCTTCGTTTGAACGCGGATTCTCTACGCGTGCGTGGTGTAACGGTATCGATGGCATCGCGCGCGCCGATGACTGACGCGGTATAGCAACTCCCCCCTCGGATCGACGATACTCGGTAGAGGTGGCAAAATTCGCAGCACTTATCACTCGCGGAATTTGATTAAGATTTGGCAACGAATAATTATTCGCCTCCTCGCGAAAGGGATTGGTACGATTCAATAACACGGCAAGCTATTTACGGCCGCGAGCTTGTGAATCTACTCCCTCGCGAATTGAATCCAGCAATCGATCACCATCACCAGCAATCGATGACCATCCCACTATCGCGTAAATCTTGATTCGTCAATTCTTTTCTCAGCTGGCTCGGAGAGAGCGCAGCTACGCGTTTGCGGGCATTTGGCGGTGTACGATGCATGTCGATTAATTCTTTATAATTCACGCGAGAAATTCAGTTATGACGCGTGAGACTATCCTCGAGGTACGTACGCGCGAGAGAATTCACTCGAGTCGCGAAGCACAAAGTTGCGCGGAGCGAGTCGAAGGTATAAGAACACTCGACGCGCGAGAGCCTGTCACGCACCCCAGTGCGCGGCTCACGGACGAGAATCCCGGACACGCTCACACACTCTCGCGAACCCGTGGACTACCGGCACGAAGCACGTGGGAAAGCGACGACGCGACGAGACGAGATTTGGTTTTTCGATGCACTTTTTATGGTTCCAGAGTTTTTTCAGGTATAATGCGATGCGGGGCGAGAGTAATTGCTCTCGAAATAATCGAATAGTATCACACAATAAATATCAATGACGACACAAGTATAATGACGAAAATACGTGAACCACGTTATAAATATCGATGGCAAGAAAAATAAATCAATCACAGGCTAAATATATCAATGACAAAAAAAATATATACCAGGTGTGTAAGTATGAAACCGGAATTTTTGTACAGAAAAAACACGTTTATTGTAATGATATGATACAAAGTAACTTATTCAAAGTATTGTCCGTCGCTATCTATACATTTTTCCCATCTTTCTGGCAATTTGTGAATTCCGCGCCAAAAGAACTGTTGCTCTTTTGAGGCAAACCAGTCATCGAGCCATTTTCGTACATCTTCGTAAGAAGTAAAGCGCTGCTCAGCAAGTGCGTGTCCCATCGATGCAAACAAGTAGTAATCGGATGGGGCAAGGTCTGGTGAGTAAGGCGCGTGCTGAAGAATCTCCCAACGGAACGACTCTATCGTTTTCTGGACCTGTTTTGCTTTGTGTGCTGGTGCATTGTCATGCAGCAAAATCACCTTGTGTTGTCTTTGTTGGTATTCTGGTCGTTTTTCACGCAAAACTCGATCCAAATCGGTCATTTGTTGTCGGTAGCGTTGAGTATTGACAGTTTCCCCAGGTTTCAGCAGCTCGTAGTAGATTACGGCCTTCTGATCCCACGTTTCACGTTCTTCGTTCCTCACGTCAAAATCGCCACTTTTGAACCGTTTAAACCACTCGAAACACTGTGTTTTACCGAGAGCATGCTCACCAAACGCCTCCAGAAGCATTCGATGCGATTCGGCTGCGGTTTTCTTCAGATGAAAACAGAAAAGTAGGGCTGTCCGCAAATCGTAATTTGTTGGCACAAAACTCGACATGTTTATCTCTAATAAACTAATGCTACTGAATGAAACTCGTGTTATTGTAAGTTGGAAATCTTTGTCGGATATCAATACAATAACAAGACACCGCTGACGTGATGTGTCGGTAACTGCATCGACATCTAGCGCCACCTATGGGCAAATTCCGGTTTCATACTTACACACCTGGTATATTTCGCTTGAAAGCGCACATGCAACGCCTTGCGCGAGAGAGAGAGCAAAAATAAATCGAACAATTAAACGATCTCACAAAGAAAAATGTGACTGCTTTACACCAAACACAAATTTAATAAATTAGCATAAATAATCCACGAGTGCGAGAAAACAGCAATCTTTTTTTTTTTTTTTCAAAAGAAAATTCTATCGAAATATTCTCGACTCGAAGTATCTCGAGAGAAACTCGAGATCGTTGTCTCGCACACTCGACAATACGTCGGTACGTAAATCGCTGAAACAATTCACTTCAATTTCACCTCTCTCTCAAGCAAAACACCAGTTCAAATCGCAAATCACAAAATCGGTCGATTCGACATTTAGCCACAATTATCTTAGTAAACGCATAACTCGGAGAGATCCTGCCATTCCAAACTTCATCTCTTTGTTCGAAGGTAACGATGGCGTTTTAATATTTGACGATGTGTCCAGCCAGCGAGATCTATGCAAACTGAGGCTCTGGCTCTCTCACTACCCGCACACACGCGCACAAAGGACGAATTACACACACGGACGGACACTACTACCACTGTCGCGCGGCGCATGACCAGAACAAAGCGCGAGAGAAAAACTTTATGGCTCGACTACGATGCCTTTTCGAGCATACGCAAATATTCTCGGGAATATTCGACGAAATTTTATTTCAGCTCTCCTCGAACATTCCAAAATTCTCTGTCCTGCTCCAAAACTGTTCTCTTTTCACGACGCTATCTCTTCCTATTTTCACTCAAAACTTCTGATTTTCTTACTTATTTTTATCCAACTTTTTCCTTAATCCAAACAAAAATTTTATACGAAACGAGATCAAACGAAATACCAAAATTTTTAATTCAACTTGAAAAATATATCCTTGAAATCTTACGCTTTTCTCAACGGCCGTGCCCCACGTTGGGCGCCAAATTTGTGACGAGACTTTTCCTACTCGGTGAAAAGCCGACTCTTCGGGTCACAAAACAGCTCACGAGATCGCTCAAGAATTGGGCGCCAGCTATCGCAATAAATTACGATAGCAAAATTTATATTTCCTTGAGCTTTTGCCCGACTTTTTTCTTTGTCCGGCTAGCTGCCCTGGAGGATGGTAGAGGGGCGCGGTTAGGGACCGTTGGATCTTCTCAAATAAATACTCTTGTATCACGAAGTTCGGAAAACACAATATTCTTTTATTAAACTGAAAACAATCTTTCGACTCGCAGAAGGGGAGACAAAAATGTAAATTACAAATTTCAAATGCAACGAAATTCCCTTTTTAACACAAAATCCTTACTCAACTATTTACATGAACTCGTATTCGCTTCTATACAATTTGAACAACCTATTCTATTCGCGAGGTCTCGTCTTCACTTTCTTGACGTTTGCTCAACAAATTCCTCTCACGAGGAGAACACCAGAAGTGCCATAACCCTATTTACCGGGGACTTTGCTCAGTGAAAGAGAGGTGAAAATAAGCGAACACGTGTCTTGGCTTATGCTCGGACACTCAACCGTTTCCGAGAAAATGACGGTCAAAGTTTTCGACGTTCCTTAGATGCTTGTCAGCGCGCGTCGAGTTGTACCGAAACGGCGGCGCAGCGGCTAGCGTCTCGGCATCACACTTTTGCGTCCCGTGTTCAAACCCGATATTAATTTTTTTTTCTTACATTTATGCATGTCCGCAGAAGATTACTTCGCGAATGTTTCTTGCCAATTTACAGGATACAGGGCGTAATAATAATTGGAAAATTTCAACTGAGTTTCATAATGAGTTTTGTGTATTTATGATATTATAAAATATATAATATTTGTGTGAATGGTTTTCAGGAACTACAACCTTTTCAGATTCACATAAACGATATCTTACGTCCTTTGGAGAGTCAAGACGTGCTGAGGAAGAAGGATGTTCAGCAAATCAATTCTGGACAGACGAGGGAGGGCAGAGCCAATATTCTGCTTGATTTACTGTCAGGCTGCAGCAGACCGTATGCTTTTAATGTTTTTCATGAAGCACTGGTGAAACATTATCCGTGGTTAAGCAGTGATATTGACAATATTCTGAGATCAAAGCACATCAGCACTACCGACAATGGCTGCAGTATCAGTCCTGGTTCGCCAAATTTACCACCGCAGCTATCGTTTCGCTCAACACAGGGATTTGATAAATCATCTGTAGCTGCCCTTAAAACGGTGATGGAAATAAAAAAATTTTGTATGTTCAATAATAAGCGCTTGCCAACATAAAACTGAATAATTATAATCGTGTGATTTTGTTGTTTTTGTTATTATAGGATAATGTAGCTAACACAATTACTCATATAATTGACATCGAGGGATTTTACGTTAAGAGGAGGCTAATGTATAAAGAATTGGCCATCATCGACTGCACATCGGGTGATGTTTTTCAAACGAGCTTTAGACTGAATTTACGGTTCTGCGATTTAAGCTTTGACGATAAAAAATCAGTGACATATGTAACCAACTTCGTCCACGGCATCCCCTTTAAAAATTTCGACTCTAAAATTTGGACACAGGATGACGTTCCACATGTTATCAGCGCTAATTTAAAAAGTGATTATGATCAACCTATTTTAGTTGGTTATAAAGGCGGCGCTATAGAAAGAGATATCTTAAGAGAATTACGATTTGAATCATACAATCTCGAGTTAATAAATTGTCCAAAATACAATGATCTAATGAAGGACAATCGATTTAATTCATATAAAAGGGTAAACTGCAGCCTTTATTAGAGCGGAACAAATAAAAAATTACATTGCGCAGCCGAGGAAGTTCAGGTCTTTAATAATTGGCTCAATTTTGTAAGACAAAAACACCAGTCGGCATAAATGGAAGTGCACAATTATTGGCTTTTTCGTTTTCATTAATTGTTGTATTTTATAATCATGTGACTGAATGCATATGAAAAATTTGTTAATAGAATTATTCTGCGATGGAATTGATAAGATAAACAATATATAATGAAAGTTTCCTTATTTTTCTCACCACAACCACTTTTCCCATTGCATGACCGTTTAATTAATCATCGCGGAGTCTTTCGGTGTTTCTCAGAGCGTGTGAACCGATTACTCATTTAGCTGCGAAATTTTTCAGCGAATGAAAGCTGAATTCGAATTTTTTTTTTGTCAACGGGCACCCTGCGTGAAAAATTGTTGTCCAAAATCAGTAAAGTTTTCATATGGGCAACGGGCACCCTGCGTGAAAAATAGTTGTCCAAATTCAGTAAAGTCTTTCATATTTTTTCTTGCCTATGAACTAAGAAATTATTTTTTGTGAACGAGCGCTCTACGTGACAAACACTTGTCTCCAAATCCAAGTTTTTCATACTTTGTTTTCAAATGCAACGAAATTTTTTTTGTCAACGGGCACCCTGCGTGAAAAATCGTTGTCCAAAATCGATAAAGTTTTTCATATTTTTTCTTGCCTATGAACTAAGAACTTATTTTTTGTGAACGAGCGCTGTACGTGACCAACACTTGTCTCCAAATCAGTCAAGTTTTTCATACTTAGTTTTCAAATGCAACGAATTTTCTTTTGTCAACGGGCACCCTGCGTGAAAAATTGTTGTCCAAAATCAGTAAAGTTTTTCATATTTTTTCTTGCCTATGAACTAAGAACTTATTTTTTGTAAACGAGTGCTCTACGTGACAAACACTTGTCTCCAAATCAGTCAAGTTTTTCATACTTTGTTTTCAAATGCAACGAAATTTATTTTTAAGTTTTGCTATTATTTTGCAAAATTTGTTAGACAAAATTGTTTCACACAATTAATTTCCAGCGTTTTTCTGCATTTTCACAAAATTTTTGGAAAAGACTGTTTTCAGTATAAAAAGCGTGCCAAATTTCACTTTGATATCTCGAAGCGCTCAAAATGCAGCACGCTTTTATTTAAAAACTTATTTTCGATTGGAATAAATTATTTATAACTTTCAATTATTTCTTATTAACTAACAGCTAATAAAAGCTTTGTTTGTGAAAAAAATTTCGTTCATTTATTTTCACTTTCCAGTATTTTTACGCAAAATGTTTCACACAATTTGTTCACAAAATTTTCGGAAAAAGCGTGGAGACAAGAATCTACAAATTCTGAAAGACTGCATTCAGCACGTAGAAAAAAGGAGAACATTTTTAACAAAATAAAAAATGGGCAGTGTCACGAATTGGTCTGTTTGTAAGGAGTTCCTCATATATACTTCTCGGTCGCCTCTTCGTGTGGATCTTCATGCTCGCCGCTCGTTAGCGGGAGAGATCGGAAGGGTGAAGAAGCGTGCAAGCTCTTGCTGAGCCCGAACGACTCACGTCCTTGGATTTTCACAAAATCAAAAACGTTTTTGGACAAGCACCTAAATAGATCAAAATGTTGGCATCTCGAGAAGGAATTGCCCATATATTCTTCTGGTCATAACACGGAGTGCCATATATGGATATATATATATTAAAATTGTATAATGCATGTGAGCATTGAAATTACTACAACTCAAGACGAAATAATGATCTTTTATTCTGATATCTTCGGTTTGGGTTCGGTCTCCTCTTTGTGCGGATCTTCGTGTCCGCCGCTCATTAGAAAGAGAGAGAATGAGATAGAGGCATACACAGCCATATACTATGCACAGGAATCCTTGCAACATTTTTCTGCAAAATTTATGCGTGAGCGACTCTGCGTGAAAACAGTTACACCGAAATTTATTCTACGCCCTTCTATATCTCAGTCGCTGCCGCGCGCTACTTACCTAGTCCTATAGAAGCAGACAATATTTAACATCGCGCATTCCAGAGTTTCATGCAGACGCTACGTACGCATATCTATTTCACCAATGCATCCATTGTGTCGCGCGCGTGTCTCCAGGTTCTCGGTCATCGGATTGACCATATATTATTTTAAATTTTTTGAACTAAAAAAAGGGCGTATCGACATCGCAAAGCGCATGCTTACTTACACGCTTGCTAAGAAAAATTGAAAAAAGAGCGTGTCGATCGTGTAAAACGTATGCTCACTTACGCCCTTTGCACGAATACATTGAAAAATGGCGATATCTCGAGAACGGTTCGAGATACGCGAAAACGGCCGAAATTTGGAGGTTATAAAAAGATGCAGTACCTCAAGGCGCCCGAGCGATCCACGCCCTCAGATATTCAAAAACTAAAAACTTTTTGAAAATTCATTTCAACTGAAATACGAAAAAATGGCGATATCTCGAGAACGGTTGGAGATACGCCAAAACGGTTGAAAATTTCGCCGGTGTTATATGTGTTCTCGATGTGTTCGAACGACCCACGCCCTCAGATTTTCAAAAATCGAAAACTTTTTAAAAATTCATTTAAATAGAAGAAAAGGGTGACATCTCGAGAAGGAATTACCCGTATATGAATATATATTATGATTGTGTCGTATTATAAGTTTTTAATTTTTCTGACATAAAAAGAGCGTATTACGTGTGAAAAAGGTATGCTCACTTACGCCTTTTGCACGAATAAATTGAAAAAATGGCGCTATCTCGAGAACGGCTGGAGATACTTGAAAACGGCCGAAATTTGGAAGTCATTAAAAGATGCAATACCTCGAGTCGCCCGAGCGACCCACGCCCTCAGATTTTCAAAAACCAAAAACTTTTTGAAAATTCATTTTAACAAAAATATGAAAAAATGGCGATATCTCGAGAACGATTGGAGATACGCCAAAACGGTTGAAATTCGGTTAGGCCTCGGTAAGAAGGGTCCTCGATGAGCCTGATCGATGAGCGCCCTTGGATTTTCAAAAATCAAAAACTTTTTGAAAATTTCTTTTGCATGCTATTCTTATTGCCTCTCTTCTGGCACAGGCTTAACACAGAAAGAACACATCGGGCATGTAAAATATAGACCTTTGGCCCCTTATACCGGATCGCCTGTATATTTTGCACGACCGTTACGCTCTTCTAGGCCTCAGTCGCTGCAATGCGCCACAATGCAATGTTTATCATCGCACATTCCAGAGCGATTATTAGTTTCATGCAGACGCTAAGCTGCACGTATCTATTTCGCTCGTGTGCCGCTTGCGGCGCGTGGCTCCAGGTTCACGGTTATCGAAGGCTTGTAAGACGCGCTGGTGGGTAGGGGGCGAGTAATAACGTTGTATTCGGTGAGATGCATCATTTTTTTTATCATTATAACTTCATTAGCTTTTCGCCAGCGAGGTTTGCGTACAGCTCTCTCTCTCTGTTATTTTGACTTGTGCATTTTAAATACGCACGTGAACTGTTTTTTCTCGTGCTCGTTGTGCTGTGATTTTTTCCAAAAACTTTAAATTTTTCCATGGGTCGCAATCGCTTGCCGTGGAGAAGTATTTATCGGTGTTGTGGTGAGTGAAAAGTGTTAAGCTTAAAAGAGTGATGAAGATCGCGACAAAAACAATGCGCAAAAAATAAAGTGCGCGTTATAAAAAGGGAAAAACGTGTTAAAAAATATTGCGCGAAAGAAAAAACATTGCCGGAAAAAATGTAAAAAACATTGCGCGAAAATAATTTATAACTAAGGAGAGTGAAAAAAATATCGCGACAAAAATGAGAGAGTGCTTGAAAAGAAAATAATTATACCAATAATGAATTTAAAATAATTTAGAACTACAATGCGCGAAAAAAAAACATTGTCGGAAAAAATGTAAAAAGAAAAACATTGCGCGAAAATAATTTATAACTAAAAAAGTGTGAAAAAAATATCGTGACAAAAATGAGCGAGTGCCTAAAGAGAAAATAATTATAAAAATAATGAATTGGAAATAACTTAGAACTAAAAAGCATGAAAAAATATCGCGATAAAAACGATGCGTGAAAAAAATGTAAACGGAAAAACATTGCGCGAAAATAATGTAAAAAAGAAAATAATTATAAAAATAATAAATTGAAAATAATTTGGAACTAAAAAGTTTGCAAAAAAAATAAAGCTCGCATGATAAAAAGTATAAAAAGAAAAACATCACGATAAAACGAATACGTGAAAAATGTAAAAAGAAAAAACATTGCGCAAAAATAATGTAAAAATGAAAACAATTTATAACTAAAAAAAGCGTGAAAACATATCGCGATATAAAGAATACGTGAAAATGTAAAAAGAAAAAACATTGCGCAAAAATAATGTAAAAAAGAAAATAATTATAAAAATAATGAATTGAAAATAATTTAAAACTAAAAAGTGTAAAAAGGAAAACATTGTGCTGAAAACGATAAGAGAGTGATCATGATGAAAAAGCGTGTGAAAAAAAAATCATTTTGTAAAAATGTGTTGCGCGTGAAAAACATTGCGCGCAAATAATAACAATGAATTGAAAATAATTTGAAACTAAAAAGTGTGAAAAAAAATATCGCGACAAAAACAATGCGCCAAAATAATAATGTAAAAATTATTAAAATGATGATTTAAACATAAATAGTGTGAAATTGCAGGTTGCAAGGTGAAATTGCAAAGTGTACATGTGCGCATGAACATTGCGCGAAAATCCTTGTGAGAAAGGGGCAGATGAGGAGGACGAAGACGAGAAGGAAGAAGAGCATGGTGAGTAAAATTTAAAAAATAATTTTGTGTGTGTGAAGGGCGTATCTTCAGAGCAAACGGGTCTGGACAAACGCCTATTCAAAAAATGTACCACCATGGTGCCCCCGCCTGCCCCCACTCCTCCCCCCTCTATCGTTCTCTGCACCGCAATAAGCTTCCTTGGTGGTGGGGGAAAATTATTGTGGTGGCGGAGGCCGCATGGTGGGGGTAGGAGTGGGGATAGGAGTAAGGGGCGCCAGACTGGTACACCTACTACTGTGGGATCTCCATAACTAATATTTTTTTTCGATTCTTGAAAATTAAAAAAAAAAAATTTCATCAATTATTATGAATACCAATTTTTGTTACTGTAACGTCCGGAGACGTTAAGATAATCGAGCTTAAGCGTCGAGTGGCTAACGCTTTACTCTGTTGACTATTTATCGCGACAAGAGTAACAACCAATAATCGGTAGCGGGAACGTACACTGAAAGATCTCCGGAGACCTTGTTTTATCATCTGGTTATTAAATTTAGATTCACTTGTTCGTTGCGGAGTTCCTTTTCACACCCAGGATTATTCTTTTTGAGTCAGATTGATCGTCGATTGATGGTTGACACTTGATTTCAGTTAACACTCGTTTATTATTTTGACGTCGAGTATTTCTTTATATCTCACACAATTCACAATTTCGAGAATACAATTTTGAATAATGAGTCGACGTGGTAACACACTTCGCGGACAATTTCAAACACAAACTTTTAATATTAAATAATGATAATAAAAGATTCGCTCACGACGATATCAATTCCGAGGCTAGATACGCGATCGCGGACACACTAGGATAGTCCTATTCCTCACCCTCTCGCGAAGGTTCGGAGCGTGACGACTCAACGCCATCGAAGACTAAACGAAGACTAAACTTGAATTTGTTGCTGCGCAAGAGTTTTTAAAGGGTCTGTTTGCTCAGCGGGAGATGAATTTTACAAATTTGGGCATACGGATTTTCCTACATTTCTATTGGTGAATACAGTTGTTTTCGACGTTGGTCTAGTTTCGAGACCCACGGGATGAAAAATCTTAATCGGGTATATTCTTTTCTAGTGCAGCTGGCTATTTATAAACATATTTTTTTAGTTTTCTGTCTTGCTGAGGTAACACGTGCATTCCCCTGCTGAGTTTCTATTTTCATGTGGAAATTAGGAAAAACTAGGTTACTCCGTGAAGGAAGGGCATATGAGGAATAGGAGGTTTCGGGAGTGCCGTTGTTTTATAACTAAGGGTTTGGAAAAACGCTGTTCTCTGTAGTACTAGTTTCCCAGAGCATGCGTGAGAGGCAATAAACTATGATTTTTACAACCTGTCATCCAAACAAGATCGGTCCACTTGGCGGTTTCTTTTAATATTTGGAGCTCTTTTCGAAAAATGCCTATACTAGTACACAGAGACGAGCGCGAGGGTATATGTATACGTGGAGTGGATGCGTGTGTTGCAGCGGGACGCTGTGTCTATGCTCGCCTATATACTTGCGAGTAGGCCGGTAGGGATGCTCTGGTCTCGGTGACACTTGTGTGCGCACCGGTTTGATGATTTTACGACTTTTCTCCATGCTGAGCTATTTGAGCAGCTTGGGGTCTGATATGCACGTGTTTCCGTGAGATATTTTGGATATTCTAAGTTAATCGCACTACGTGTGGGAAAGCGACTAGAATTGTTAGCTATTTTTCTTTCCCGAAATGAGTCATGATGAATTGGTTTTTCCTCAACTATATTAAGACGGTGGCGGGCGGAGGGTCTGAATTTGAACAAAAACATAAAAATTGAAAATACGTCATACGTGACATTACTGTAGAGTATTTTTTTAATCATTTTAAATCAATTTAGATACTTTCTCATTGTTAACACATTAACGATGAGCAAATAACAACAGTTCAAGAATTGTATGAGTGGGCATTGGACCTAAATAGTCTACCGAATATTGCTGTCAGATTTTCACATGAAAAACATTATTCAGATGCAAAAGAAAGATTTTATTTGCGATAAAATACTGCGAACTCAATCACAGGGGGACACAAAAATTTCATTCAATTATTCCAATGAGCGACGGAAACGTATTGACAAAGGAATATTCTAATTCAGGAAATTATCGTATTTGTAAGGTTTCAAAAAAAAATACGTGAATAAATAAAAACCGTTGTTATTATCGTTCATAAACAGACTTAATGAGTAATTATTAATTTTAAGAACCTGTTAACAATAAAGAAGTTTTAAAATAAATTCTAAGTATTGAAAAAAATACTATACAGTAACAAAAATTGGTATTGATAATAATTTATTGAAAAAAAAAATTTTTAATTTTCAAAAATCGAGAAAAAATAGTAGTTATTGAGATCCAACGATTGGACTAGTCTTAAAAATTGTTGAATAGATCGATGTTCGAAACAGAAAATTTAAAAAAAATCAAAAATGACATTCACTTTCCAAAACGCGATTCAACGTTCAAAACTCACAAAACTCATTTAAAAACAAGTTGAATATTTTTGTTGTATTCTTTTCGGAAAAGACCATAAAAAAACAAAAATTTTGAGAAAAAAACTTTTAATTCGGACCAGAGGATGCTGGACCTTCCTGTTTTACCGGCATTTTACCGACAAAATAGCGATTTCGTAGTTATAACTATACGTCCATAATACGTTATGCATATACTTAAAATTTTTCAGAGCAGTAATAATAACATCAACGAATCGGTGTCCAGTCAAATTTTGACTGAAAACGTTGACAAATTGGAAGAAATTGTATATTACTGAACCTTCATAAAACCAATATGGCCGCTTGAAAAATCAACACATCTGTTTTGTAGTATATAAAATTTTCCGGTACTCACACACGTCAAACAAGCTCGGAAGCCGATTCTTTGAGGTTTTCTGTATACTGGAAAATTGTCGGAAAGTTGATAAAAGAAAAGAAATCTAAGAAAGGTGCAAATTGCGGTCCCGTCGTCTTTCTACTTTTGACATAGGATTAGTGTGGGTAAAGAAGAGCATCAATATGGTTGCCGATTAGGACGCAGAGTGGCGCCAGCGTCTTTTTCCAAAGAATAAAAATGATTTCGGAAACGATGAGCAAAATGTATTTCTAAATGATTTGCTTCAGAAAAAACTGTCAGCTACAAAGAATTATTGAAAAAGAAAACTCAATTATCAGCCGTTCTGTTTCGGATCCGTATATATGCGAAACGTGACACTCGGCGTCGATTTTGAGCGATTCCAATGGTCGGTATCAGCGTTACCCGATAGTATCTCACCTCCACAGTTGATGAAATTTCCTGAAATTGTAATTCTTTCACCGATTCTCGCCGTACGAACCTTTCCTAAAAAAATAATGTAAGCTATTTCTATAAAAAAAAGTCGATATATCAAAAATTGCGAAAGGTGAGCGGACATTTTTGAAAAATTTGAAAATGTCATAAAATATTAAATTTTCGCAACAATGGCGTAAGCGCCCTATCTTTTCCAATTTTCACGATACTGTCAGAGCAAACACACTTGGATGATTTACGAAACATTTACGTATAATTGAAATGTAATAACTACGTCATATAATGTTCATCACAAATTCGTAAATTTTTCATAACGCACGTAAACGAGATGTATATAATACGTCCTGACGATATGTAGTAAGGATGTCAATGAAAGATGTAGGAATTACGAAAAACTATAGACATCACAAATACGTAACATTGATACGTCAAGATCTCGTCACTCTTATACGAGATATTTACATGTACTGTAAACTTGTCAAACTGTTACTAGTCGATGCTGTAACAATTATAGAACATTAGTGATATTATAATCTCGTAGTATAGGCTACGTAGCAAATATGTCACACTGTGACATAAATGTTATAAGACATTTCTTGTAACAAATCCGTAACAATTATAGAACATTGCTGTAACAATTATAGATATTGATGATATTATAATCTCGTAGTGTAGGCTACGTAGCGATTATGTATAATGTGTGACATAAATGTCACAAGTCATTTCTTGTAACAAATCCGCAACATATACGTATCATATATTACGAGAAATGTCCTCACATTTTAAGGTTATGTCGATTAAGGAACGTAAACAATATGTGAGTATAAAGTACAAGGAGGTGATATCGAATAATCCAGCGTGATACAGAATAAACCAGAATAATACAGCATACATTGCAAGAGGTAAGTTTAATGTGATCCCTTTATTAAAAAGAAAAAAATAAGTTATATGGGTATTTGCCGTGATGGAAAAACACCCAGGAATTTCCCTTACTCGGTTTATAACCTTATTCGCGTTGCACGTTCGCTTAATTTCTCTTTGCCCGTTCTTTCTGTGTTGCAGGCCTGTTTTGAAATTGATAGCCTATTTTCAATTTTCCAGGCATTGTCCTGGTCACAATTTTGACTTTAATCAAAATTCGCCGCGCTCATCCCATAATAAAAAGTGTTACGAAGGAAATGAGACGTCGTAGAACGAAATCTATCTAGCAATTCTTTCTGAATCATGCGCAGAGTGTAAGAACTCAGTTTTGAGTTTTCACACTCTGTGTAAAAACCTAGCTTTGAGTTTTCACACTCTGCGGCTGATTCAGAAAGAATTGATAGACAGATTTTGTTCTACGACGTCTCATTTCCTTCGTAACTCATTTCCTCATGGGATGAGCACGGCACATTTTTTTTGCTCTTTATTTCAGAATCGCAGGCCTGCTTTGAAATTGTTAGCCTATTTTGAACTTTCCAGGCATTGTCCTGGTCACAATTTTGACTTTAATCAAAATGTGCCACGCTCATCCCATAGGAAAAAGTGTTACGAAGGAAATGAGACGTCGTAGAACAAAATCTATCCAGCAATTCTTTCGGCATCATGCGCAGAGTGTAAGAACCCAGTTTTGAGTTTTTACACTCTGTGAAAAAACCTAGCTTTGAGTTTTTATACTCTGCGCATGATTCAGAAAGAATTGATAGACAGATTTTGTTCTACGACGTCTCATTTCCTTCGTAACTCATTTTCCCATGAGATGAGCATGACACATGTTTTCTGCTCTTTATTTCAGAGTTGCAGGCCTGCTTTGAAATTGTTAGCCTATTTTGAACTTTCCAGGCATTGTCCTGGTCACAATTTTGACTTTAATCAAAATGTGCCACGCTTATCCCGTGGGAAAAAGTTTACCAAGGAAATAAGACGTCGCCAGCAGTTTATCAGCGTAGAGTATGAAAACTCAAAACTAGGCTTTTCAGGACACCGGTGCACCTTGAGGGTTCTAACTAGTCCCAAAAAATTGTTCATTTGCCCTAGCGGATTGGGTGACGATGTTTTCACCCTGAAAAACCACTGAATCACGGTGATTTTTTACGGTGACAAAGTGCCCACAAAATCACCGAGATCTTGGTGATTTTAAGGTGATTCCACGGTGATTATCACGGTGATTGTCACCGTCACAAAATCACCGTGACAATCACCGTAGAATCACGTTGGAATCATCTTAAAATCACCAAGATCTCGGTGATTTCGTGGGCACTTTGTCACCGTAAAAAATCACCGTGATTCAGTGGTGACTTCATCCACTAGGGTGGTACCTCAAATGGTGGACGATACATTATATTTGTAGGTATTCTACAAAAATTATAAATTATAATTAAAATGTACTTTTCAAATGTTAAAATAAAAATAAAATTCCAACCTAATATGTGGGTTGGAAATATATAAATTTCTTGTAATTTGTTGATAAAATATGTATATACGTAAATTACCTGTAACCACGAAATCACATTGACATCATTGTTACGAGTATTATGCACCAGGGTTACGTTTCGTTTCGTAGGAGTTACATCAATGAGCTGAGTTTGTTACAACTATGATCTGAGTTTGTTACATCTATTATCTGAGTTTGTTATGGCTATGTGATGAGTTTGTTACATCTATGAGCTGAATATGTTACATCTTGGGTATGAGTTTATTTCATTATTATTCCTCGTAGATGTTTCGTATCTGTGACTTGTTTATAGGATGACATATTTGAGAACAAACTCTGCTTCATTCACGGAGTTTGTGACATAAATGTTATGTCCAATGTAACACACGTTACGTAACATTTTCGTAACTATTTCGGAACTATGTTTGCTGGGGTCCTTCAACTTTGTGCAGACTTATAGCATGGCTAATAATGTTATTCGCTTTTGAATTTTGCAAAAATCTTTCAAATGATTATCATTTTATGCTATTTTTAATTTTTTTTAAAATAGCGCACGCACTCTAACCTGCACAATTTTCAATATTTGTACTGAAACTTTGTACAGAACTTGTATAGCTATCAAGGTTGTTCGCTATCAAATTTGGCGAAAATCTATCTAGAGATTAATAATCTATGAAATCTTTTATTTTCCAATAAATAACGTAAACGCTCTAACTTCTGCATGTTTTTAGCAGAGGTCGGCAATAATGATATTTTCAGTAATATTTTCGTAAAATATTATCAATTAAAATGAAAAATCGATAACTTTGGAAATGAAATTATCAACTACTCTATAATGGATAATACAAAAAGAAAAAATTCCGATTACTCAAATAATGGGCAATTGAACGAAAATATTATCGATTACTATAAAAATGCGTAATGGCTTTGAAAATATTATGATTCACTCAAATAATGGGTAATTGATCGAAAAATATCAATTACTTATTATTATTCAGCTATGCAACGATGTTCGACTTACCAAAATATAACAAATTGTTAGATGAGAAATTAAAAATGAGAGTATTGATGAAGTGCCACTCAAATGTAACGTGAGACTATTGCAAATTCTGTATATATGAAATATATCGACATGAAATTGTCGATTTATTTCCGCACGGAATATGAAAAAGAAGACAATACTCGAACGACATGAATTTGTCGGAATATGTCTTATAATAATCTCATAGAATGTAATATTCCAGCGACACTTATTTGTCAGGATATCAGTTGCACATGAAGCGTTCATACAAAGTTCGCCGATCTCAATTGATATCATTTTCGAATTTATTACCCATTTTGTAAGTAATTGATAATATTTTTTCATCAATTACCCATTATTTGGGTAATTGATAATATTTTCGAATCCATTACCCATTTTTTAAGTAATTGATAATATTTTCGAATCCATTACCCGAGTAATTGATAATATTTCTCCATCAATTACCCATTTTTCGAGTAATTGCAATTTTTTTTCATATTATCCATCATCAAGTAATTGATATTATCATTTAGCAAATGATCGATTTTTCGTCAATTGAATGGTAAATTTTTTTTTTTGCCAATTTTTGGATTTTAGATAGACAAAGCTTTTTTTATGAGGAAGTCAAATTCGATCGCCATACTTTGTGATAAAGGAAGCTATGTGGACTATGAATAAAGACGAGGAAGCACATGTAATTTTTTTATATTTTTTTACAGAAGTAGAGATCGAAATGGAGAAATAACAAATAATATCAAAAGATTATAAGATCATCGGTTTACAAATATTTCTAAAAATTAGTTAGTAGGAAAAAATATATTACGAATTTTTTAAAAACTTAGTAATTAGTGATAAAATCGCTATCATCGTATTTTTAATTTGACCAATTAAAAATAATCCATATATTCTATCCAACCTTGGCAAACCTTTTTATATTGTTCTACACCCGTGGCGAGGCATCTTTGACACTCCCCACTCTGCCCCCCAAAAAGAAGATTGTTTTGCAGCTTTTCAACCAACTCTTATTCCGGCATATTCGTACGCACTTACAATATACCGGGTTTCTCCAGAGAAAACTAAATTACTCGAGAACGCTGTATCGGTCCGCGCGAGTGACTTATTCCTTCTCCGGTGATCATAAAAAAAGGGTAGAATGGATGTTTCAACGTGCAGCGACCACATGCATTGAGATCCAAGAACGCTTCAAACAATTTTTCGACGTTCACAAATAACGAGTGTCGTACGCAAAGGCTTCAATTTCATGGGACAGTCTATTGACTATTTGATAAATATATTATTGAATATATTTATCAATATTAATAGTTGTTTTTCAAAGTTTTGTTATTAAAATTCTTACGTTATTGAAACATTGAGAAAGGCACAAAGTTTTTTATTACATCTTTCGCATTCAATTTGAAATTTTAACAAATATTATGGGAGTTTATTTTAAACGTGTTTCAGGAACTATCCATAATGACATGACCCACGCTTCGAATATTTTGAACATTCGTGTTTAGGAAAAAGCCCGAAAATAGAAATAGTTCTTTAAATTATATCGATTAATAGAATTTAATAATTATTTAATCGATTGTTATTGTTAATGATGAGTTATTTGAGTTCATGGAACAGTCAATTGAAAGCCTTTACATCCGACGACCTTCATCGCCCGTATAACCAATGCGTTCATGTGAACGTCGACAAAATTTTCGAAGCGCGGTCTCAATGCATGTGGACGCTAAACGTTGAAACACTCAGGCGACCCTTTTTTATGACCACTTGAAAAGAAAGTCACTTACACGGACCCAGTGTTCTGTTCTAATGCAGTTTTTCCACTATTGCCATCAATTTGGAAGAACACAAGAAAAAGGGTTCTTCACTCGACAACCGTATTGCACTGAAACTTTACCCAGAGCCAATCTAGCTATCGAGGGTGTTCGTTTCAACTTTGGCGCAAATCGATCGAAGGATTAAAATTTTATCAAATTTCCGTTTTTGGAGAAATATCGTACTCTGACTCCGGCTACTTGCGAGATATTGTACTGAAATTTTGTAATTATCGCAATTAGTGGTCGAGGTTGATCGCTATTGATTTTTTACCGAAAAATTATAATTTCATCGTTTTTTTTTCAATGCGACCCGTTCCTTTATTTTTGTTTAAAAAAAAGTTGCACATTATACTTAACAAATAAAATTGTTGAGGTTGAACTGAAACTTTGGGAAAAATTTCTAAGCCTATTGTACTATTGGAATAAAAAAGTTTTTTCGCCATGGCGTGCGGCACAGTGTCGAGTTTTAAATGATTGTTCTCACTTTTAAAGGTACTTAGATGTTTTTTTAGATTTTTCAGATTCAATTTGAAATTTCTACAATTTTTTAAATGATTTTATTGATCGACACAATTTAAATATCTGAAAAAATTCTGAAAAATCGTGTGTCAGATATCAAAATTTTTAATCTTAGAGCCCGGTGGGGAGATTTTTCCTTCTCACTTTTTTTCAAGATTTTTCCGAAAAAAAACGTTAAAAAAAATTGAAGTTGGAATTATTTTACAATGAATAATTGCTGAAACATTTTCATGTCATCTCGGATTTTTGAAAATTATTTCAGATTTTTCGTAAAAGATTTTCAAAAAAATTTATTTTGCTTATAAATGGTTCGGAAAAATCTTTTTTTTTTCAAAAATCCGACATGACATATGAAAATGTTTCACCAACCATCCATTGTAAAATAACTCCCGCTTCTAATTTTTTCTAGCGTTTTTTTCGAAAAAAAGCCTGAAAATAGTAATCGCCTTACTCTGACTCTAAGCATTAGCTAAAAAAATTGAAAGCGGGAGTGATTTTACTGTGGATGGTTGCTGAAACATTTTCATATGTCATATCGGATTTAAAAAAAAAAGAATTAGATTTTTCGGAACCATTTATGAGCAAAATAATTTATTAAAAAAATCGTTAATATTGAAAAAAATACTGTACAAACGAAAATTGGGTCAAAATAAATTCTAAATATTGAAACATGATCCTTCAATTTTTTTCGGTCAATTTTTAATGCCACGCCGACCGTTCGTTTTAAGCGGCAGTAGGGAGGGAAATGAAGCGGAGGGCGTGGTGGGGTGTGGTGAGGATTTCAGTGTGGCAGGTGCACAACATTGGCTTGCAATAAAAATATCAGTACTTTACTGACGGCGCGCGGAGTTGCCGAAGTGATTGAAGCACACTTAATATACGTGCAGAAATATAATAGCGAAGATGGATCCAAGGAGATGTAGAAAACGGAGAGGCTTTGCCGATCTGTCGAGAAGTCAGCAGAACCGTCGTTTGCAAGCAATGCGCCTTTGGGACGAAGAACTCAATCGTCAATTGCGGGCTGTTGGCGGAGCAGTTCACGAAGAAGCAGTTCACGAAGAAGCAGTTCACGGACAAGCAGTTTACAAACACAACAACGATGCAAGTGATGCAGCGAACGACGTTGGCAGTGAAGAGGAGGCCAATGAATCCTTCACTGAACCATCTGACGTCAGTGGCAGCGGTGAAGAGGAACCGTTCGACCTATGGCAACAATTGGTAGCGTGGGCAATAGAGTTCAGCGTAATGCAAAATGCAGTTACGGCATTGTTACGAATTTCACCGCTGCTCATCATAACGAACTTCCCACCGATGCCCGAACCTTAGTATGTACACCGAAGTCGACAGACGTCACGTACGGCGACGATGGGGCATACTACCACTACGGTTTAAAGAAGGCCCTGACCAATCAACTGGATGGAGTGAATATCAGCCAGGCGTGTAAAACGATTTGGTTCAAACTGAGCACGGATGGAGCTTCATTCGTAAAAAGTTCGAGGTTCCAAACATGGCCAATCATGGGCCAAGTTTGTGAGCCTTTCCTATCCAAAGTGTTTCTCCCCGGAATTTTCCACGGGCTAAGGAAGCCACCATTGGAAGAATTTCTTGCACCATTCGCTACTGAGTACAATACCCTTCAAAATGAACGATTGGTAGTCAATGGGAAAGGACTGAACGTTCGTATAAAGAACGTAATATGCGACAGCCCAGCGGGAGTGTTCGTTGCGTGTGTGAAATACCACAATGGGTTCATCGGTTGTGGGAAATGCTCGCAGAAAGGCTGCAGCCGAAGGGGCCGAATGGTTTTCGCGGAGATGAACGCTCCGCTTAGAACTGATGCCAGCTTCCGAAATCGCGAGAACGCGGAGCACCATAGAGGCAGATCGCCATTGGAAGATCTGCAAGTAGGGATGGTGTCTCAATTCCCGCTCGATTACATGCACCATGTGTGTCTTGGTGTCACTAAAAAAATAATCGACTTGCTCATTAAAAAGGTTTTGGAGCCAGTACAAGTGCTTCGAATATCTGAACGGTTGGTCCAGTTCAGGAAAAGGATCCCCGACGGATTCTCGCGCAAACCACGTGGGTTGCAAGACCTTCCAGATTGGAAGGCGACAGAATTTCGAACCTTCTTGTTGTATCTGTCGCTCGCAGCTCTGTCACCGTTCGTGCCACAACAACATCTGCAACACTTCTTTGCACTGCAATGCGCGATACGAATCTTGTGTGATCCTACGGACTACACAGGGAACAACGGATTCGCGAGTCAACTGCTTCATGTCCATGTTAAAATGTTCAAAGAAGTCTATTTGGGAGACGATCTTGTGTACAATGTGCATAATTTATTGCATCTGAGTAACGATGCAGCAGCGTATGAGAAATTGGACAATTTCAGTGCGTTCCCGTTCGAGAACTTCATTCGTCATTTGAAAAAGATGATCCGGAAATCTGAAAAACCACTGAAACAAATAAGACACAGACTCGCGGAACGGTCGTAACGTCGCTTGCGGAGACGTACGAACGCTAATTATCCTGAACTAACGCACTCGTGCGCAAACGTACTGCCTTCTTTATGCACAGACCAGCATAACCATATTCGCTTCGAAACATTCCGTTTGAGCAACTACTTTTCGAACAATTGTTGCTTTTTAAAGAGTAGATCCCCTGTCCGCATCAAACAGATTGGTTTTCGCGATGGACAAGCTGTCATTGTAGGCAACAGGTTTGCGAATTTGTGCCGTCTACCGGATTATCCGTGTAACTCGGAGGACCTCAGGATTCACGTGGGTACCGTTTCTAATCACCTGGAAGTGTTTCCAGTCGACGAGATTGAGTCAAAAGCAGTGAGGTTTCCGTACCCCGGTCGACAGTACGTGGTAATGCCTGTGCTATGAGGAGTCTGAGGTGCGACCAAGTATGCCGCCCAGCTAAAGGAAGCTGCATAAATATTCGAATAGCTGAGCCATTTCGTATATGCCCAGGACCTATACCTTAGTGCGCTGGGGGTGGGTACTTCTGCGTTTGCGGTTGCGTCTGCAGAGAAATTAAAAATGTTATTAATAAAATCACAAATAGAATTTAATTAAATTACAAATGTAATTTAATAACAAAATTATTTCAATTATGAATGCAATAAAAAATTTTCGGTGTTGTTAAATTTGTAAAATAAGCATAAAAAAAATAAATTGAAAAGCGTTTATTAATTCATCTCTGGTATGTTTATTTAGAACCCACCTTGAAAATAACAAATAAGTTCTCCATTTTTAATTTTCTTTTTCGCTCAAAAAATAATTCGATCAATTGCGGAAGAAATGCGATTGGGGCGACTTACTTTTTTCGGAAAAACGTCTATGTTTGGCCAGTAAAAATAGAATTAAACTCCGCACAAAATTTTTTGTGTTTAAAACTTCAAAAAACATATGAAAATGAATATCGATATTTTTTTTGTATTTTTTTTTAATGAATCTGCAATTCAAGACGGAAAAAATGATCTTTTGTCTTATTTCGACATCTCCGGTTTTGTTAACAGTTATGAGCATTTGAAAAACAAAATTTATTGTGGTTAGTTGGGTTGAGACAAGAATCTAAAAAAATTCTAAAAGACTGCTTTCGTAGAAAAAAAAAACATTTTCAACGGAATAAAAAATAGTCGGGTCCCCGGATTGGTCGGCTTGGTATGAAATATCTCACATTCATGTACACACGCCGGGCCTCACTCGGCCGTCCTCAAATGTGTGCCTGCAGGGTGAACGTGCGGGCGCATAGCGCTCAAGGCAATGGAACAGTATATATATGCATATATGAGGTATTCCAGTCCAAGTGTGTAAACCCATGACCCCGACCCTTTCTGATTCATTTTTTTTTTTTTCATATGATCGCATTGAGTCTAAAAAACACCGTCATAATTTTTTTCGATTTTTCCAAACATCCCTTATTTAAACAAAATTTTTTTGGAAAAACAACGCTATTTTCTGGAGATCTCAAAAAATTCTGAAGGAACCGTGAGAATATATACAATTTTTCAAGTGGTCACCCGTAGTGGGCTGACAATGTTTTCTGTGTCTTAAAAGCTATATTAACGTTCTCAAAATTCCAAAAAATTCTCAAATAGCTGTCCTTGAGCAGATTCTGAATTATTTTGGTACTCAAATGAATTTCGTTGATGATTTTCGAATACTGCAATACGAATTATGAATCTTGAAATGAGAATAATGCCTTCTCATTTCATTCTCATTTCAAGATTCATTATTTGTATTACATTATTCGAAAATCATCGACGAAATTAATTTGAGTACCAAAATAATTCAGTATCTGCTTAAAGTGAGCTATTATGGAATTTTTTGGAATTTTAAGAACGTATGTGGGTTGCAAAATAAGGGTAAAAAATCTGCCGACTACGGGTTCTAGCTTGAAAATGTTTATGTATTATCACGGTTTTACCGAATTTTTTTTTTATTTCTAAAAAATAGCGTTTTTAAAAAGTTTTTTTAAAAGTACACTACGTCAAACGCGGGAAAAGAAATCTGCCCACTACGGATGATAGCTTGAAAATTGTCGTATATTATCACGGTTTTTTCAGGTTTTTTTCGTCGTTTTTTTCATTCTCCGTGACAATGAATTGTATTTGAAAATATACGTTTACATCAATTAGCTATCGATAAAAATAATATGGCACATGTACCGTGGATCTAAAACATTTTCGAAACGACTTTGAAACCACTATTCAAATTCTTCTGCATCAATTGCTATTATAAATTTGTATTCATTTTTGCTCAATCTTTGAACCTCAATTTGGCTCCAATCAATTGATAACGGCTGTTTATGGCGATGGGAAAAAACAGTCAGTCAATTATCATTATTGAGTTATCAAATAATCGACAAAGGGAAAATACGTACCCTTCCATGTCACACTATAGCCACACTATAGCGTCACGCCACACTCAAGCGACGATCTTCTCTAGCACTCGTGCCGATGTAAATACTGCCGTATCACACACTGGCATAAATATATTTGGAAAATAAACATATCAAGTGGAGTGTCAAATTATCCCAAACCCTAAGGACCACTCGGCGCACAAAGCGCACGTGCTGCGACCAAGTCTCATTCAACCGGAGACCACATAAAATGTATCGAAAAAAAATGAGAACAAATAGACTTGTAATGAAAAAACATTCTTTCGACTTTAACCATTGATATCTCAGCAACCAAAACCGCACCGAACGATTTTTTTGTTTGAAACAATTGATTGTTTCGGAAAACATTAAAGGACCATGGTTATTGCCCCTAAACAATTTATAATCATTATTGAAATGAAGAAGGATTATTTTGAGATTTTGAAATGTATCGAAAAAAGTAAAACCAAATTTCAAAGAAGGTTTGAAAACGTTTAGAATTTTTAATTTTGTACATACGTTGAAACGCTCTTTTTGATGAAAATGTGGAAGAAGGTAAACCAATTTTTGTTCATTCTAATAATAATTATGATATGTTTGGGGGAATAAAAATGATCCTTCAACTTCCTTCGAATATTTGATTGCTTGAAACAGAAAAACCGCTGCATATATCAAATTGAACCTTTGCAGAGCTCTTTGTGGGTATATGAGTTGCAAAAGTCACGCTTAACAATAGTCGTTTTATGAATATTTTTAATGTAGCGGTTGAAATTTTAAACCATTTTCAATCCTGGTGAAAAATTAATTCAAGTTTCTGAAGCCCCCTTTTCTTTTCTGAGTGATTATTTGTTGCTGAGATGTCAATGGTTCAAGACAAAAGAATCCTTTTCCATTCAAAGTTCGATATATAAGCGAAAAATGGTCGCATCGAGGTCTCCAAAAAAAGTAAATTGAAGCCGAATGAACGAACTATCTGGTCCAGCTCGAAATGATTCAGCTGGCAAATTATTTTCCAAGTCAAAAAACGCACATACAATATGCAACTTTTTTTTACCGTATTCCTTTCTATTGCGTAGAACCTGTATCTACAAAATTCGTTTCACTAAACGACCTTGAAACTAGAAACCTGAAGCTTCAAAATGCTTTTTTTTAGATTTCGATACGATCATTTTTTACTTAGGTACAGCTTTTTTAAAAACCACTAAAAATGCAGGAAATTGTTATGATCCTCTAAATAGTGACCTAAATAGTAACCACTCTAATAATGGTATGTAAGCTTTGTCATTGGCTACTGTTTGAGCTTGACTCAAATAAGATTCTTTTTCAGATGAGGTAGGATCACGGATCTATTGATGGGTTAGTAATGACTCTAATATTCCATTATTCAATTGTCATTCATTTCAAGGTCCCTGACGAGCGAATGATAAGTCCGATCTCTAGTCAAATCGTGACTAAACTGATTGAAGCAGAACATCATCGATGCAACGATGTTAACGGAAAGGTTCGAGTCTGCTTTAACATTTTTAATTTGTTTATGTAGATAATATTTGGGATTTTTTTTAGTTCGGAAATAAGATTAACCGTAAATCACGGTTTTGCATTAATACCGGGAGATCCGAGTTGAGTTTTCGGACGGTAATTTACGGCGCTATTCAACGGGGATGCGTTGCGTCAGTGTTGACGCAACTGAAAGGAAAATCGAATTCATTTATCCTCCAACCAAATTTTTGGAGGTTGCACGAAGATAAATTGTACATGGACGCAGCATACGCCGAGGGCAAAAATTTGAATCATGTTCCTCGGTACTTTGATTATCAAGTTCCAGAACAGATTGTTGTGGATTTCACCGCCCAAATAATGATGGGGTTGAATTTTCTACGGAAGAATAACATCGTCTACGGAAATCTAACGTTGAAAAATATTCTCCTTTTCAAGGACGGCTACGTAAGGGTGACAGATTTCCGCACGAGTCTAGTTTCAAATGATAATAAAATATTATTGAATTACCAAAGCGATTGCTTCAATTACATAAAATTTAATATTTTTACAGTAAGATCTACGATACCAATTGGCACGATGGAGTTTTCAGCGCCAGAAATTCTCCTCAAGAAGCTGTGCGATTTTGCTGTCGACTGGTGGACGTTGGGCATTAACATGAGTGTTTTATTGGGCCACAACCTTTTCGATATTGACAGAGTTAGGGACTCAATTATTGTCGACAACCCTATTTTGCAGTTCGAGGCATCTCTCACATGCAAAACATTTGTCCGAGGTATGAAACGTTGAAGATCGCTCTGAAGAAGTTTTTTCTATTTTTTCCTGAATAGTACATTTGAAAAAAAAATTTTTAAAGAAAGTACCGCCAACTCAATTTTTAAAAAAGTTATAGATATTTGAAAAATGAAGAGCCAATTTTTTTGAAAAATTATAAGTTTTTATCGGTTGGGTAAAAGAATTTTTAAAAATTCTGAAAAATGTTTTCGATAGAGTTGAAGAAGATGAAGAAGTTTTACCCAAATCGAAAGGGGTCGGGGGGATAATTGGTCGATTGGACGTGGAATGACCCATATATAAAAATATATAAAGAAGAAAAAGAAATCGGAAAATCCTAAAGTTCAGCTGTAACATCGAAGATGTATCTGTATACAAAAATCAATTGCTTATTCTTGCTAAAACTCACACGGCTTGATTAGGATTGATAATCGCTGAGAAATATTTATAATAACATATATTGTAGGTGATATGAAGTTGACCGGGTGAGCTCGTTCGCTATATTTTAATCTTTTCATGTTATCAATTATTTCAGAGCTCTTGAATAAAAATCAAAATCAGCGACGGGACTACGTCAATTCTGAGGACCGGCGCCCAATAGCCCATGAGCTTTTTAAATCCCTGCGCTGGCAAGACGTCGCAACGAAAACAATGGAACCAACATTGAACATAAAATATATGTTCAATGACATTGTTTCATATAGTATAGAAATCTAAGAAAAAAAAATTAAAGGTAAAAGTGAACATTAAAAATTAAAGAATTAAGAATTAAAAACATGTTTTTTTACTAATTATTGATTTTTCGAAAAAATGATTAACAAAATCACTATCCTTGATGAAAAAATCGATACTGCTAATAAGTGGATTTTGAATACCTTCTGAAAAGTGATGCATCGCTGCAGCAGTCATCAAGAGGATATGTCGAAAATATTTTTTGCCACGATATATGTATATATCGTAAATACCACGTTCGATGTATCTCGAAAAATTCCAAAAAATACTCAGAAGTGTCTATAATAGACACGTATTTTTTTCTAGTTGGCTCGATTAGGTGTTCCAGAGCTATGCTTCGACTTATTATTACCTTTTTTTTTTAGAAAAATCTATTATTATTGACATTAATTACTGTTATCGATGTTTATTACCTGCGAAATGAGAGAAAAATTTAGGATAGATCAATGTTGAGTGATAATCGATTTGACGAAAACAAAACGAAGCATAGCTTTAGAACAACTAATCTACCCATCGACCAAAAATACATGTCTATTGTACACACTTCCGAGTATTTTCTGCAATTTTTTGAGAGAAAAAAGATCATTCGAAAAATTCGGAATTTTTTATATGAGGTGCCCAGATATGTACTCTTCTAAACCCATATTGACTGAACATTAACAAATGATCCACATCTTCTAAAAAAGACTCTCGGAAAATAAATATTTTCACCATTTTAAAATTAACATACATTGATTTTTGTATTCTGAAACATTTTTGTATTTCTTCCATATTTCTTCTTGTAAAAGTCGGTATCAGTATTGCTTACGACGCGAAAATTGCTCAATATAAATATTTATTGTGGACATTTTCATATTTCATTTTTAAAAAAAGATTTATGTTTTAGCAATTTTCGCATACTGATACATTGCGTGCATGAAAGAAAATACAATAATTCAAATGAAAAAGTTTCCATTGCATGTAATATTCCTGGAATATTGAATACCTAGTACGAGTAATTTTGCTGGAATATTGCATATTGATTGAGTGCAATATTTCTGACATATTGCGGAATATTCCAGCAATCCTCACCGATGCAAAAACCTGCAGGCTGCCCAACTCTGCTTAGAAGATAAATTTCAGTGCTCGCGGTGACGCCAAGTGCAGATGATCCGAAGTGATCACCATCAACGCCATCTCTTAGCTTCATTCTGAAGCTGAAGCGCCGGTATAGTAGAGTTTCGTTGATTCGTTATCAATGAATAGAGTTTTATTTGCGCAACGTTTCTGAAAGATTTTTTTACAAATAAGCGTCGATTCGAAATATTCATTGTCGGCTTTTATTATCGGCGTTCACTGTGTGTGACAATTAGAAGTGTCAAAAGTTGGTGTTTCGTCATTTTGACGTTCTCGGAAAAAAACTGTCATATTGTACGAATTAATAGTTGTGGATTTAATTTTTCGTTATTCCGTACCTCATCCTGTTTTTACCAAATTTCTGCAGGAAATTTTCTGCAACATACTTTCAGTTTTGCAGTCACATTTCACGAACAACCTTTATACGAATCTATGAACAAAATTATTGTATTAATAGCCAGTATATAAATTTCGGAGTATTAATTTTCAACAATTATTTTTTACATGAACGTTAGTTATAGATTAACAAACTTTTAGACTGGATTTTAAAAATATTGTTTATTTTTTTAATTTAGTGGAAACCGAAAAATTCACCCTCGAAAATTCCCTTCATATCTTAAAACCTTGATTCATTACAATATTCCACATAAAAATATATTGTACGAAAGCTCTTTAATCCGTGGAAGTTTTCAACTTTGTGAAAAGTGGAGTATTTTAGATTTTCGAATCAATTAAAAATGGTATAGTTGGAAAATATATTCTAAGTGCTTGAAATTTAGAATGCGCATGCGTGATGGACATATATATATATGTATATGGACATATATATATATATATATGGATATATATATATATGCGTGATGGACATATGTAACGGTAGCAATTACCGTTATCATTAATTTATGCGGTAGTGCGCTGACGTACCGGCAGGATTCGGAGCTCGATTCGGGAATAAAGCACGATAGGCCAAGTTTGGGGTGAAATTCCCAATTTTCTTTATTTGCAGGCTCCAAATGATTTGTGATTGTCGTTGATTTGTATGGTAACCATTGCGAAGCTGAACGTTTATTTAATAATAATAATAATGGTATTTTAAAATAACAATTTGGTGGCGGGTTCGTGGCTCGCCGCTGTGGTTTTTTTTTTTTTTTTTTTTTTACTTCAATTGCCCCTTTGATTGGCCCCGGGTACTAGCCCATGTAGCCGCTTTTTTCCTCACTTCAAGGTTGGTCTGCAGTCCCGCACCTTTTTGATTTAATCGAAACTCAAAGCTGTATCGCAATTTTGCCGTGGGTGGAGGGAAACTGCAGAAGACCTCCACCGATACAGCCGGTAACTTACCTAATTCCCCCGATAGTAGCGCGAGAGGACTCTCGCACGACTATCAACGGATGGTTAGGCAGTTACCTCCTCCATTGCGATTCAGTGAGTCGTTCACCCGGTTAAGAGATACACATTAGCGCGATAAGGACCGCGCGAATGCCACCCCCGAAACCGTGTGACGACTCCCACCCATCGCAATGAGGTATTGGGACAAACTTATTTAAGGTGGTGTCCAAACCACCGGGGATTACAGCCGAAAACACTTGAAAAAACCCGATACATTTTTTCAGCGGTGTCGCCGGGATCGAACCCGGGTCCGCAACTTGCGAACCCGGCCGCTGTGGTTGGCATGCCGCTGCCCACTGGCGCCATCTCTTGTTCGTGTCAAGCGCGCCGCGCTCTAGGTTTTGTATGGCCACCCGGTGGGGGGAGAGCTCTCGTTGTCGTCTCGCCTTGTCGTTCACTTCTTCGTCTCGCCGCTCCGGGATCGTGGTGCTGGTTGGTTCGTCTCGGCTCCGATTGTACACGACTTCAGCGAGTTATCGATCTTGATCGATCGTATGCTCGATGCGTGGCAAGATGGCGGTTGCCTGTGGCGCGGTGACGGCGTGTCCTCTCGTGTCGTCGCCGTTTCGTGTGTTTCTGCGTTGTTTCGTAAGTGTTTCTTGTGTGCTCGTCGTGTGTAATCGTTTTCCGTGTTTCGTGGGGTTGGTCTGTGATCGTGTGCTTGCTCGATGGTGCGGCGCCTCCGTTTGTCGTCGTACCTTGTTCTCAGTGCCGTCACGTGGCATCGACTAACGTGTGTGTATCTAGTGACGTGTCCTCTATCTCCTTCTCTCTCTCTCTCTCTCCTCGTTTTCCTGTGCGCCTGAGCTGCCACCCGTCGTCTGCACGCGTTGCTTGGGCCGCTTTCTTTTTCCTTTCTCTCAACGGCTCAACTGTTGGCTTTACCTTCTTACTTTTAGCCAGAAGGTATCGCTCTTAGTCTTGCTCGTTCTCGAGTGCCTTTCCTCGGTTTTGGTCGGCCTTTTTATACCCGTTTTTCTCGGGAAGGCCTGCTCCTGATTGGTGGTTATGTCTTCTTCGTTGTGTCTGTTTTTCGTGTGTATTTCATCGATTTTGATCCTTTTGATTCGCCGTTACAGGTCACCATGTTGTCATCGCGTTCTGATTGGTACTTCGTGTCGCCATCGCGTTCGGATTGGTGCTTCGTGTTGCCATCTCTGGGGTTCATTTTTCATTGGTCCTCGTGGCTCGCGTGATTTTGCACGTCGCATAGGGCCGCACTCTTTGCTTTGGCGCCCTTGGCAGCCAGGGCCGTCTCAATACTCGCTGCATATATATATGCGATGCACAGACACGAGGTCTTCCAAAACACACCACATTGACGACTTTTCATGGCTTCTCGGAATAGCACGCAAAAGTCTCCGAAGAGAGTACAAATCTGACGACTCTTCAGAATACCGCGGATACGTCTCCAAAAAGACATTTTATTGCCGTCTTCGTGACAAGCGTGTTGTACGGGTTATCATTTTTTTATTGTATTCACTTATTTTTATCGAGTGTTTATTTATTGGTTCAAAAGTAATATAAAATATCTATACCGATCGTGAAATTACTTGAAAGTGCTTGTTCGATCTCGACAAACGACACGAACAGTTTCACAGTGGTTAGTAATACGTCAGTTCATATGTTTATTATATTCAATTATTTGTAAAGACAATGGTATTCGTCATCTTTACTAAATAATCGAGTTGATTTTCATATTTATTTACACTTTTTTCAGTCAGTGAATTGAATTCCGTGCCTTATATGTACAATATAACCTCCAACCTGTCAACGGATTGGAGGTTATATTGTAAAAAATGTATAGCATTTTTGGTGTACAAAGATTTGTAAATATTAAAAATAATTAAAAACACAAATATGAAAAAACCGTGAAAAGCATGTTGAGAAAAAATGTCGTCTGCATGCAATTACCATGAAAAATATTGTTTGTTATACAGGTACAGTAATCGGTGGAGCGAAGGACTGAGAAAACGTTTTTCCATATATTCAACTTTGGAGGCTATTTCCCGAAACCTGGATCTTCAAATGCTCTGCGCGCAATCCTGACCGAACCGCTTCATGGATCTTATCCTACGACGTCTCATTTCCTTTGTAACACTTTTACGGACCACTTGAGCGCGGCACATTTTTATTATAATCGATATTGTTTTGTGTGCAGTGCTCTAAAACCCAAAAATAGGTCAAAGATTCAAAAAGTGGCCTGTAACTCTAAAATAAGGATCTAAAGAAAAATGTGCCGCGCTCAAGCGGTCGGCAAAAATTTTACCAAGAAAATGAGACGTCGTAGGGTAAGATCCGTCAAGCGGTGTGGTCAGAACTGCGCGCAGCGAGTGAAAATCGAAAATTGATTTCTGAGAGTTCCGCTGCTCCATGAGGGTTCTAACTAGCGTCAAAAGTTGCTACATTTGATACATCAAATTGTAGCTTATCTGTGAAATTTCCACAAATGTCATGAACATTTATATTGATGTTCAAAAATCGGCATTTTGACGCTGTCAGTCTCCCCTTAATTGTTACCAAGATACTGCCATTCTGAAATCATTTTTGTTCCTTATAAACAAAATTATACTTTTTTTGAGGTGAAGGGAGACTGTTGAAATTAAGTCTCTACGTAGAGGTTCTGAAGGCCTTAGACAACCTTTCTATTGTTACGTCGTGAGGTTGAGAATGCCGTAGACGATAAAAATGCTCTTCGCTTGGACTGGAATGCGCCAGCCCGGGACAAGAGCGTCCTACTCGATTTCTTTGATATTGATATAATATAATAGATTCCTTACCTTCGGAGTAATGTTGCGGGTTGATTTATTCGAGAAACACGGTCTCAATTTCTATTTCAGCCGGGTGCTCGTCTCTGTTGATGAAGTCGCGTAATCTGTCGGCCTGTTCCCTCTCTGCGTGGCCGATATCCGAATCGATTACCGTCGTTGCCTCTGAGTGCGCGTCACTATTATCAACGACCGGCTTGATAAGAACCGCTGCCTTGCCGAACGAACGCAGTGTTTCCTTGCGGGTAAGGATAACTGGTCTTTTTATGTGTTCGTACGCGGCGATGCGCGGTGTTTCCTTGCGGGTAAGGATAACTGGTCTTTTTATGTGTTCGTACGCGGCGATGCGCGGTTTGGACGCAGGCGCACTCGAGACACAATCCGCGAGAATTGTCGGGGGCGCTAATTCGGCAAGCGCGCGTTGGATTAGAATTTTGTATAGGGGCTTATTGTCACCCTTTTGCTTATAAATTTCGCCGTTCGCGATGGCACGAGCTTTCTTCCTCTGTTCTTTTTTCCCACCCCGTCGTCTAGTCATTGGATATACGATCGGGTAACAAGGGGGATAGGTGCTGGAAGAAAACGACTTGGGATTAATGACATTTTCCTTCTTGGAATGCACAGGAGTTCTTGGCGAACAATCGTGAGTAATAGAGTAGAGCGGGTTCAAACTCAGGGATCTCAGGGGGGGTGAAGGGGACGGGGTAGCGCGGGGTCTGTTGCGGGGAAGGGTATGCAGGGGGGGGACCATGTGTCTGCAGCGCGAAGGGTTGGCAGGGGGGGGGCGTCCATGGATCTTGCGGCGAAGGGTCTGCAGCGGCGAAGGCGGAGGGGCCGGGGGGGGGGAGACACGGGTCTTAAGAGAAGGGTGTGTGCGCGTGAGAGGGATGGATAGATG
This sequence comes from Alloplasta piceator, assembly GCA_946863875.1. Lineage (NCBI taxonomy): Eukaryota > Metazoa > Arthropoda > Insecta > Hymenoptera > Ichneumonidae > Alloplasta > Alloplasta piceator. The sequence goes on along the minus strand of OX333081.1, from coordinate 14,607,113 downwards.
GGGGGAATATGTGTGCGTGAGAAAGATGGATAGATGGAACAAATTCATGTGTGGGAAAGAGAGGGCTAGATGAAGAGAAATATACGCAATAATAATAATGATAATAAATTTAATTATTTGGTTCTTACAAATGATTGGACCTCGAAATTAGGGGGGGGGGATATGATGAGATTGAAGAAAGAGGAATGCGAAGATTTCTGAATTATTTCACAAAATTTCACAATTCAAGAGTTACACTCAAGATGGAAAGATGTGCAAGTATGTACGCAATCCACCCATCGAAAGAACCTTGGACATTAACGAAAAATGAACTGGAATCAGTTCCCAACGGTTTGCTCATAAGATATTACGGTAAATTTATTACTAAGCTGTGGGATCGTCTACCCGAACATTTGCAGTATGATGGCGAATTACAGTCATATCGCAATTGTAGTGTTACGTCCTGACGTAACGTCCATACATGAGATTATTTAACGAAACTTCTACCGAAAACATAATTAAAAACTTGAAGATTTGTGAGAGAAAGGTTTGTCGTTTCCTACGTTATTCCGTTCAATTCAATAATAAAAATTAGAAATTCACATTACCGACTGAAAATCTCAAGGAAAAGGCCATCGGTAAAATCGGGTAGTAAGGAAGGGAAAACCAGGGTCAAAGATCCCTACAGGAAAAGCCATAGGCTCGTCACACCATCTGGTGGGTCAGGCACACTAACGTCGCTTTCCTAACTGACGTACCCTCTACCGGCCTATCGATCCGAGAGATCGATCATTGGATCCGAAAATGCTCTTACCATTGGGAAAAGAAAAGAAAAAGCACATAGTATTTTGCTCTGCCGTAAAGCCAACGAGGGGCGCTGATTACACCCTCTCAAAGAACTAGCATACAAGGAAACGTTGCATTCCTCTTCTCATACACATACGTGTATGTGTATGAGTATATATGCGTATATTCAAAGCAAGAACGAACGGAATGACGCTAAACAACGATGGATTTTTCTATCTCAAACCAATATAGAACTTTGAAACATTAATTAAAATTTATTTGAATAACAACTTTCGGGAGAAATTCGCAATGGAATTAAGGGAAACAAAACGAAATAAATAATTGAAACCAAATAATACTTCAACAAACAGAAGACACTGAATAATGGTTAACTAAAAAAATGAAATAGTTAAAAATATATCTATAACTCTCTTGATCAAAAATAGGTAATAAAGATAATAATTAAGAACGAGATCTAAAATAAATATTAAGTCAACTTAAAACGATGAGTATTGACAAGGGAGAAGATCATGGCAAAACGGAAAGGAAACCACTAGTCGTTCCGAAGAGGGCAATGACCTCACAAGAATACAAGAAGGGAAGCGAGAAAAGATTTTAAAGAGGCCTATGCGTAGGATCACCGTTTCTTGACCTTCACTCTCTCTCTCACTCATGTTGCAAGGCGCAAAAAACCCCGAACCGTCCTTAAGACCCAATTCTGTACACCTCACAAAACAGGTATCGGGGCACGCGTACATATATATATATATATATGCACGAGAATATACACACTGTCATTTATCTATGTGTGAGTAAGAGTAGGAATATACGCGTGGAAATACTCTAGGATAAAAAAATACTCATTTAAAGTTATTCCTCTCAAATAGGAAAATAGTTACGCAATGTTAAATAATATTTCGAAGAATTAACAATTTAAAGAAACCTACAATTGCGAAATAAGATTATGCACCGAATTCGGTTAATGCTAAATCCAATAATCAAACTCCGGAAGAAACAAGTTAAAACTTATATTATTTAACTTAAATAACTACAAACTCGAAATATTATTTAACTATGTTAAAATCAAGAAGGAAGTAAAAAGCAAAAACGCCCCGAAGTCCACGAGCAGAAGCAGAGCTCATTTACATAATCCCCTCCCCTCTTTCGACGATCCACGGAGTTTGCGTGGCAAAGCGAGGAGCTCGGCTCTCGTTGCTACCCGGAGACCGTTCGAATGCCTCCCCACTCTCCACCCTCTATTCTAGCCTTACCCTTTTTATCTACCCAATAAATCTCCCGTCTCTCTCTCTCGAAGGAAAAGAGGACGCGAATAAGAGTTGAGTTTTTCCTAGTCATGCGCCGTAGCTCCCTACCTCCCCTTTTTCTCGTGGACTCATACAAGAAGCCTATGCGACCACACCCCAAAGGAAAAATATAAAAATATAAAAACTAAGAAAACGATGTTTCAATCACAGGATTAATTTTTAATCATAAATACTTGAACACTAACAATTCAAAATCCACAAAAAAATTGCCAACAAAATTATTTATAACAATTTGGATTGTAATTTTAATCTGCAAAAATATCGCACAAATATTCAATTCATTTGGATTTACTATTCTGATGTTCAATTCGAAGACAACAATTTTTTTTTTCATTTAATAATAACTAAACAAACAATAAGATATAAGAAAGGAAGGTAATTTTAACGAACGCGCAACACGATAAATATAAAGGAAAATATAAGAATTCTATCCATGATAAATAAACAACTAAAAAAATATTTATAATACTAAAATTAAAATTGTTCATAAGAAAGTAATATTACATACAGAATAAGAATATAAGAAGCGTGCAGCACAAGCGTGTACATGTGTGGGGGTACAGGTGTCGCGATACAGCCACGCGCGCCGCGATGCAGCCACACGTATAGGGCCCACCCTGTGATCTACGCTAGCGCCCTCGCTATGCCCCCGATTTTTCAAGGGAAGCTCACGAAATAGAAAAGGAAAATGCATTGCATCAGAAAAATTCATCCTCTGTCTTTATCATCAATCCCCACTTTTATCGAACGGGTTAGCCTGGATCACGGGTATATAAAGGCCGGAAAAAGGGCTCTCGGCAGACTTCTTCAACTTTTTTCCGACGTGGAAACTACGAAACCCATCGTTCTCATCGAATCCATTCTTGGCCTGGACTTGCGAAATTTTTCGACAAAGACGTTCTTGATTCTGGAATTTTCCAAATCAATTCGTTTTGGACTTAGAATTTCACTCGATTTTCAAAGGAAGATAGTTTTTTTTCGGTTCGGAATTTCAAATCTTGAATTCTGAGTCGAATTGAAATTTCTTCTATTTTAAATTCTCGAGATTTCGGGTTGGCCTCTAAATGTCGGAAGAGACGTTGGACCTCGTTTTATTCTATTTCATTTTCCTCTGTCTAGTTATTATTTTCTGTTAAATAATTTTCGTTTATTTTACTTTGACATCCGCAATCCACGAAATATTGGATAACGTATACATCGCGGTTATTGTTAAATAAATTGCGAAATTTAAGATTGAATCTCTGTTAACCAGTTCTTTCTTTTTACAATAATTTGAATAAAATTTCGGATCTCGAAAATTAAACTCTGTGCATCGACAAATTCTTTGACTTCATCGCCAACCTGCCGCGCCCTTGATCTACTGCCGATTCAACTTCACCGTTTCCGTCTGAGTCGCCGGTGCGTCTACAAATGCTGTCACCCTTTCCGTTTGGAGAACGTCTCAGCCAGTAAGTGAAGTTTTATTACAACCTCATCTTCCTCTCGTGAAATTGTGAGGAATAGTTCGGGAAAAATTGAACACAGTGAATATCATAAATTCGGACGGAATTGATCGATTAAATTCAATTAAAAACCGGTTAGTTGATTATTTTTGGAGAATCTCTTTTTTTTGGAATCTCTATCCAAGTGATCCTAAGTTCATATTACCCCTACGGCGTTGGTAATTTAATTGTCCATAAAAGGCTTTATTTAAAACAATTTCATTAAAATAATTTAAAAGAAGAAGTTTCAACATTACCCAAGTGAATTTTAAATCTAGATTGTTCTTGCGGCATAACTGAGTCAAGTTTCATAAAACTTTAATTAAACCATTTCTTTGAGATAATTTGAAGGAGAAAAATTCATTCACGTGAAGTTTAACAAAGGCCTTTCGACCCCTCTTCCCTTTCCATTGCTGAAATCGTGTCATTCGAGAATTGGAGATTCGCGACAAAGGAGAAAAAAAATATAAAATTCAGGGAAGGGTTAGATAACAAATTGATCAAGTTTGAGACTCTCGCGAACCAGTGACTCATCAATAGTCACAGATTGAGGTTTAATTGAGTTTTCCTTTTCGGTATTTCATTAAAAGTTTAAACAATTAAACAAATCCAATCTAAAGAATTTTTTTCTCTCCAACGATTATATTTAAAGTAAGAATCCTACCACTCTCTCTCTCTACTATTCGTTCAACTTATTCGATTCAGTACGGTTGTGTAAATCTGCAACTTCTTCCGAGGATTCGTGTTCTTTACTTTACTTTCCCCCCGTGCGAAAAACTTGGTTGGGACTAGAGTTGCGTCAGGTTGCACGCCCACCAACTATTCGTAGTCCTCCCCCCCGTGCGGAAAACTTGGTTGGGACTAGGGTTGCGTCAGGTTGCACGCTCACCAAGTATTCGTTTACCTCTCCTTACGCAAAGTTTGGTTGGGACAAAAGTTGCGTAAGGTTGCACGCTCACCAAATTTTTGCACTCCTTCGTTTCCTTGGCGGAAATCTGGTTGGGACTAGGGTTGCGTCAGGTTACACGCTCAGCAGAGATTCACCCTGGATACTCTCCCCTTAAATCCCATGAGAGTAACCCCCCCCCCGTATCGCGCAAAAAGAAAAGAACACGCAGAGCCGGACGACGATATCAATTACGTAAACTCGACGCGATATATTCGAATCCGTGGCCAAAAAGGTTAAACCCTGTTCAAAGATCTGAATCAAATTATCACGGAGTACGGGCATTGCCTGCAGACACAGAAATAACTAGAGAGACTCCAAAACCCAAAGTTATTTCCACTGAAATCCTTAAACATCCAATAACTATTTACAAACTACGGCCGATCGATTTTTTCCCAATCATTCCTTCATTTATTGAAACTAACAATCAGGATCCACGTAGTAAAACTAACAGTAATTTATATCGAAATGAAAGATCCGAAAATTCAATAGACATCAACGTGATTAAAGGTTTGACAGTGATTCCAAGCCCATTTCCCGAGTAATTTTTCGAAAGGTTAGACTCAAAAACAGGGGCAGACGTGTTTGAGATTGATTCCAGGAGTAGTACGGAAATTTAATTCCACGACTAGAGAGTCTCAATCAAATTCAGCACGTCATACGTCAGAAATTATAAATAGTTCGCGAAAACTCCCATTTTTGACGTAAAAGATTTTTGGGGGCTCGTCCGGGATCTTTTGGAATCATTGTCAATTTTCCTTGTCAATGTAGTGTGCATAAAAATTCAATTTGGAAAAAAAGGGTATATATTTTTCCTTTTGAAAAAAAAAATATTAATAATTTGACTCTGAAACATTTAAACCTTACTGGAAACTATTTATATCTTTCGTAAAAAAGACAAAGAGAAACCCGTAATTTCCTGATTTTTCAAAATAAATTGTGTTTTTGGAAGGAGTACGCGAATTAATAAAAAAAAAAAAAAAAAAAACCCTTTCAACAGCCCAAAACTCGTAAACGATTAGATGTTTTACTCGCACGGTTTCAGCTCTCCTTCCTTTTCCCCGTTTTCCGAGCGGTCAATGATCCCAATACCAACGAACCTTCCGTATCGCGCGATCTAGAAAGGTCATTGATCGGGGGAAAACGCCTTCAACATCGATAGATCTTAAAGTAAATTTCTTGGTCCAAAAAAAAAAGAAAAAAAAAGAAAAAAAAACGAATAATCATTCTCTTAGCTTTTGTTTTTTTTTCCACCAAACTTGAATTTTTTTTTAATTATTATTTGGTGATATATCACAGAAAACTCCCCCTCCCAAGAACAGAGTAGATAAAATATTATAAAAAAAAGGAGATATATACTCAAAGTTTAAACATTCATGGAAGAACACGACAAATTTTTGGAGGAATTAACTGAAGAACTTTGCCTTCCCGAAACCCCACAGCCTTACAAACTTATTCCGATAGATTTTTCTTTAGATTATCCTGTAAATTGCCGAAGCAACCATCTAGATCCTCGCTATCAATATTACAAAGACTTGGAAAAGACTCAGCAACTACAAGCAATAGCAACACCCCGTTTTTCCGCAGAAACAACATCTAAAAAGGAAAAAGGAAATAGAGGTGGAAAGAAAATTCAAACGCAAAAATTTAAAGCAGCGGCTATCAATTATAACAATTTTAATAATCAAATTCAAGCAAAAAATCAAGAGCCGAGCGGGAAATCCCAATTTGGAATTATCAAATTCCCACGTATACACGCGAAACAATTCAAGAACAAAAATTTCAGACCGCGACGACACCAATTTTTTTACCAAATACGCCAACCTTACCAACAATCACTCCTAATAATCTTTTGAATCGACGCTTGATTTCCCCTCCTCAATTTAATACAATTATCATTTCTCAAGTACAAATAATCCAGACGTCAATTTTGCCAGGGTTCCGTCCAATCTGATGATAAGTGATTGATGAAGTTTAAGTTTGAAAAAAATATTATAATCATTATCGGTAGATGATTGACGGTTTTTATCTTGGAACTTCACAAATGCCGTCAACAAGATCTACGACAAATGTTAAGGATTCTGTGCTCAATATTTATCCAGAAGAGAGAAAAAGAAAATTACTAGGAGACCCAATTCAGAATCCCAGTAAAAGACGAGAGACGTCTGAAATCGATAATAACACAATTGACCAAACGGAAAGACTTTCCCTCCCAGGATTATCGAAATCTATTTCCGATCTCAATATAGGAGATCTGCCAGAATCAACCTCGCCGTGGTCCCAAAAATCAAGTTCACAAAAGTCAAAAAGCAGTAGTGAATCGTCACTCGATAAAATTTCAACCTCGAAAGAATTTCACGACTCATTAAAGGAGTCACAAGAGCCTTCAGAAACTGAAGTTCATAAGACCCTTCACGAACAAGAAAAAGACGACTTTAACAACGTTAACCCCTATTCTGGGAACGTCAACGAAGAATTTGAATAGTTAGAGGGAGTTAATACTGACATTTTGTTAAATCTTGAAATAAACGAACATAGCTGTCGCGATCTTTTTCCGAACGTGGTTACAATAATCTCTGATTCAGGAGAAAAAAACGCCCGATTTATCAGTAATATCAACAGAGGCTCACTGTCAAACCGCGAAAAATTTACACAGTGCATGGGACGAGATTATTGCCGCACCTAGTGAATCAGACAATTCGCCCGCTGAAAACTCGGAGATAAATGAAACACCTTTAAGGCCTAAACAGAGTCTAACTTCAATTCTGAAAACTCCGCGTTTTCGCGACATTTCCACTACAACGAGACATTGGAAAACCCCTTCTAATACATCTTTCAATCAATCACTCACTTTTTATTCCTGTAGAGACGAGAAAACACCAGCGCCTCGTAAGACTTGGAATCTCCTCGAATTTTTCGCGAGAAAAAAAAAGATCAACCCCATAGAAATTTTTAAGAAACAAAAAACGCCTGTACGATATTTGCACAAAAATATCGCAAGTAGAAAAATAACAGAATCAACCCCTCTAATAACCAAATTGTCTGAGTTACATAACGCACAGAATCTTAATCTTGGTAAGGAATCTAGCGAGAGGAACACAAGTCAGGGCAACGGTCATAGCGAAGAATTTAACAAAGACCGAGAGGCGACAGAAGGCCCAGGTGACAGAGAGAACGATAGAGACAAAGACAGGGATAGAGACGACAAACCCAACGGAAATAATAGCCCAAAATTTTTGAGACCTAAAATTCAAAAACCCGAAGAAATAAAAAATCCAAAAATGGCAAGTAGTAATCAATTAGTGTCCCTTAAGGACGCTCTGGCAGTAGTACCTGAATATGATAACACCAAAACCTCCTTAGCTATGTTTATCCAGGGTTGTGAGGAAGCACTCGGAATGCTCGAACCAGAAAGTGAAAAATACCTCGTAAAGGCAGTTCGAGTAAAAATCAAGGGAGAACCCCGACGAACTATACATTTGAAAACATTCGAAAATATGAATCAATTATACGAATTTTTAAAAATGATTTATTCCCCGGCGCGAAATATGCATCAATTACAGGGCGAATTAGGGACAATTTATCAAAAACCGGACGAAACGGTAATAGCTTACGCGAATCGAGTCCGCGACATAGGGATTCAGATAATAGATGCTTATGAAGTTTGAAAAAATCTGACCGCGGACGAAGATTTTGTAGCCAACACCGAAGCAGGCGTACTCTCGTGCTTCCTGCAGGGTTTAAAACCAGAAATCGAACAACGAATAGGTTTTACGCAGGGTATTGAAGAAGCGTCAGAAAGAGCTATAAAAATCGAAAAACAACTTATCGCTCAGGCGGCGCTCCGTAAAGTCAGAGGAGAGCCCGTTGAGAATAAACACTCGAGAAATGAGAATAAAAGATCAGTAAATGTCGTTACTAGCGAAACGATCATTTGCCAAAATTGCGATAAAATTGGGCACGTGGCAGGAAATTGCGAGTCGAATAAAAATCGTAATGATGGAAATCTCGGAAGAGACAACGAACGCAAAAACATTCCTACGTGCCAATTTTGCGGAAAAATGGGACATACTGTAGAGAAATGTTTTAAAAAACAGGCCCAACAGGCTACTGGCAATCCAACAAATTTTCCCGCACCCACAATTACGGTGTGTCAGCTTTGCAACAAACGTGGCCATACGGCTGAACGATGTTTCCAACATTTTCCCCCTCTAGTCAAAAATGAGGGAAATACAAATATGACATGTCAATTGTGTAAAGGGCCGAATCACATGGCTTTTAATTGCCCTCAACTACAGAAAAACACTCAAATTCCTAAATTGTTGAACACGGGCCAGGTGCCTCAAACGCTTAGATACCAATCATCACAGTACACGAGGTGTCAAATTTGTAAAAAGGAGGGACACGGGGCTGATAGATGTTTTTTCAGAGACAATTCGCTCCGAACTAATAATCAAAATTCCTCCACCCCTCCAAAAACATACGGTGCAGCCACGAGCAATCAACAAAATCAAGATAAAACATGTTATTATTGCAAAAATCCTGGTCATTTTGCTCGCGAGTGCCAAATAAAAATGAACGACGAGCAGGGATTTAAAGATTTAAGGGGAAACGCGAGGGGTCTCCCGCCACAGAGTGCATCGCAGGAGGCCCCACGGAACGCGCACCCAATAAGGACTATTACTATAGCGGGGAGAAGCCTGCATTTAGAGCAATAAAGATATACACGATACATCTAGAGAGAGAGCGTTCTGTCCTCACGGTAATGATGAGTGCAAAAGAGCTAAAAAACCCGACCACTCTCATGATCGATACAGGAGCAGGACCAAATCTACTAAAATTATGTTGCATAGACAAACCCGAATTGATAAATCAAGGAGAAATTTTGCAGTTGAATGGAATTACTAGTTCATCAATCTACACCATTGGTTACGTCACAATAGAAGCTTTTGGACGTTTTACTACATTCCACATAGTGACAGACTATTTTCCTATCGAGGAAGATGGAATTCTCGGTTCGGAATATCTAGACGGAAATTGCGTAAAAATTGATTATGAGAGGCGTCAATTAGAAATGCAAGGAATCGAAATCCCCTTCGCCTCACCGGAAACAATTTTGATTCCTAAAGAATCAACCAAATTATGCTTTATTCGAATAAAAAATTTGGGAATTAGAGAGGGTTATCTACCCCCGTTAGACGCTGGAAAAGGACTCATAGTACAGTGTGGATTTTTGAGAAATGACAATAGAAAGGCGTACGTATATATCACAAATATAAACCCCCACCCCGTACAGGTGCATGTACCGGTGCTGGAATTGAAAAATGAAGCTGAATTCGCGATCTGGGAAAATTCTCAACGTACAGATTTACCAGATAGGGATCTAATTGGAAAAGGTGAGGTTATCAAAGGATTGGACGAAATAAAGGAAACAAAATCATATCAAACGGAGAATAAAAAGGGAAAGGGAAATTTGAGTAAAAATACGGAAAAAGACGAAGGAAATTTGAGTAAAAATACGGAAAAAGATGAAGTAAATTTGAGTAAAAATACGGAAAAAGAAAAGGGAAATTGGAATAAAAATACGGAAAAAGATGAAGTAAATTTGAGTAAAAATACGGAAAAAGAAAAGGGAAATTGGAATAAAAATACGGGAAAAAATAAAGTAAATTCGAGTAAAAATATGGAAAAAGAAAAAGTAAATTCAAGTAAAAATACGGAAAAAGATAAGGAAGATTTGAGTAAAAATACGGAAAAAGATAAAGTAAATTTAAGAAAAAATACGGAAAAAGATAAGGAAAATTTGAGTAAAAATACGGAAAAAGATCAAGTAAATTTGAGTAAAAATACGGAAAAAGATGAGGAAGATTTGAGTAAAAATACGGAAAAAGATAAAGTAAATTTGGGTAAAAATACAGGAAGAGAAAAAGAGAAAGGAAGGGAAAAAAATTTCAGTAAAAATACAGAAGAGGACAAATTTAGTGTTCATTGTTATTTAAACGCACGGGAAAAGATTTGCAAAGATGAATCTTCCAATTTTTCTCAGACGGAAAAGTGTGCAGGATTTATTAATACAGAAAACTATCCTGATGTAGGGCCAACGAGAGTGTCTGTACCTGCGAGAGACAGGAAAGGCTTCGTTGGAGAGATGCCTAACACATTAAGGGTCAATAGACCCTGCGGGGCTAGCTCTGTGCATGGTGTCGGTCTTTGTAACGCTTCTGCAAATTTAGGCGCTTCGGAGGAACTAGATCCGGATGATGGGACAAAGATTAATTTTAGAGTCGACTCAATTAATAATTCTATAAATGGCCAAAATTTAATTAATAAAAATGTATGCAAAGGAATAAAAACAGGGACTGATCATCCTTGTTTAAATTCACGGGTAACACTTCATGCGGACAATCCTCGCGTTTCATTTTCAGAAGATTGCCCAGTATCAATCGATACAACATGCAGCCCCGATTTTTGCTCTATAAAAGAAGTATCAGAAAATGAAATGTCAAAATTAAAAGAGGATAAAAAAACGGAAAAATCAGACTTTGTCAGGAAAATTGATCATTTGGACCCCGAGAGGCAATCACACGGTACTGCAGACCCAATGGTTGCAAATAACGGGACTAAAATTGTTAATTTTAAATCAGAAATAGTTATTGGATCCAAAACAAAAGAAGTATATGAAAGACCCTCATCAGAATTTTCATTAGATAAAAACGCAAATTTTGAGTTACAACAATGAGAGGAGAAATGCACCCGAGATTCTCCGAAAAATACAATTTTGAAAATACTTCCTCACAAACGAAAATCTTTCGAGATATTAAATTATGACTTAGTAAAACGCCTCAGTACGCATAAAATTTCACGGGATCTCCCGAATTTTCCACGGCAAAGCCGTTGTCATTTAATTAAAGATTCACACATAGAAGAACGCCTTAAAAAGATTAAAGAAGTCCTAAGACTAGATAGTTTAAATCCCAAGGAGAAAGAAAGCATTGAAACTCTTCTAAAAGAAAGTACACAATTATATCATCTGCCCGGGGAACCGCTCAGTTGCACCACCGTTTTACAGCATAGGATTCCCACCACCGATGATTTACCTATTAATACTAGGGGATATCGTTGGCCTGAAGTGACGAAAGACGAAATAACTCGACAAATGGAGGAAATGTTGATTAATGGCATAATAATACCATCAGTATCTCCTTACAATTGTCCTGTATGGGTCGTGCCTAAAAAAGCTGACTCTAAAGGAAATAAACGATGGCGTGTCGTATTTGACTATCGCTCTCTCAACGAAAAAACAATAGCAGACGCATATCCAATTCCCAATATTATCGAGATCTTGGATCAATTAGGAGGCGCACAATATTTTTCAGTCTTCGATTTAGCATCCGGTTTCCATCAGATAGAAGTCAGTCCGGAGGATCGTCATAAAACTGCATTTACGACGCCCCGAGGGCATTTTGAATTCGTGAGAATGCCTTTCGGGCTACGTAATGCTCCCCCCACCTTCCAACGCGCCATGGATCTCACGCTTGGCGGTATATTGGGAAAAGGTGTTTTTGTGTATCTCGACGATATAGTAATATATGCCAAGAATCTTGAAGATCACAGTAAAATTTATAGAGAATCAATCAAACGATTGGAAGCTGCAAATTTAAAATTACACCCCGATAAATGCGAGTTCCTTCAACCCGAAGTTGCATATCTTGGTCACATAATAGGAAAGGACGGGGTTAAACCCGATCCAAAGAAACTGGAAGCCGTTAGAGAATACCCGAGACCCAAAAATCTTAAGAATATTCGACAATTTCTGGGACTTACGGGTTATTATAGAAGATTTGTCGAAGGTTACGCAAAAATTACTAAACCCCTGACGTTATTACTCAGAAAGGAAACATATTTTAATTGGCAACTAGAACAACAAGAATCGTTCGAGATATTAAAAAATAAATTATGTACGGCCCCCGTGCTTAAATACCCTGATTTCTCAAAACCTTTTATCTTAACCACCGACGCGTCGGGTGTCGCGATTGGCGGAATATTATCCCAAGGAGTAATTAATCACGATCACCCCTGTGCCTATGCATCGAGAGCTCTAAACAAAGCTGAAGAAAAATACGACACATACGAAAAAGAAGCCTTGGCTATTGTATATTGCGTATTACACTACCGCCCCTTTTTATACGGGCGACGTTTTACTATAGTAACCGATCATAAGCCTCTTATGTGGTTCCAACGAGCCACGGACGGAAATGCAAGAGTTTTAAGATGGCGATTAAAACTCGCCGAGTACGAAAACGATGTGGTATATAAAGCCGGCAAGACTAACGTCAACGCCGATGCTTTATCAAGGAATCCGGTAGAAGATACCATTATTCCTGATGAGATGATGATAATTCGAGCAAATCCAGAAACTGGAAAAAGGGAAAAACCGAAGCACACGTTAACTGAGGCAGACATTTTAGCGTTGTTAGAAGAAGAATCCGAAGAAGACGACGTGGAAATGGACGAACTAGATGAATTAATACCACTTGATAATAGCGAACAACACCGTTGGTACCGCGAATATGGCGATAATATTGAAACGAATGATATGAATGATGTGGAGGTCGGCTTTTCCAAAGGGCAGGATGCCCCTTCAGACGAAGACATAGGAGATCGTCATTTGATTTATACACCGAAAGAGACCAAGTTCGAAAAAACTAATTTAGAAACCCCCATCGTAAAACCCACTCGAGGCGGAATGGCGACGGAAATCGTTACCAATAATGAGATGGATAGTACCGATAAAGGAAATACGGCAAGTAATAAAATTGAGAACGTATTGACGAGAGGACAGCCGGAAATTCATCTCGATGAGATAACAAATAATGAGAATCCGTCGGACACGGAAAACCTCGTAGGCTCGTTTTCGCAATCCTCCAAAGATCACATAAAAAATTTTCTCATGCCTGGCATAGAAGATGCAGTCGCCGAGGAAGATAGGTCAGTAGGCATTCCCGACGATCGGGTTGAAAACAGTCTGGCCGAGGGGAAAAGTCGTAAAAACTCGGAACACGCCAACAGCATTTGGGAAAAACCAGTCAAAAAAAATGGTCCATCGACGAACCAAGGAAAAAATGGTTCCGACAACGAAAGGTGGGGCTCCGACGACGAGGGTCCAATAGGCCCCATGCTTAGGAAAAAAAAGAGGCTCCACCGCCGACGAGTTAGACCCCTTGAGAGTGACACAGACACCCCAGATGATCTCGACAAAAATGCGACCGAACACACCGAAAGCGACGAATGCCCTCTCCCCCCGAGTCGACACGTGGACCCTTTACCAGAGCATGGCGCCACAACCTGCCTTAATATCAAACAGTCTCGAGATCGATTGCATACTCGTAAAGATAATATGACCTATTTCGTCTCGGTTGAGGGTCAACCACTAGATGCAGGAGCCATTCTACTAAAAGAAAATGATAATTATCTACCCAGTAAAAAACTGAAATTGAATCAAGCCCAAACTATGAAAAAGGGAACGAAATTTCACATAGCATTACCCATTTTCGAAGATAATAAAGAAAGCCCCACGATAATACTTGAAAATATTAAACAAACATTGATATCATGTAAATTTTTGACGGAAAAATTGAATTTAAAAACAATTAGTATTGCAAAATCACAATATATATGCAACATTCCGTGGGAAGATATTTTACACCAATTAGAAACCCTACTAGCGTCAGACGATTTAAAAATAATTATCTGTAACGGGCTTGTGCGCCAACCACCTTCAGATTTGCAAAATGAAATTATTAAAGAAATGCACACTTCACCTATAGGCGGACATAGAGGAGTGAGTAAGACGTACAATAGAATCAGACACCATTACTATTGGAAAAATTTAAAATCAGATGTACAACAATATATATAACGATGTTTGCAATGTCAGTTAAAAAAGTTGGTCCGAGTAAAAACAAAACAACCAATGATGATTACTGACACTCCTGCTACAGCTTTTGATAAGATAGCAATGGATATCGTGGGACCAATGTCAAAAACTTAGAAAAACAATGAATATATTTTGACTATACAAGATCAATAGACTAAATTTTCTATGGCAATTCCCATACCCAATTCTACAGCTGTAACGATTGCAGAGGTATTTGTAAAAAGATTTATCTGTAATTTCGGGGCACCAAAAGCCGTTTTAACCGATCAAGGCAGTAATTTCTTGAGCGATTTTTTTAGACAGATCGCGAAATTATTCAAAATCCGCAAAATAAGAACCACAGCATTTCATCCGCAATCAAACGGGTCATTAGAAAGATCCCATCACGCACTTGGCGAATATTTAAAGCACTACACTTGTAAAGAACATAATTGGGATGAATGGATTGAATTAGCCATATTTAATTACAATACAAACGTACATGAAGGAACTAAGCACACTCCTTACGAAATGGTATTCGGGAAAATAGCTAGAACCCCCTCCAATCTACCCATTGGCGATGCAGACAAAATAGCCACATACGACGGGTATTTAATTACGCTCATTACTCAAATTCATGAAATACAACAAAATGGCCGCGACAATTTAATCAAAGCCAAAGAAAAGGCAAAAATTATTCATGTCAAAAAAATTAACCCAATCCAATTTAAAGTCGGCGAACCGGTATTTTTGCTTAAGGGACCGAAACCTGGAGAATTGGCAGATCAATATACCGGGCCACATGAGATAGTAGAAATTTTAGCCAATGGTAACGTCAGAATAATAATTAAAAAGAACACTAACGTAGTGCACCCTAATCGTTTGCGAAAATCGCACATTCCCATAACAATCGGAAAAGAATAGGGGAAAATTTTATTCTTGCCCCCTCTCCTTCCTTAAATTCAGGAGCTAATAGAAAGCAGGGAAATAAAGGTTGGGAAAAAGCACATGGGAAAAATAATAATCATAATAATCATACGAACCATGTTTTAAAAAGAAATAGGGAAAAAATATTGGAGAGAGAGGGAATACACACGTATACATATGTCAGAAGGAGGAAGAAATCTTTCTCACCGAAAATTCAATGGACTTTAAACAGGATGTCGGAACACGTGATGTCCGGTGAGGTGGTACATATCGTTAAATGCATACCCGTAGACGTTCAGGTGCGAGAAACAGAGGAATGTTATAACGAAATGCCAGTAGCCAGAGGAAATTTTTCTTTCCATCTTACCCCACGTACACACATTCTGATAAAAACAGGCACCCAAGTAACCTGCAATCGTCTTACCCCTCCGATGTACAAAATAGACGGAGAATGGTATGGGTTGGGACCCAAACTTTACAACATACTGGCTCCCACAGTAATTTTACCCACAACAAGAGCCACGTGGAAATATTCAAACATACGCTCCTTAGCGACGAGCAGAATTTATTCACAAAAAGATTTAAATGAATTACGCGATCGCATTATGTTCCCTGCCGAAAAATCCGCTGTCTTGAACTCTATAGCCCGAGGAATATCTGAAATACCCACAATTACACAAGGGGGAATGATTTCTAACTTATTTAACGAAAAAGCATTCGATAAATTATTGGAATCTAGTTGGGATAAAACCTGGGGAAATTTTATGAAATTCAGTCACATCAGCGCTGGTTTTATCGGGATAATAATAGTGTTTAAAGTAATGAAAATGATAGTGGACACCGTGATTCATTGCTACGCCTTACACACTGTGTATAGTTGGTCAGTATACTTAATCGGTGCCATTTGGGACTCCGTGACTCATCTTTTATTGCATTTAAGCAAACGTTCCTCAGGATCCAACACCGTCGGAAAAAAGCAACAAAAATCAAACAAAAACGACAGACCAGAATCCCCCAAACCCCCAACTTACGCAAAAATCCAACAGGATGACTGGGAAAATTTCTCTTTCCCTCCATATACATTCACAGGGCCACTGACAAATGATAATGAACTTTCCGGAAATCAAAAAAGCTACCCACAGAGCCGTCAAGAACCGCAACAACCATATTTTATGCCGAAAAACACCGATAATTCGGATCAATTTATTACAACAATCCAAAGAGGAAATAATTTCACCGAAGGTGTGGCAAGATCCCTTCAAGATTCGCAAGCTTTTCAATTACCAAAATTCGAAAATAAAAATCATGAAGACGTTCGCGACGTCTCCGCAACTTACCAAGGCCCGCAAATTTTTCGATTTGAAAACAATCCCGTCAAAAATACATACGAACCTCCACACTACAAAAGCCCTCGTTTCCTACGATCTATGCCGAAACGCGTTGAGCAGCCAGAGACACAACCTATTTATATGGAAATGACCGGTTTTAAACTAACTCCGATGGATGGAACAAACGCAGGTCCATCATCTCGTCCAAAGTCAATGATTGAAGTAATCGATAAAAAAGATAAGATTGAGAAAACGTCACCTCTTTATCCGACCTTAGGCAGAATAAGCGAGATGAGAAAAACCGAAGAACCTCGACCCGAAAAACGAACGTCCACTCTTTATACATTCGAAGCAAACCCCGATCAAGGCGAAAGCGTCGTATAAGAAAAGAATTCAAACACTCGATATAAAAAAAAGAGAGAGAGGAAAAAATGGTGTATATAAGCCACAATACAAGAACTTGAACAATAATAATATTTATAGTAATATCAATAATAATAGCGATATCAATAATAAACAAAACGGAGAAAAAAGAGAAAAACAAGATAGAAACATCGCATTATATTACATTGCAAGAAATTTTACTCCAGTTTTAAATAACAATATTAATAATAATAACAAAAATAATAATAAAATGATAATAACAATGATAATATAATGAAAGAAATCAAGATTACAATAATAAAAAAATCTTTAATCATAATAATAATACATATAAAATACGGTAAATAAGGAAGATAACACCTTAAAGGAATAACAATGGATAAGAGTAAAATAATTACGTTAAATATATAATTCTCATTAAATTTTTGTTAGTTTTGAAACAACAAATTTCCAGAAAATGAGGCACCGAAACACTTTACTAATGGTGATTCTATGGCTCATCGCGAATATACACACCGGAAAGGGACTAACGGGATACGACTGCGAAAAAGCTGAAAACGTCATGAGCATATCACTTTTGGAGGTGGGAACATGCGAAATACCTCCACCAAAGGTCAATATTACACAAACTTATATACAGGTAGTCGAAATTAATCAATTCTCTTTTACCAAAGTAATACAATGCAGAGTCGAGATTCTGCGCGTGATAAAAATTTGTGGTATGTTTTCCCACACCATGGATACAACTAACGGACGATACCAATTCTCACTGAATATATCAAGGGATGCGTGTCTTGACATGCATTCCCAAGGGAAAATAAAAATAGGGGACACAGAAATTCGTGGGTTAAGGATAAACGAAACCGTCAGTCAACCGATAAGCATTGCTGGATCGATTGAAATCGATGGTACCTGCAACGGAATCTTTTATTCTGATTTTCACGGATCCTGGGAAAAAGCTGTAGTACAGGGAAACGCGAAAATTACATTGCAAGAATATTTTGCCCCGTTAAACATCGAAACAGGAGAAATTCTCTTACGAACAGGGGAAACACGCGAATTAATAACAGGTCGATACGAAGACGTGAACGGGGAATATAGTTATTGGGCTCCCCTACTTAAAAGCACGTGTGAAAAGGGGTCTGTTGGAATTTTATATGCAGGCGAAGCCGAGAGAATGTCCAGTACAATTAACGACGTATCCCGCCGAGCATACATAGTAACAAAGGGAGATATGACTTTCGCGCTTTCCACGGAAAATCGAGTGGAGAAATGCGGATAAATGTTTTTTCAAACCGAACATCCTAAAATTCTTATAATGGAAAGCTCAGAAACTCTCTGGTTCAATCAAAATAATTCCGAATCTAATTCCGTAGCAGATCTATCCAAGCATGTGAATTCTAGATTCATTTATCAAAACACACAAACGAAATTCCAGTTAAAGAAAATTTACACAGAAATTTTGGAAGAGCAATGTAAATTAGAAAAACGAATGTTATCAAACATACTATCGATTGCAAGAAACGATCCTGAAGAATTCGCCTACACAATCATGGGAGCCGAAGGATACACTGGTGGAATAGCAAGCGAAGTAATCCATATTTTAAAATGTACGCCTGTCGAAGCTAAATTTCGGGATACGAATTTATGCTATGACGAAATTCCTGTGACCGTCCACAATAAGGAGCTCTTTCTAAAACCCCGTACACACGTTTTAACCGAAAGTGTATGGGCAATTTATTGCAGCACCCAACACCCTCCAATGTTCAAAGTAGATAGAAATGGCGAACTTTCAGATCTATAGATACGCAACGATCCGCCCCTAGAATCATTTCCACTCACACAGTAAAAACATGGGAAAAATTAAATAGAAATATCCTGGGAAACGAAGAATTTTTTTTATGATTCCCCGAACGTCAAATCACCAGTTCCACAAGATTTTAATATGGAGTAAGATAAAGCGGAGAACACATTTAAAATAATAATAAAAAAAAAGGAAAAAAAAATAATAATAGAAAAAAAAAAAAAAAAAATTTGGGATAAGAAACTGAGAAATACTCTTTCTCTCTCTTTTGGAAAAAATATATAGAAGGAAACACATATATATATAAATAATTTGAAAAAAATATATATATAATGACGAAATAAAACAAAAATTAAAAAAAAAACACAAAAAAAAGGGGTAGAGATAAATGTATACAACACCGATAAGAGAATTTGTTGCAATAAGTCATATTTAGATAAACCTTAGGATAAATTATAAATGAAACAAAAATAATTAACACTTTCTTTGTTCTTAAGGTAAATTAGGGTATACCTACATGATAGTTCCTACGATAGAAATCAACATGACTCAATGCAGCTGTGGAAGGGACACCGTATCGCCCAGCGTGCTACATCCATCGATACCTGCCATTGCACCGGAAATATTATGGATTAATACTAATACCGGACAACCATTTAACCCCGTACCAGGAACAACTAAAATGTTCTGCTATTGGAAGATTAAACTACACATCGATATTGCGGAAAAAGACATCATACTCTTTGTACCTCCAGAATGGCAAATGATTCAAACAGAAAGGTTAAACAAATGGATGGAAATACTAAGGGAACATCCTTATGAAAATATAATACTTGGAGGGACGAAATACGAATGGATCATCGACATATTGCTTCCGGAAGGACAAGATTTCGCGAGAGTACCAATACGTGGGAGAGATGGATGGCCCGAATTGGAAGAACCTGTACCATATTGGAACACCCCCCGGCAAATAAAATCAGACGGGGAATATCTGCGAATAGCACTGAATCGCGATCCCACTTGGGCGACAATAGGATTGGAAAAGGCGGTGTGTTATTGGCCGATCAAATTACCAAAAACTACCGACAACGACATACAACGTACAGTTTGGGTTCCACCAGAATGTCGAAAGCTCGAGGAAACCATCTTAAGACTATGGGCTGAACGTATAGCAGCGCATCACTGCGGATTCATCGGACTCGGTGGGCTATGGTACAAATGGCACAGCGATTGCGTTTTCGCTCCCGTAGAACAATATTTCAGTCGAATCGAATTCATAGGACATGGCCGATACCGACACGTTCAAGTCGAACCTCTCGATCTCCAAGAAACACATACTCTCAGTCCGAGCGGAACATCGCAAACGGACCATAAGAACGAATCAACCACACTACAGGAAGAAACAGACCTTCTCTTAAGCCTTTCACTAGTTCGAAATCAATCTTCCCAAAATAAAAAACACGAATCAATCGGAACAACGGAAAAACCTACCCATCAAAAAAATATTGAACATAACAAAGATACTGTCAATACCACAAAGACAGACCCAATAAACGAATCAAGCCAGGCTGGGGGACAAAAGACAATACTTCCCACCTTAACAACCGAGAATGGGGAAATCGACACTAATATCGAGGAGGCTGTCGTCGAAATAGCTACAAGCCTAGATTTGAGAATGGCAGAATTAATTGACGCGGTCATTGACAGGTGGGGTACAGAGATCGAATTAACTCAACCAACAGAAACAATGGAAGAAATTGCACGTCGTCTCGAAACGATATCAGAAAGGGACATCGAATCAGCAGAGGAAATGGACCACGAATAAAAAAAAAAGAGATAAGAAGAGGAAAAAATTGTAATAGAAAAAGAGCAATACAAATAGTCGAACGCAAAGGAATACGGTAAAATACAAGAGCAAAAAGGTACGGTAAAGAATTTTCCCTGGACAATAATAATATCAATAACAATGATGACAATAATAATAATAATAATGATAATGATAGTAATAATACTAATAACAATAATAACAGCAATAATAATAATCATAACATTAATCACAGGAACAACAATAATAATAACAATAACAACAACAAATAACAATCACAACATTAACAAACCTTTAAAAATATATATATATATATAAAAAAAAAGAGCAACAAAAAAAAACAAAAAAAAACAACAAAATAAAAAAAAAAGGGGAACGATAAAGTTAATTCGAGTACATTTAATTTTCTACACACTACTATAATATAACTAACTTTCTTTCATACTACTATTACTTAATTTAAAATTTTTCACTCATGAAAAAAAAGGAGAAAATAAAACAAAAAAAACAAGGGGTAAATTAATATTTAACAATAACGATTTCTTTTTTATCAATTACTTGAACTTTCCTCCTCACTTATAGAAATAATAAAAAAAAAGGGAAAGGGGAAACATATACCCTATGGAATTTAATTACATTAAGCAGTTTCCAGGACTAACAAAAAGGCCTTAACATCGTGCAAACTTTTACCTATATTATTCTTATCAAATAGGACTGAATGGCCATAGAGGAAACGATTGAGGAACCATTCGTGTGCCATTTGCCTGGCGTTACTTCCCAGGCAATGCCATGAGAAGCCAGCCCAAGATGACCCATAAGAGAGTACGGAGCCAGCAATATTCAAGGGTGCCCGTATCGACACGATGAGACCTTGGAATTTCGACGACGTCTGGTCATACCCACGGACAGACCACTTGGGTTGACTATACACAACAACAACCTCATTCACGTTTCGAGAAGAAACATGTACGTCAAAACAACTAGTTCGCAGAAGACACACCGAAAACAACACGGGAATAGCAGCACCATACATCAGGCCAACTTATCGTTATCATCCTCCGTAGTCTAATTAAGGAAAGCAATATTAGATACTTTCGAAAGTACGTATACACGAAAACCAACGAGCAAAGTTTAATGGCCATCGAAACCAATCGTTTGTTAAAGAACAAAGGCCTAACCACGCAAAGAAAAACTAATGGAATTGAGACACGCGTATATGCACATATATATATATATATATGATCAACTATTTCAAAAGAAAAGACATAAATGTCCGTAATTTCTCGTGAAAGTTCGCTCTTTCGATTATTGGGTTCCCCAATAATCGTTTTAGGGGGGGAGGTGTTACGTCCTGACGTAACGTCCATAAATGAGATTATTTAACGAAACTTCCACCGAAAACATAACTAAAAACTTGAAGATTTGTGAGAGAAAGGTTTGTCGTTTCCTACGTTATTCCGTTCAATTCATTAATAAAAATTAGAAATTCACATTACCGACTGAAAATCTCAAGGAAAAGGCCATCGGTAAAATAGGTAAGGAAGGGAAAACCAGGGTCAAAGATCCCTACAGGAAAAGCCATAGGCTCGTCACACCATCTGGTGGGTCAGGCACACTAACGTCGCTTTCCTAACTGACGTACCCTCTACCGGCCTATCGATCCGAGAGATCGATCATTGGATCCGAAAATGCTCTTACCATTGGGAAAAGAAAAGAAAAAGCACAGAGTATTTTGCTCTGCCGTAAAGCCAACGAGGAACGCTGATTACACCCTCTCAAAGAACTAGCATACAAGGAAACGTTGCATTCCTCTTCTCATACACATACGTGTATGTGTATGAGTATATATGCGTATATTCAAAGCAAGAACGAACGGAATGACGCTAAACAACGATGGATTTTCCTATCTCAAACCAATATAGAATTTTGAAACATTAATTAAAATTTATTTGAATAACAACTTTCGGGAGAAATTCGCAATGGAATTAAGGGAAACAAAACGAAATAAATAATTGAAACCAAATAATACTTCAACAAACAGAAGAGACTGAATAATGGTTAACTAAACAAATGAAATAGTTGAAAATATATCTATAACTCTCTTGATCAAAAATAGGTAATAAAGATTATAATTAAGAACGAGATCTAAAATAAATATTGAGTCGACTTAAAACGATGAGTATTGACAAGGGAGAAGATCATGGCAAAACGGAAAGGAAACCACTAGTCGTTCCGAAGAGGGCAATAACCTCACAAGAATACAAGAAGGGAAGCGAGAAAAGATTTTAAAGAGGCCTATGCGTAGGATCACCGTTTCTTGACCTTCTCTCTCTCTCTCAGTCATGTTGCAAGGCGCGAAAAACCCCGAACCGTCCTTAAGACCCAATTCTGTACACCTCACAAAACAGGTATCGGGGCACGCGTACATATATATATATATGCACTAGAATATACACACTGTCATTTATCTATGTGTGAGTAAGAGTAGGAATATACGCGTGGAAATACTCTAGGATAAAAAAATACTCATTTAAAGTTATTCCTCTCAAATGGGAAAATCGTTACGCAATGTTAAGTAATATTTCGAAGAATTAACAATTTAAAGAAACCTACAATTGCGAAATAAGATTATGCACCGAATTCGGTTAATGCTAAATCCAATAATCAAACTCGGGAAGAAACAAGTTAAAACTTATATTATTTAACTTAAATAACTACAAACTCGAAATATTATTTAACTATGTTAAAATCAAGAAGGAAGTAAAAAGCAAAAAAGCCCCGAAGTCCACGAGCAGAAGCAGAGCTCATTTACATAATCCCGTCCCCTCTTTCGACGATCCACGGAGTTTGCGTGGCAAAGCGAGGAGCTCGGCTCTCGTTGCTACCCGGAGACCGTTCGAATGCCTCCACACTCTCCACCCTCTATTCTAGCCTTACCCTTTTTATCTACCCAATAAATCTCCCGTCTCTCTCTCTCGAAGGAAAAGAGGACGCGAATAAGAGTTGAGTTTTTCCTAGTCATGCGCCGTAGCTCCCTACCTCCCCTTTTTCTCGTGGACTCATACAAGAAGCCTATGCGACCACACCCCAAAGGAAAAATATAAAAATATAAAAACTAAGAAAACGATGTTTCAATCACAGGATTAATTTTTAATCATAAATACTTGAACACTAACAATTCAAAATCCACAAAAAAATTGCCAACAAAATTATTTATAACAATTTGAATTGTAATTTTAATCTGCAAAAATATCGCACAAATATTCAATTCATTTGGATTTACTATTCTGATGTTCAATTCGAAGACAACAATTTTTGTTTTCATTTAATAATAATTAAACAAACAATAAGATATAAGAAAGGGAGGTAATTTTAACAAACGCGCAACACGATAAATATAAAGGAAAATATAAGAATTCTATCCATGATAAATAAGCAACTAAAAAAATATTTATAATACTGAAATTAAAATTGTTCATAAGAAAGTAATATTATACACAGAATAAGAATATAAGAAGCGTGCGGCATAAGCGTATACATGTGTGGGGGTACACGTGTCGCGATACAGCCACGCGCGCCGCAATACAGCCACGCGCGCCGCGATGCAGCCACACGTATAGGGCCCACCCTGTGATCTACGCTAGCGCCCTCGCTATGACCCCGATTTTTCAAGGGAAGCTCACGAAATAGAAAAGGAAAATGCATTACATCAGAAAAATTCATCCTCTGTCTTTATCATCAATCCCCACTTTTATCGAACGGGTTAGCCAGGATCACGGGTATATAAAGGCCGGAAAAAGGGCTTTCGGCAGACTTCTTCGACTTTTTTCCGACGTGGAAACTACGAAACCCATCGTTCTCATCGAATCCATTCTTGGCCTGAACTTGCGAAATTTTTCGACAAAGACGTTCTTGATTCTGGAATTTTCCAAATCAATTCGTTTTGGACTTAGAATTTCACTCGATTTTCAAAGGAAGATAGTTTTTTTTCGGTTCGGAATTTCAAATCTTGAATTTTGAGTCGAATTGAAATTTCTTCTATTTTAAATTCTCGAGATTTCGGGTTGGCCTCTGAATGTCGGAAGAGACGTTGGACCTCGTTTCATTCTATTTCATTTTCCTCTGTCTAGTTATTATTTTCTGTTTAATAATTTTCGTTTATTTTACTTTGACATCCGCAATCCACGAAATATTGGATAACGTATACATCGCGGTTATTGTTAAATAAATTGCGAAATTTAAGATTGAATCTCTGTTAACCAGTTCTTTCTTTTTACAATAATTTGAATAAAATTTCGGATCTCGAAAATTAAACTCTGTGCATCGACAAATTCTTTGACTTCATCGCCAACCTGCCACGCCCTTGATCTACTGCCGATTCAACTTCACCGTTTCCGTCTGAGTCGCCGGTGCGTCTACAAATGCTGTCACCCTTTCCGTTTGGAGAACGTCTCAGCCAGTAAGTGAAGTTTTATTACAACCTCATCTTCCTCTCGTGAAATTGTGAGGAATAGTTCGGGAAAAATTGAACACAGTGAATATCATAAATTCGGACGGAATTGATCGATTAAATTCAATTAAAAACCGGTTAGTTGATTATTTTTGGAGAATCTCTTTTTTTTGGAATCTCTATCCAAGTGATCCTAAGTTCATATTACCCCTACGGCGTTGGTAATTTAATTGTCCATAAAAGGCTTTATTTAAAACAATTTCATTAAAATAATTTAAAAGAAGAAGTTTCAACATTACCCAAGTGAATTTTAAATCTAGATTGTTCTTGCAGCATAACTGAGTCAAGTTTCATAAAACTTTAATTAAACCATTTCTTTGAGATAATTTGAAGGAGAAAAATTCATTCACGTGAAGTTTAACAAAGGCCTTTCGACCCCTCTTCCCTTTCCATTGCTGAAATCGTGTCATTCGAGAATTGGAGATTCGCGACAAAGGAGAAAAAAAATATAAAATTCAGGGAAGGGTTAGATAACAAATTGATCAAGTTTGAGACTCTCGCAAACCAGTGACTCATCAATAGTCACAGATTGAGATTTAATTGAGTTTTCCTTTTCGGTATTTCATTAAAAGTTTAAACAATTTAACAAATCCAATCTAAAGAATTTTTTCCTCTCCAACGATTAAATTTAAAGTAAGAATCCTACCACTCTCTCTCTCTCTACTATTCGTTCAACTTATTCGATTCAGTACGGTTGTGTAAATCTACAACTTCTTCCGAGGATTCGTGTTCTTTACTTTACTCTCCCCCCGTGCGAAAAACTTGGTTGGGACTAGAGTTGCGTCAGGTTGCACGCCCACCAACTATTCGTAGTCCTCCCCTCCGTGCGGAAAACTTGGTTGGGACTAGGGTTGCGTCAGGTCGCACGCTCACCAAGTATTCGTTTACCTCTCCTTACGCAAAGTTTGGTTGGGACAAGGGTTGCGTAAGGTCGCACGCTCACCAAATTTTTGCACTCCTTCCTTTCCTTGGCGGAAATCTGGTTGGGACTAGGGTTGCGTCAGGTTACACGCTCACCAGAGATTCACCCCGGATACTCTCCCCTTAAATCCCATGAGAGTAACCACCCCCGTATCGCGCAAAAAGAAAAGAACACGCAGAGCCGGACGAAGATATCAATTACGTAAACTCGACGCGATATATTCGAATCCGTGGCCAAAAAGGTTAAACCCTGTTCAAAGATCTGAATCAAATTATCACGGAGTACGGGCATTGCCTGCAGACACAGAAATAACTAGAGAGACTCCAAAACCCAAAATTATTTCCACTGAAATCCTTAAACATCCAATAACTATTTACAAACTACGGCCGATCGATTTTTTCCCAATCATTCCTTCATTTATAAAAACTAACAATCAGGATCCACGTGGTAAAACTAACAGTAATTTATATCGAAATGAAAGATCCGAAAATTCAATAGAAATCAACGTGATTGAAGGTTTGACAGTGATTCCAAGCCCATTTCCCGAGTAATTTTTCGAAAGGTTGGACTCAAAAACAGGGGCAGACGTGTTCGAGATTGATTCCAGGAGTAGTACGGAAATTTAATTCCACGACTAGAGAGTCTCAATCAAATTCAGCACGTCATACGTCAGAAATTATAAATAGTTCGCGAAAACTCCCATTTTTGACGTAAAAGATTTTTGGGGGCTCGTCCGGGATCTTTTGGAATCATTGTCAATTTTCCTTGTCAATGTAGTGTGCATAAAAATTCAATTTGAAAAAAAGGGTATATATTTTTCCTTTTGAAAAAAAAAATATTAATAATTTGAATCTGAAACATTTAAACCTTACTGGAAACTATTTATATCTTTCGTAAAAAAGACAAAGAGAAACCCGTAATTTCCTGATTTTTTAAAATAAATTGTGTTTTTGGAAGGAGTACGCGAATTCATAAAAAAAAAAAAAAAAAAAACCCTTTCAACAGCCCAAAACTCGTAAACGATTAGATGTTTTACTCGCACGGTTTCAGCTCTCCTTCCTTTTCCCCGTTTTCCGAGCAGTCAATGATCCCAATACCAACGAACCTTCCGTATCGCGCGATCTAGAAAGGTCATTGATCGGGGGAAAACGCCTTCAACATCGATAGATCTTAAAGTAAATTTCTTGGTCCAAAAAAAAAAAGAAAAAAAAAAGAAAAAAAACCGAATAATCATTCTCTTATCTTTTGTTTTTTTTTCCACCAAACTTGAATTTTTTTTAAATTATTATTTGGTGATATTTCACAGAAAACTCCCCCTCCCAAGAACAGAGTAGATAAAACATTTAAAAAAAAAGGAGATATATACTCAAAGTTTAAACATTCATGGAAGAACACGACAAATTTATGGAGGAATTAACTGAAACCCCACAGCCTTCCCGAAACCCCACAGCCTTACAAACCCATTCCGATAGATTTTTCTTTAGATTATCCTGTAAATTGCCGAAGCAACCATCTCGATCCTCGCTATCAATATTACAAAGACTTGGAAAAGACTCAGCAACTACAAGCAATAGCAACACCCCGTTTTTCCGCAGAAACAACATCTAAAAAGGAAAAAGGAAATAGAGGTGGAAAGAAAATTCAAACGCAAAAATTTAAAGCAGCGGCTATCAATTATAACAATTTCAATAATCAAATTCAAGCAAAAAATCAAGAGCCGAGCGGGAAATCCCAATTTGGAATTATTAAATTCCCACGTATACACGCGAAACAATTCAAGAACAAAAATTTCAGACCGCGACGACACCAATTTTTTTACCAAATACGCCAACCTTACCAACAATCACGCCTAATAATCTTTTGAATCGACGCTTGATTTCCCCTCCTCAATTTAATACAATTATCATTTCTCAAGTACAAATAATCCAGACGCCAATTTTGCCAGGGTTCCGTCCAATCTGATGATAAGTGATTAATTAAGTTTAAGTTTGAAAAAAATATTATAATCATTATCGGTAGATGATTGACGGTTTTTATCTTGGAACTTTACAAATGCCGTCAACAAGATCTACGACAAATGTTAAGGATGCTGTGCTCAATATTTATCCAGAAGAAAGAAAAAGAAAATTAGTAGGACACCCAATTCAGAATCCCAGTAAAAGACGAGAGACGTCTGAAATCGATAATAACACAATTGACCGAACGGAAAGACTTTCCCTCCCAGGATTATCGAAATCTATTTCCGATCTCAATATAGGAGATCTGCCAGAATCAACCTCGTCGTGGTCCCAAAAATCAAGTTCACAAAAGTCAAAAAGCAGTAGTGAATCGTCACTCGATAAAATTTCAACCTCGAAAGAATTTCACGACTCATCGAAGGAGTCACAAGAGCCTTCAGAAACTGAAGTTCATAAGACCCTTCACGAGCAAGAAAAAGACGACTTTAACAACGTTACCCCCTATTCTGGGAACGTCAACGAAGAATTTGAAGAGTTAGAGGGAGTTAATACTGACATTTTGTTAAATCTTGAAATAAACGAACATAGCTGTCGCGATCTTTTTCCCAACGTGGTTACAATAATCTCTGATTCAGGAGAAAAAAACGCCCGATTTATCAGTAATATCAACAGAGGCTCACTGTCAAACAGCGAAAAATTTACACAGTGCATGGGACGAGATTATTGCCGCACCTAGTGAATCAGACAATTCGCCCGCTGAAAACTCGGAGATAAATGAAACACCTTTAAGGCCTAAACAGAGTCTAACTTCAATTCTGAAAACTCCGCGTTTTCGCGATATTTCCACTACAACGAGACATTGGAAAACCCCTTCTAATACATCTTTCAATCAATCACTCACTTTTTATTCCTGTAGAGACGAGAAAACACCAGCGCCTCGTAAGACTTGGAATCTCCTCGAATTTTTCGCGAGAAAAAAAAAAGATCAACCCCATAGAAATTTTTAAAAAACAAAAAACGCCTGTACGATATTTGCACAAAAATATCGCAAGTAGAAAAATAACAGAATCAACCCCCCTAATAACCAAATTGTCTGAGTTACACAACGCACAGAATCTTAATCTTGGTAAGGAATCTAGCGAGAGGAACACAAGTCAGGGCAACGGTCATAGCGAAGAATTTAACAAAGACCGAGAGGCGACAGAAGGCCCAGGTGACAGAGAGAACGATAGAGACAAAGACAGGGATAGAGACGACAAACCCAACGGAAATAATAGCCCAAAAATTTTGAGACCTAAAATTCGAAAACCCGAAGAAATAAAAAATCCAAAAATGGCAAGTAGTAATCAATTAGTGTCCCTTAAGGACGCTCTGGCAGTAGTACCTGAATATGATAACACCAAAACCTCCTTGGCTATGTTTATCCAGGGTTGTGAGGAAGCACTCGGAATGCTCGAACCAGAAAGTGAAAAATACCTCGTAAAGGCAGTTCGAGTAAAAATCAAGGGAGAACCCCGACGAACTATACATTTGAAAACATTCGAAAATATGAATCAATTATACGAATTTTTAAAAATGATTTATTCCCCGGCGCGAAATATGCATCAATTACAGGGCGAATTAGGGACAATTTATCAAAAACCGGACGAAACGGTAATAGCTTACGCGAATCGAGTCCGCGACATAGGGATTCAGATAATAGATGCTTATGAAGTTGAAAAAAATCTGACCGCGGACGAAGATTTTGTAGCCAACACCGAAGCAGGCGTACTCTCGTGCTTCCTGCAGGGTTTAAAACCAGAAATCGAACAACGAATGGGTTTTACGCAGGGTATTGAAGAAGCGTCAGAAAGAGCTATAAAAATCGAAAAACAACTAATCGCTCAGGCGGCGCTCCGTAAAGTCAGAGGAGAGCCCGTTGAGAATAAACACTCGAGAAATGAGAATAAAAGATCAGTAAATGTCGTTACTAGCGAAACGATCATTTGCCAAAATTGCGATAAAATTGGGCACGTGGCAGGAAATTGCGAGTCGAATAAAAATCGTAATGATGGAAATCTCGGAAGAGACAACGAACGCAAAAACATTCCTACGTGCCAATTTTGCGGAAAAATGGGACTTACTGTAGAGAAATGTTTTAAAAAACAGGCCCAACAGGCTACTGGCAACCCAACAAATTTTCCCGCACCCACAATTACGGTGTGTCAGCTTTGCAACAAACGCGGCCATACGGCTGAACGATGTTTCCAACATTTTCCCCCTCTAGTCAAAAATGAAGGAAATACAAATATGACATGTCAATTGTGTAAAGGGCCGAATCACATGGCTTTTAATTGCCCTCAACTACAGAAAAACACTCAAATTCCTAAATTGTTGAACACGGGCCAGGTGCCTCAAACGCTTAGATACCAATCATCACAGTACACGAGGTGTCAAATTTGTAAAAAGGAGGGACACGGGGCTGATAGATGTTTTTTCAGAGACAATTCGCTCCGAACTAATAATCAAAATTCCTCCACCCCTCCAAAAACATACGGTGCAGCCACGAGCAATCAACAAAATCAAGATAAAACATGTTATTATTGCAAAAATCCTGGTCATTTTGCTCGCGAGTGCCAAATAAAAATGAACGACGAGCAGGGATTTTAAGATTTAAGGGGAAACGCGAGGGGTCTCCCGCCACAGGGTGCATCGCAGGAGGCCCCACGGAACGCGCACCCAATAAGGACTATTACTATAGCGGGGAGAAGCCTGCATTTAGAGCAATAAAGATATACACGATACATCTAGAGAGAGAGCGTTCTGTCCCCACGGTAATGATGAGTGCGAAAGAGCTAAAAAACCCGACCACTCTCATGATCGATACAGGAGCAGGACCAAATCTACTAAAATTATGTTGCATAGACAAACCCGAATTGATAAATCAAGGAGAAATTTTGCAG
Source organism: Alloplasta piceator (assembly GCA_946863875.1). NCBI lineage: Eukaryota > Metazoa > Arthropoda > Insecta > Hymenoptera > Ichneumonidae > Alloplasta > Alloplasta piceator. The sequence continues at coordinate 14,576,080 of OX333081.1, read as the reverse complement.
TTGAATGGAATTACTAGTTCATCAATCTACACCATTGGTTACGTCACAATAGAAGCTTTTGGACGTTTTACTACATTCCACATAGTGACAGACTATTTTCCTATCGAGGAAGATGGAATTCTCGGTTCGGAATATCTAGACGGAAATTGCGTAAAAATTGATTATGAGAGGCGTCAATTAGAAATGCAAGGAATCGAAATCCCCTTCGCGTCACCGGAAACAATTTTGATTCCTAAAGAATCAACCAAATTATGCTTTATTCGAATAAAAAATTTGGGAATTAGAGAGGGTTATCTACCCCCGTTAGACGCTGGAAAAGGACTCATAATACAGTGTGGATTTTTGAGAAATGACAATGGAAAGGCGTACGTATATATCACAAATATAAACCCCCACCCCGTACAGGTGCATGTACCGGTGCTGGAATTGAAAAATGAAGCTGAATTCGCGATCTGGGAAAATTCTCAACGTACAGATTTACCAGATAGGGATCTAATTGGAAAAGGTGAGGTTATCAAAGGATTGGACGAAATAAAGGAAACAAAATCATATCACACGGAGAATAAAAAGGGAAAGGGAAATTTGAGTAAAAATACGGAAAAAGACGAAGGAAATTTGAGTAAAAATACGGAAAAAGATGAAGTAAATTTGAGTAAAAATACGGAAAAAGAAAAGGGAAATTGGAATAAAAATACGGAAAAAGATTAAGTAAATTTGAGTAAAAATACGGAAAAAGAAAAGGGAAATTGGAATAAAAATACGGGAAAAAATGAAGTAAATTCGAGTAAAAATATGGAAAAAGAAAAAGTAAATTCAAGTAAAAATACGGAAAAAGATAAGGAAGATTTGAGTAAAAATACGGAAAAAGATAAAGTAAATTTAAGTAAAAATACGGAAAAAGATAAGGAAAATTTTAGTAAAAATACGGAAAAAGATCAAGTAAATTTGAGTAAAAATACGGAAAAAGATAAGGAAGATTTGAGTAAAAATACGGAAAAAGATAAAGTAAATTTGGGTAAAAATACAGGAAGAGAAAAAGAGAAAGGAAGGGAAAAAAATTTCAGTAAAAATACAGAAGAGGACAAATTTAGTGTTCATTGTTATTTAAACGCACGGGAAAAGATTTGCAAAGATGAATCTTCCAATTTTTCTCAGACGGAAAATTGTGAAGGATTTATTAATACAGAAAACTATCCTGATGTAGGGCCAACGAGAGTGTCTGTACCTGCGAGAGACAGGAAAGGCTTCGTTGGAGAGATGCCTAACACATTAAGGGTCAATAGACCCTGCGGGGCTAGCTCTGTGCATGGTGTCGGTCTTTGTAACGCTTCTGCAAATTTAGGCTCTTCGGAGGAACTAGATCCGGATGATGGGACAAAGATTAATTTTAGAGTCGACTCAATTAATAATTCTATAAATAGCCAAAATTTAATTAATAAAAATGTATGCAAAGGAATAAAAACAGGGACTGATCATCCTTGTTTAAATTCACGGGTAACACTTCATGCGGACAATCCTCGCGTTTCATTTTCAGAAGATTGCCCAGTATCAATCGATACAACAAGCAGCCCCGATTTTTGCTCTATAAAAGGAGTATCAGAAAATGAAATGTCAAAATTAAAAGAGGATAAAAAAACGGAAAAATCAGACTTTGTCAGGAAAATTGATCATTTGGACCCCGAGAGGCAATCACACGGTACTGCAGACCCAATGGTTGCAAATAACGGGACTAAAATTGTCAATTTTAAATCAGAAATAGTTATTGGATCCAAAACAAAAGAAGTATATGAAAGACCCTCATCAGAATTTTCATTAGATAAAAACGCAAATTTTGAGTTACAACAATGAGAGGAGAAATGCACCCGAGATTCTCCGAAAAATACAATTTTGAAAATACTTCCTCACAAACGAAAATCTTTCGAGATATTAAATTATGACTTAGTAAAACGCCTCAGTACGCATAAAATTTCACGGGATCTCCCGAATTTTCCACGGCAAAGCCGTTGTCATTTAATTAAAGATTCACACATAGAAGAACGCCTTAAAAAGATTAAAGAAGTCCTAAGACTAGATAGTTTAAATCCCAAGGAGAAAGAGAGCATTGAAACTCTTCTAAAAGAAAGTACACAATTATATCATCTGCCCGGGGAACCGCTCAGTTGCACCACCGTTTTACAGCATAGGATTCCCACCACCGATGATTTACCTATTAATACTAGGGGATATCGTTGGCCTGAAGTGACGAAAGACGAAATAACTCGACAAATGGAGGAAATGTTGATTAATGGCATAATAATACCATCAGTATCTCCTTACAATTGTCCTGTATGGGTCGTGCCTAAAAAAGCTGACTCTAAAGGAAATAAACGATGGCGTGTCGTATTTGACTATCGCTCTCTCAACGAAAAAACAATAGCAGACGCATATCCAATTCCCAATATTATCGAGATCTTGGATCAATTAGGAGGCGCACAATATTTTTCAGTCTTCGATTTAGCATCCGGTTTCCATCAGATAGAAGTCAGTCCGGAGGACCGTCATAAAACTGCATTTACGACGCCCCGAGGGCATTTTGAATTCGTGAGAATGCCTTTCGGGCTACGTAATGCTCCCCCCACCTTCCAACGCGCCATGGACCTCACGCTTGGCGGTATATTGGGAAACGGTGTTTTTGTGTATCTCGACGATATGGTAATATATGCCAAGAATCTTGAAGATCACAGTAAAATTTATAGGGAATTAATAAAACGATTGGAAGCTGCAAATTTAAAATTACAACCCGATAAATGCGAGTTCCTTAAACCCGAAGTTGCATATCTTGGTCACATAATAGGAAAGGACGGGGTTAAACCCGATCCAAAGAAACTGGAAGCCGTTAGAGAATACCCGAGACCCAAAAATCTTAAGAATATTCGACAATTTCTGGGACTTACGGGTTATTATAGGAGATTTATCGAAGATTACGCAAAAATTACTAAACCCCTGACGTTATTACTCAGAAAGGAAACAGATTTTAATTGGCAACTAGAACAACAAGAATCGTTCGAGATATTAAAAAATAAATTATGTACGGCCCCCGTGCTTAAATACCCTGATTTCTCAAAACCTTTTATCTTAACCACCGACGCGTCGGGTGTCGCGATTGGCGGAATATTATCCCAAGGAGTAATTAATCACGATCACCCCTGTGCCTATGCATCGAGAGCTCTAAACAAAGCTGAAGAAAAATACGACACATACGAAAAAGAAGCCTTGGCTATTGTATATTGCGTATTACACTACCGCCCCTTTTTATACGGGCGACGTTTTACTATAGTAACCGATCATAAGCCTCTTATGTGGTTCCAACGAGCCACGGACGGAAATGCAAGAGTTTTAAGATGGCGACTAAAACTCGCCGAGTACGAATACGATGTGGTATATAAAGCCGGCAAGACTAACGTCAACGCCGATGCTTTATCAAGGAATCCGGTAGAAGATACCATTATTCCTGATGAGATAATAATAATTCGAGCAAATCCAGAAACTGGAAAAAGGGAAAAACCGAAGCACACGTTAACTGAGGCAGACATTTTAGCGTTGTTAGAAGAAGAATCCGAAGAAGACGACGTGGAAATGGACGAACTAGATGAATTAATACCACTTGATAATAGCGAACAACACCGTTGGTACCGCGAATATGGCGATAATATTGAAACGAATGATATGAATGATGTGGAGGTCGGCTTTTCCAAAGGGCAGGATGCCCCTTCAGACGAAGACATAGGAGATCTTCATTTGATTTATACACCGAAAGAGACCAAATTCGAAAAAACTAATTTAGAAACCCCCATCGTAAAACCCACACGAGGCGGAATGGCGACAGAAATCGTTACCAATAATGAGATGGATAGTACCGATAAAGGAAATACGGCAAGTAATAAAATTGAGAACGTATTGACGAGAGGACAGCCGGAAATTCATCTCGATGAGATAACAAATAATGAGAATCCGTCGGACACGGAAAACCTCGTAGGCTCGTTTTCGCAATCCTCCAAAGATCACATAAAAAATTTTCTCATGCCTGGCATAGAAGATGCAGTCGCCGAGGAAGATAGTTCAGTAGGCATTCCCGACGATCGGGTTGAAAACAGTCTGGCCGAGGGGAAAAGTCGTAAAAACTCGGAACACGCCAACAGCATTTGGGAAAAACCAGTCAAAAAAAATGGTCCATCGACGAACCAAGGAAAAAATGGTTCCGACAACGAAAGGTGGGACTCCGACGACGAGGGTCCAATAGGCCCCATGCTTAGGAAAAAAAAGAGGCTCCGCCGCCGACGAGTTAGACCCCTTGAGAGTGACACAGACACCCCAGATGATCTCGAAGAAAATGCGACCGAACACACCGAAAGCGACGAATGCCCTCTCCCCCCGAGTCGACACGTGGACCCTTTACCAGAGCATGGCGCCACAACCTGCCTTAATATCAAACAGTCTCGAGATCTATTGCATACTCGTAAAGATAATATGACCTATTTCGTCTCGGTTGAGGGTCAACCACTAGATGCAGGAGCCATTCTACTAAAAGAAAATGATAATTATCTACCCAGTAAAAAACTGAAATTGAATCAAGCCCAAACTATGAAAAAGGGAACGAAATTTTACATAGCATTACCCATTTCCGAAGATAATAAAGAAAGCCCCACGATAATACTTGAAAATATTAAACAAACATTAATATCATGTAAATTTTTGACGGAAAAATTGAATTTAAAAACAATTAGTATTGCAAAATCACAATATATATGCAACATTCCGTGGGAAGATATTTTACACCAATTAGAAACCCTACTAGCGTCAGACGATTTAAAAATAATTATCTGTAACGGGCTTGTGCGCCAACCACCTTCAGATTTGCAAAATGAAATTATTAAAGAAATGCACACTTCACCTATAGGCGGACATAGAGGAGTGAGTAAGACGTACAATAGAATCAGACACCATTACTATTGGAAAAATTTTAAATCAGATGTACAACAATATATACAACGATGTTTGCAATGTCAGTTAAAAAAGTTGGTCCGAGTAAAAACAAAACAACCAATGATGATTACTGACACTCCTGCTACAGCTTTTGATATGATAGCAATGGATATCGTGGGACCAATGTCAAAAACTTAGAAAAACAATGAATATATTTTGACTATACAAGATCAATTGACTAAATTTTCTATGGCAATTCCCATACCCAATTCTACAGCTGTAACGATTGCAGAGGTATTTGTAAAAAGATTTATCTGTAATTTCGGGGCACCAAAAGCCGTTTTAACCGATCAAGGCAGTAATTTCTTGAGCGATTTTTTTAGACAGATCGCGAAATTATTCAAAATCCGCAAAATAAGAACCACAGCATTTCATCCGCAATCAAACGGGTCATTAGAAAGATCCCATCACGCACTTGGCGAATATTTAAAGCACTACACTTGTAAAGAACATAATTGGGATGAATGGATTGAATTAGCTATATTTAATTACAATACAAACGTACATGAAGGAACTAAGCACACTCCTTACGAAATGGTATTCGGGAAAATAGCTAGAACCCCCTCCAATCTACCCATTGGCGATGCAGACAAAATAGCCACATACGACGGGTATTTAATTACGCTCATTACTCAAATTCATGAAATACAACAAAATGGCCGCGACAATTTAATCAAAGCCAAAGAAAAGGCAAAAATTATTCATGACAAAAAAATTAACCCAATCCAATTTAAAGTCGGCGAACCGGTATTTTTGCTTAAGGGACCGAAACCTGGAAAATTGGCAGATCAATATACCGGGCCACATGAGATAGTAGAAATTTTAGCCAATGGTAACGTCAGAATAATAATTAAAAAGAACACTAACGTAGTGCACCCTAATCGTTTGCGAAAATCGCACATTCCCATAACAATCGGAAAAGAATAGGGGAAAATTTTATTCTTGCCCCCTCTCCTTCCTTAAATTCAGGAGCTAATAAAAAGCAGGGAAATGAAGGTTGGGAAAAAGCACATGGGAAAAATAATAATCATAATAATCATACGAACCATGTTTTAAAAAGGAATAGGGAAAAAATATTGGAGAGAGAGGGAATATACACGTATACATATGTCAGAAGGAGGAAGAAATCTTTCTCACCGAAAATTTAATGGACTTTAAACAGGATGTCGGAACACGTGATGTCCGGTGAGGTGGTTCATATCGTTAAATGCATACCCGTAGACGTTCAGGTGCGAGAAACAGAGGAATGTTATAACGAAATGCCAGTAGCCAGAGGAAATTTTTCTTTCCATCTTACCCCACGTACACACATTCTGATAAAAACAGGCACCCAAGTAACCTGCAATCGTCTTACCCCTCCGATGTACAAAATAGACGGAGAATGGTATGGGTTGGGACCCAAACCTTACAACATACTGGCTCCCACAGTAATTTTACCCACAACAAGAGCCACGTGGAAATATTCAAACATACGCTCCTTAGCGACGAGCAGAATTTATTCACAAAAAGATTTAAATGAATTACGCGATCGCATTATGTTCCCTGCCGAAAAATCCGCTATCTTGAACTCTATAGCCCGAGGAATATCTGGAATACCCACAATTACACAAGGGGGAATGATTTCTAACTTATTTGACGAAAAAGCATTCGATAAATTATTGGAATCTAGTTGGGATAAAACCTGGGGAAATTTCATGAAATTCAGTCACATCAGCGCTGGTTTTATCGGGATAATAATAGTGTTTAAAGTAATGAAAATGATAGTGGACACCGTGATTCATTGCTACGCCTTACACACTGTGTATAGTTGGTCAGTATACTTAATCGGTGCCATTTGGGACTCCGTGACTCATCTTTTATTGCATTTGAGCAAACGTTCCTCAGGATCCAACACCGTCGGAAAAAAGCAACAAAAATCAAACAAAAACGACAGACCAGAATCCCCCAAACCCCCAACTTACGCGAAAATCCAACAGGATGACTGGGAAAATTTCTCTTTCCCTCCATATACATTCACAGGGCCACTGACAAATGATAATGAACTTTCCGGAAATCAAAAAAGCTACCCACAGAGCCGTCAAGAACCGCAACAACCATATTTTATGCCGAAAAACACCGATAATTCGGATCAATTTATTACAACAATCCAAAGAGGAAATAATTTCACCGAAGGTGTGGCAAGATCCCTTCAAGATACGCAAGCTTTTCAATTACCAAAATTCGAAAATAAAAATCATGAAGACGTTCGCGACGTCTCCGCAACTTACCAAGGCCCGCAAATTTTTCGATTTGAAAACAATCCCGTCAAAAATACATACGAACCTCCACACTACAAAAGCCCTCGTTTCCTACGATCTATGCCGAAACGCGTTGAGCAGCCAGAGACCACAACCTATTTATATGGAAATGACCGGTTTTAAACTAACTCCGATAGATGGAACAAACACAGGTCCATCATCTCGTCCAAAGTAAATGATTGAAGTAATCAATAAAAAAGATAAGATTGAGAAAACGTCACCTCTTTATCCGACCTTAGGCAGAATAAGCGAGATGAGAAAAACCGAAGAACCTCGACCCGAAAAACGAACGTCCACTCTTTATACATTCGAAGCAAACCCCGATCAAGGCGAAAGCGTCGTATAAGAAAAGAATTCAAACACTCGATATAAAAAAAAGAGAGAGAGGAAAAAATGGTGTATATAAGCCACAATACAAGAACTTGAACAATAATAATATTTATAGTAATATCAATAATAATAGCGATATCAATAATAAAGAAAACGGAGAGAGAAAAAGAGAAAAACAAGATAGAAACATCGCAATATATTACATTGCAAGAAATTTTACTCCAGTTTTAAATAACAATATTAATAATAATAACAAAAATAATAATAAAATGATAATAACAATGATAATATAAGAGTAGATTCGTTATGCGGCCGTGTAGATGAAAATAATTGTTTGAAAAGTCGGCTTCAATTTCGGCCAGTAATTCCGAGTGGTGGTGGAAAGAAATTTTTCTCGAATATTTAACGTTTCGATCCGGTTTTGGATCCTCTTCAGAATTTTAATTTTCTCTATAAATATTATACAAATTATTATTAATAACAAAGTAAAATATAGAATAACAAATTCGTTGTTGATTTCGCGTACAGTAAGTTTTTTCTATTTTTCAGTTATTGTAATTTAATATGAAATTTTTAGGTTATAAAATATGTCATATTGACTAACCTGAATTCGCGAGTATTTTGGGTTTATCAATGATTAATCTCGAAGATATTTTCGTTTTGTTTGTGGATGAACGTCGATAAAACATGTTGTGATATTTTAAAGACATGATAAATGTCTTTTATTTATTCACAAGTGGCTTCAATTTATTATCGATATCGATCGTTTTTTTGCGAACGATATAATCTATGTGGATAATGTTTACAAGAATTATGTTAATAAAATACTATTTTGTAGGAGTAAATGTGAGATAGTTACCAAATAATTTGATTGAAAAATCTTTTGAGATGTATGATTGAAAAGCCCAAATTTCTTAGATATTTACATGTTGTGCCGTGTGATCAACGGTTTTCGCGAGACTAAGTCGGGTGATGAATTTCGAAAAGTGAGGTGGGGGGTATGTGAGGACGCTGAGCCAGTGCTGTGTCGAGATATAATGGGTTTATGTGCCTTAGGAAATTTGACCAGTGATGTAATTAGTTTTGTATGTATGAGGTTACGAGCTATTAGATAATTGTGTTATATATGTGACTTAGTCTTGCTATATCAGTTCTAAAATTAATTGATTTAGTATGTGTTTTAATTTGTATCATTTCTAAAATAAGTCGTTTTTTTAACCAGTCTTCATTGTTTAAAATTTTAACTTCGTCGAATTTAAAATTGTGTTTTTGTTCAATTCCATGTCTTGCTAAAGCAGTGTTTTGTGTGTCTGTGTGTTTTAAGCTGGTTTTGTGTTCATTTATTCTAGTTTTTAAATATCTTTTGGTCTGGCCAATGTAAACCGAGTCACAGTCATTGCATTCGATTTTGTATACGACATTTGATTTGTTTAAGTTGTCAATTTTATCTTTGGTACTGCCAATGATGGATAGAATGTTGTGTTTATTGTTTGTGACTAATGTAATGTTGTATTGTTGAAAAAGACGGATTAGTTGATGGTGGATGTTCTTTGTGTATGGTAAATTTATTAATCTAGAGCAGTCAAAGTTATTTTTATTGTCGAATTTTGAGTTTATTAATGATAATCTTTGTTTTATGGTTTTCTCTGTGAATGTGATGGGATAACAATTTTGATTCATGGTGATTTTGATGAGTTCAAGATTTTCATTGTGGAAGGATGGATGGGATAGTTTTATGGCTCTGTCAACAAGCATGAAGATAATTCCTTTTTTTTGGTTAAGGGGGTGGTGTGAAAAGAAGTTAATGAATCTGCCAGACCATGTCGGTTTTCTATACCAATTTGTTATAATAGAGTTTTGTTTTCTGATCAGTAGTATGTCTAAAAAGGGAATTTGATTATTTTTTTCTATTTCCATTGTGAATTGTAATTTTGTGTGGTATGAATTGAAAATATTAAGTGTTGAGTTAATTTTGTCTGTTGGGAGAGCAATAATGATGTCATCTACGTATCTTTTATATAAAGGAAGTGTAAATTTTAGTTTTTCTAGGCAATTTTTTTCTAGATCAATCATGACTAAGTTCGAGAGTATTGGAGCAAGTGGTGAGCCCATCGGAAGTCCAAATGTTTGTTGATAGATTTTGTTATCATTTCAACACACACACATTTCAACCTTTTTATCTCTTGGCGAAAAATTCTGTTTTCCATATCTCAAACCATCTGACATTAAAACATACATCCACAAATCTATCTCAGAATTTGAATACAGAATAAATTACCTACTCGAACAACCGATACATGATCAAATCAGAACTAAATTCACGAAAATCATGGACAAAATGAACATACCTAAACCATTCCTAAACACAAACAAAATCATCAAAGACACATCAATATTCCTCAAAAAAAATCCACATTTAATAATCACAAGAGCAGACAAAGGAAACTCTACAGTTATTTTAGACAAATCAGATTACATCAAAAAAACCCAGAACTTACTATCAGATCAAACTACGTACAAATTAACCGACAAAAATCCAATTAACAAACTACAAAAAGGAATAAACAATATTTTAACAAGATGGCGAACCAAAAAAATCATCGATGAAAATACTCAAAAACTTCTCAAAGCAGAAAATTGTACTTTATCACGATTATATTGCCTTCCTAAAATACACAAACAGAACTATCCACTTCGTCCAATAGTATCTTCAATCAATAGCCCTACACATAAACTAGCCGACTTCATACAAACAAAATTATCAACACTAATAGACAAAACTGACTCATACATCAAAGACAGCTTTTCATTTAAAAAAATAGTCTCAAACATTAACATTCCTAATAACCACAAACTTGTTTCTTTTGATGTTACATCACTATACACAAACATTCCTCTTAAACTTGTCATAGATAGTTTACAAAAAAGATCTCATTTATTCTCAACAAAATTCCCATTAGACGAAATCATCAAAGCCATAGAATTCATAATGTTCTCCACATACTTTACATTTGATAACAAAATCTATCAACAAACATTTGGACTTCCGATGGGCTCACCACTTGCTCCAATACTCTCGAACTTAGTCATGATTGATCTAGAAAAAAATTGCCTAGAAAAACTAAAATTTACACTTCCTTTATATAAAAGATACGTAGATGACATCATTATTGCTCTCCCAACAGACAAAATTAACTCAACACTTAATATTTTCAATTCATACCACACAAAATTACAATTCACAATGGAAATAGAAAAAAATAATCAAATTCCCTTTTTAGACATACTACTGATCAGAAAACAAAACTCTATTATAACAAATTGGTATAGAAAACCGACATGGTCTGGCAGATTCATTAACTTCTTTTCACACCACCCCCTTAACCAAAAAAAAGGAATTATCTTCATGCTTGTTGACAGAGCCATAAAACTATCCCATCCATCCTTCCACAATGAAAATCTTGAACTCATCAAAATCACCATGAATCAAAATTGTTATCCCATCACATTCACAGAGAAAACCATAAAACAAAGATTATCATTAATAAACTCAAAATTCGACAATAAAAATAACTTTGACTGCTCTAGATTAATAAATTTACCATACACAAAGAACATCCACCATCAACTAATCCGTCTTTTTCAACAATACAACATTACATTAGTCACAAACAATAAACACAACATTCTATCCATCATTGGCAGTACCAAAGATAAAATTGACAACTTAAACAAATCAAATGTCGTATACAAAATCGAATGCAATGACTGTGACTCGGTTTACATTGGCCAGACCAAAAGATATTTAAAAACTAGAATAAATGAACACAAAACCAGCTTAAAACACACAGACACACAAAACACTGCTTTAGCAAGACATGGAATTGAACAAAAACACAATTTTAAATTCGACGAAGTTAAAATTTTAAACAATGAAGACTGGTTAAAAAAACGACTTATTTTAGAAATGATACAAATTAAAACACATACTAAATCAATTAATTTTAGAACTGATATAGCAAGACTAAGTCACATATATAACACAATTATCTAATAGCTCGTAACCTCATACATACAAAACTAATTACATCACTGGTCAAATTTCCTAAGGCACATAAACCCATTATATCTCGACACAGCAATGGCTCAGCGTCCTCACATACCCCCCACCTCACTTTTCGAAATTCATCACCCGACTTAGTCTCGCGAAAACCGTTGATCACACGGCACAACATGTAAATATCTAAGAAATTTGGGCTTTTCAATCATACATCTCAAAAGATTTTTCAATCAAATTATTTGGTAACTATCTCACATTTACTCCTACAAAATAGTATTTTATTAACATAATTCTTGTAAACATTATCCACATAGATTATATCGTTCGCAAAAAAACGATCGATATCGATAATAAATTGAAGCCACTTGTGAATAAATAAAAGACATTTATCATGTCTTTAAAATATCACAACATGTTTTATCGACGTTCATCCACAAACAAAACGAAAATATCTTCGAGATTAATCATTGATAAACCCAAAATACTCGCGAATTCAGGTTAGTCAATATGACATATTTTATAACCTAAAAATTTCATATTAAATTACAATAACTGAAAAATAGAAAAAACTTACTGTACGCGAAATCAACAACGAATTTGTTATTCTATATTTTACTTTGTTATTAATAATAATTTGTATAATATTTATAGAGAAAATTAAAATTCTGAAGAGGATCCAAAACCGGATCGAAACGTTAAATATTCGAGAAAAATTTCTTTCCACCACCACTCGGAATTACTGGCCGAAATTGAAGCCGACTTTTCAAACAATTAATGATAATATAATGATAGAAATCAAGATTACAATAATAAAAAAATCTTTAATAATAATAATAATACATATAAAATACGGTAAATAAGGAAGATAACACCTTAAAGGAATAACAATGGATAAGAGTAAAATAATTACGTTAAATATATAATTCTCATTAAATTTTTGTTAGTTTTGAAACAACAGATTTCCAGAAAATGAGGCACCGAAACACTTTACTAATGGTGATTCTATGGCTCATCGCGAATATACACACCGGAAAGGGACTAACGGGATACGACTGCGAAAAAGCTGAAAACGTCATGAGCATATCACTTTTGGAGGTGGGAACATGCGAAATACCTCAACCAAAGGTCAATATTACACAAACTTATATACAGGTAGTCGAAATTAATCAATTCTCTTTTACCAAAGTAATACAATGCAGAGTCGAGATTCTGCGCGTGATAAAAATTTGTGGTATGTTTTCCCACACCATGGATACAACCAACGGACGATACCAATTCTCACTGAATATATCAAGGGATGCGTGTCTTGACATGCATTCCCAAGGGAAAATAAAAATAGGGGACACAGAAATTCGTGGGTTAAGGATAAACGAAACCGTCAGTCAACCGATAAGCATTGCTGGATCGATTGAAATCGATGGTACCTGCAACGGAATCTTTTATTCTGATTTTCACGGATCCTGGGAAAAAGCTGTAGTACAGGGAAACGCGAAAATTACATTGCAAGAATATTTTGCCCCGTTAAACATCGAAACAGGAGAAATTCTCTTACGAACAGGGGGAACACGCGAATTAATAACAGGTCAATACGAAGACGTGAACGGGGAATATAGTTATTGGGCTCCCCTACTTAAAAGCACGTGTGAAAAGGGGTCTGTTGGAATTTTATATGCAGGCGAAGCCGAGAGAATGTCCAGTACAATTAACGACGTATCCCGCCGAGCATACATAGTAACAAAGGGAGATATGACTTTCGCGCTTTCCACGGAAAATCGAGTGGAGAAATGCGGATATATGTTTTTTCAAACCGAACATCCTAAAATTCTTATAATGGAAAGCTCAGAAACTCTCTGGTTCAGTCAAAATAATTCCGAACCTAATTCCGTAGCAGATCTATCCAAGCATGTGAATTCTAGATTCATTTATCAAAACACACAAACGAAATTCCAGTTGAAGAAAATTTACACAGAAATTTTGGAAGAGCAATGTAATTTAGAAAAACGAATGTTATCAAACATACTATCGATTGCAAGAAACGATCCTGAAGAATTCGCCTACACAATCATGGGAGCCGAAGGATACACTGGTGGAATAGCAAGCGAAGTAATCCATATTTTAAAATGTACGCCTGTCGAAGCTAAATTTCGGGATACGAATTTATGCTATAACGAAATTCCTGTGACCGTCAACAATAAGGAGCTCTTTCTAAAACCCCGTACACACGTTTTAACCGAAAGTGTATGGGCAATTTATTGCAGCACCCAACACCCTCCAATGTTCAAAGTAGATGGAAAATGGCGAACTTTCAGATCTATAGATACGGAACGATCCGCCCCTAGAATCATTTCCACTCACACAGTAAAAACATGGGAAAAATTAAATAGAAATATCCTGGGAAACGAAGAATTTTTTTTATGATTCCCCGAACGTCAAATCACCAGTTTCACAAGATTTTAATATGGAGTAAGATAAAGCGGAGAACACATTTAAAATAATAATTAAAAAAAAGGAAAAAAAATAATGATAGAAAAAAAAAAAAAAATTTGGGATAAGAAACTGAGAAATACTCTTTCTCTCTCTTTTGGAAAAAATATATAGAAGGAAACACATATATATATAAATAATTTGAAAAAAATATATATATAATGACGAAATAAAACAAAAATTAAAAAAAAAAAAACACAAAAAAAAGGGGTAGAGATAAATGTATACAACACCGATAAGAGAAGTTGTTGCAATAAGTCATATTTAGATAAACCTTAGGATAAATTATAATTGAAACGAAAATAATTAACACTTTCTTTGTTCTTAAGGTAAATTAGGGTATACCTACATGATAGTTCCTACGATAGAAATCAACATGACTCAATGCAGCTGTGGAAGAGACACCGTATCGCCCAGCGTGCTACATCCATCGATACCTGCCATTGCACCGGAAATATTATGGATTAATACTAATACCGGACAACCATTTAACCCCGTACCAGGAACAACTAAAATTTTCTGCTATTGGAAAATTAAACTACACATCGATATTGCGGAAAAAGACATCATGCTCTTTGTACCTCCAGAATGGCGAATGATTCAAACAGAAAGGTTAAACAAATGGATGGAAATACTAAGGGAACATCCTTATGAAAATATAATACTTGGAGGGACGAAATACGAATGGATCATCGACATATTGCTTCCGGAAGGACAAGATTTCGCGAGAGTACCAATACGTGGGAGAGATGGATGGCCCGAATTGGAAGAACCTGTACCATATTGGAACACCCCCCGGCAAATAAAATCAGACGGGGAATATCTGCGAATAGCACTGAATCGCGATCCCACTTGGGCGACAATAGGATTGGAAAAGGCGGTGTGTTATTGGCCGATCAAATTACCAAAAACTACCGACAACGACATACAACGTACAGTTTGGGTTCGACCAGAATGTCGAAAGCTCGAGGAAACCATCTTAAAACTATGGGCTGAACGTATAGCAGCGCATCACTGCGGATTCATCGGACTCGGTGGGCTATGGTACAAATGGCACAGCGATTGCGTTTTCGCTCCCGTAGAACAATATTTCAGTCGAATCGAATTCATAGGACATGGCCGATACCGACACGTTCAAGTCGAACCTCTCGATCTCCAAGAAACACATACTCTCAGTCCGAGCGGAACATCGCAAACGGACCATAAGAGCGAATCAACCACACTACAGGAAGAAACAGACCTTCTCTTAAGCCTTTCACTAGTTCGAAATCAATCTTCCCAAAATAAAAAACACGAATCAATCGGAACAACGGAAAAACCTACCCATCAAAAAAATATTGAACATAACAAAGATACTGTCAATACCACAAAGACAGACCCAATAAACGAATCAAGCCAGGCTGGGGGACAAAAGACAATACTTCCCACCTTAATAACCGAGAATGGGGAAATCGACATTAATATCGAGGAGGCTGTCGTCGAAATAGCTACAAGCCTAGATTTGAGAATGGCAGAATTAATTGACGCGGTCATTGACAGGTGGGGTACAGAGATCGAATTAACTCAACCAACAGAAACAATGGAAGAAATTGCACGTCGTCTCGAAACGATATCAGAAAGGGACATCGAACCAGCAGAGGAAATGGACCACAAATAAAAAAAAAAGAGATAAGAAGAGGAAAAAATTGTAATAGAAAAAGAGCAATACAAATAGTCGAACGCAAAGGAATACGGTAAAATACAAGAGCAAAAAGGTACGGTAAAGAATTTTCCCTGGACAATAATAATATCAATAACAATGATGACAATAATAATAATAATAATAATAATAATAATAATAATAATAATAATAATAATGATAATGATAGTAATAATACTAATAACAATAATAACAGCAATAATAATAATCATAACATTAATCACAGGAACAACAATAATAATAACAATAACAACAACAAATAACAATCACAACATTAACAAACCTTTAAAAATATATATATATATAAAAAAAAAAGAGCAACAAAAAAAAACAAAAAAAAACAACAAAATAAAAAAAAGAGGAACGATAAAGTTAATTCGAGTAGATTTAATTTCCTACACACTACCATAATATAACTAACTTTCTTTCATACTACTATTACTTAATTTAAAATTTTTTACTCATGAAAAAAAAGGAGAAAATAAAACAAAAAAAACAAGGGGTAAATTAATATTTAACAATAACGATTTCTTTTTTATCAATTACTTGAACTTTCCTCCTCACTTATAGAAATAATAAAAAAAAAGGGAAAGGGGAAACATATACCCTATGGAATTTAATTACATTAAGCAGTTTCCAGGACTAACAAAAAGGCCTTAACATTGTGCAAACTTTTACCTATATTATTCTTATCAAATAGGACTGAATGGCCATAGAGGAAACGATTGAGGAACCATTCGTGTGCTATTTGCCTGGCGTTACTTCCCAGGCAATGCCATGAGAAGCCAGCCCAAGATGACCCAGAAGAGAGTACGGAGCCAGCAATATTCAAGGGTGCCCGTATCGACACGATGAGACCTTGGAATTTCGACGACGTCTGGTCATACCCACGGACAGACCACTTGGGTTGACTATACACAACAACAACCTCATTCACGTTTCGAGAAGAAACATGTACGTCAAAACAACTAGTTCGCAGAAGACACACCGAAAACAACACGGGAATAGCAGCACCATACATCAGGCCAACTCATCGTTATCATCCTCCGTAGTCTAATTAAGGAAAGCAATATTAGATACTTTCGAAAGTACGTATACACGAAAACCAAAGAGCAAAGTTTAATGGCCATCGAAACCAATCGTTTGTTAAAGAACAAAGGCCTAACCACGCAAAGAAAAACTAATGGAATTAAGACTCGCGTATATGCACATATATATTGTGACGTGACTTTTCTTAACGCATGAAAAGCCGACTCTTCGGGTCACAAAACAGCTCACGAGATCGCTCAAGGATTGGGCGCCAGCTATCGCAATAAATTACGATAGCAAATTTATATTTCCTTGAGTTCTCTCGGGAGTTCAACAATTTCGCCTGGCTAGCTGCCCTTGAGGATGGTAGAGGGGCGCGGTTAGGGATCGTTGGAAATTCTACAATAAATACTCTTTGCAGCAAGTTCGGGAAACACAACACTTACTTTTATTTATTTAATTTATCGTTATTTCGGCTCGCAGAAGGCGAGACGAAATCAAAATGCAAAAAAAAATCAAAATTCCCGTTTTCAACACAGAATCCTTATTCACTATTAACAAGCTTTTTCCGTTCGCTGCTATACAATTTAAATGTTCAATGGCAATAACCTTGAGATCTCGTTCTCGCTTTCTTTAATACTCGAATAATTAATTCCTCTCGGCCTCGTGGCAATATCGCGCCCCAATCTCAAAATGGCCGATATCTTAACGGTTTTCTCCGTTTCCACACTCTCATACAAAATGGCCGCTGTCTTACGATAGCTCTCGATTTTACTCAGGCCGAGAGTTCTAAACAAATTACGCTAATTAACCTATGGACTCTCGCTTCCGCACGAATAGATATTGAATCCCTCTCGGCGATTCTATTAATTTAACACGCGAACGGTAACTCGCGAATGATTTTACTCGCGGACAAGATTCTAATTTGGCCGCGCGCGTTAACTCGTCGTCGAGACAATATTGCTTCGTTTTGGAACACTTTTACTCCCGAAAATGCCTCTACTCGCGATTTTCCTCAATTCCACAACCAAAACGAGCAAAACGACGTTCTTACCGGTTTGTTTTCAGCAGAATGGTCCCGTAATGCAGCGGGAACCCAATCTTTGATATATTCGGCAGACGCGCTTCTCTTGCTCGGTACTCGATAACGGCGCGATTCCAACGTCCTTCCCCGTTCGGTACGGCGGCTTAAGTCCTCGAGAGAACTTTCGTGATCGCCCTCGTAAGCTCCGATTTCTACCCCCACCCTTATGCGATTCGAGTTGAATGTTAGCGCGACTTGGTAATCGATTGCGCGATTGATTCGAGGCGGCGGATAGATCGATGGAGTGAGCGATAGAACGAGAGCGCGATCGATTCTCTCTCCCAAATTACGGACGAATGACGATAATAATAATGTTTCTCTCAAGCTGTGCGATACGACGCACAACCACGCGACGACGTTGAATTTGGCGCTCTCTCAGCGATGATGCCGAGAGCGACAACGATGGATGATGTTGGTGGCTTTCGTCGATGATGACGTTATGGCTCACGTACGTGGGCTACGTTGCTCATGGTGTTAGTGGCGAGAGCATCGAATATTGCTCTCGCTGGCCCTTCTCGTTCTCGGTTGAACTGTTGCGCAGACGATGGTGTTCTCGATGCTGTCATCGTGTCGGTAACGGCGGGGACCGCCGTTTTGCTCAAGAGAATTTTTCGGAAATACAAAATTAAATTAATATCTAACGACAAGTTAACAATTTGGCCCTGATTGTATCGTTCGAGAGGGACTCGGCCTGGGAGCGAGGTTGTACCTCGCGCGTTATCGAGTTCCTTTGTGACTCGCAAAAATACGACGTCACAACACCTCCCCCCCTATGACAAGGCCGACCCGGCCGTATAAGACCGAAGCTTCGCTCGTGTGGACATTTGGGCAACGAAATTGAATACGAGAAAAAACGTAATTTTTTCGTCGCGACAACGAGTTTCCGCACGAACGATACCAACAGAGCTGTTTCATTTTTGGTATAGCAAATAATTAAAGCACTTAAGTAAAGATTGGTTTAAATAAACGACGAGCGAGATTCAAATTCAATCCTAAACAAACATGCAACATAGATTACAGCGAGACTATACCTGGATTTCCCACGCGCGAAGGGGTCATTAACGGAGCGGGAACAATTATAGGACGCCGCACGAGTTTCGAGTTACGTTTGTCTTTTATTATTACGGTCGTGAAGACAGATCAAAAGGAAAAAAAAAGAAACAACCAAGGAGAGCTTGTCCGGGGTCGTTGCAGGGGTCGTCGTAGGGGTCCGAATCTATTGCTGGCGGGAGCGTTCTTGTCGCTCGCGCTGCACTGCAACGCAGCCGAGACTCCTCCAATACTCTCCGCAATTCGGGCAGGTTTTTATGGTGTGCCCCGGCTCTCCGCACTGGAAGCAGCTCTGCCCGCGTATTTGCGGCGGTCTTGGGCAATTCGACCGCTTATGTCCGTGACCTCGACAGTTCCAACATCCAGGCCTCACCGGGCGGGTCGGTACGGGAAGCGGTTGTTTTGGCTGCTCCCTTGGCTTTGGTATTTCCGTTTTTCTCGGTTGCGGTAGCGATGACGTTGTGCCCGTTGGTGGCAGAGCGGGTTTTGGCGCAACCGGGGTCACGGGAGCTTGGTGGAACGGTGCCGCCCCTATGTGTTCCCGGACCTGGTTTTCGGTCCACTGTTCGCGGTACCAGCGACGGCACTCGGCCAAATGGTGCTTCCATAGCGTCACGCGGTCCCTGGTGCCGCATTCCCGGCGTGCTACCTCTAGCCAGAGGCGAAATAGCTCTCTGGCCTGGCGCATCCATGGCCCATGGCCCTCGTCCTCGTCTTCAGGAAGTCCCTCGTACCAGCTTAAAGTGAAGGGGCAGATTAATCCTCTCGCACCGAATCCTCGGGTTCGGCTATGATCTCGTCTCGCGCGGTATCGTCACCTCCCGGCTCGTCAGCGAGAGCGGGTGGAAGATACGATTTTAAATCTTCTATCGATACTTTTATCGCGCGGCCCCCGAGAACGTCCTGAACCTCGTATACTACGGGGGAGAGTACTTTTGCGATACGAAAAGGCCCGTGGTATTTTGTCGCGAGTTTCGCGGCGACGTTTTGCGCGGCTGACGACAAAATTCTTTGTCTTTTCAAGACGAGATCTCCGACTTGGAAAACGCGATCACGGCGGTGACGGTTATATTGAGCCGCTTGTCGTTGATGCGCTTCCTCGAGATCGTGAGTGACCTTCTCGTGCAACTTCGCTAGTTCTCGTACGCGTTCTGACCATTCTTCGGGTCGCAACAGGACGATTTCGCGATCCCCCTCCTCGCGTTGACGGTAAAAATTATGCGGCTTAGGCTCGCGCCCGAAGTTCAAGTACGCGGGAGTGCTACGAATGGACGTATGATACGCCGTGTTATACGCGAAACGAAATTCTGCGAGATGAGTATCCCACGCTCGATGATCGCCTTCGAGAAACGATACGATCATTGTTTTTAATACACGATTAACGCGTTCCACCGGATTCGCCTGCGGATGGTAAGGTGGTGTTGTCGTATGGAAAATTCCTCGCTCGGCAGCGAGAGCCTGAATACTACGGTTATTAAATTCGGTACCGTTATCCGTGAGCAAGACCTGCGGGGTGCCCCAGCGAGAGAAGACCAATTCTTCTAACGCCTCGGAGATCTTTTTGCCGTTTGCTTTACGCAACGGACAACATTCGACCCACTTTGTGAACAAGTCCTGTATCACGAGAACGTACGCATGGCCAGATCGACTTGGCGGAAAAGGTCCCATAATATCCGCAGCGATTACAGTCCATGGCTCTTCGACGACTCGACGACCCATGAGACCGAGGGGCGGTAACTGTTCGACCTTTGCGCGTTGACAGACTCCGCAATGGCGAACATGACGAGAAACGTCGCGAAACATGCGTGGCCAGAAATACGAGTGAAATACTCGCTCGTACGTTTTTTGTATACCGAGATGCCCCGCTTGTGTTTCGTCGTGACACTCGCGTAAGATTTCTGCGCGAGCGTAACGTGGTACGACCATTTTCCATTCGGAATTATCGCCGACTGGAAGGGCGCGACGCGTGGTGCGTCGATAAACATAAAGACGATTATCCCTGATTTTCCAATAAGGAAATCTCTCGGGGTGCGCGACGATCGCCGTAAGCTTTTTCGCGTACCAGGGATCACGTTCGGGGTCAATTGGTTCGCGCGGGACGCCAGGATTACCGTTATCGTTGGGAACGATCACGAAATTATATTCTGGGAGTGTTTCCGGTGGTTTTGCAGCCGTGGGTGGTAAAAATTCGAACATTCGAGAGAATGCATCGGGAACGTGGTTTAGCGCACCCTTGCGATACACGATCTCGAAGTCGTACTGTGCAAGTTGCAAGGCCCATCGAGCTAAACGACCCGAAGGTTCCTTGAGCGTTTGCAACCACCTGAGACTGTGATGATCAGTGATTACCGTGAAGCGGTAACCTTCAAGATAAGCCCGGAATTTCTTAATCGCCCATAAAATGGCGAGACACTCTTGTTCGGTGGTCGAATAATTTCGTTCTGGCGGCGAGAGTGTTCGACTCGCGTACGCAATCGGATGCTCTGCACCGTTGATTTCTTGCGTTAATACCGCGCCGATGCCGGTCATGCTCGCGTCTGTTTGCAGCACGAATTTGGCCTTGAAATCGGGGCACGCGAGGGTTGGAGGGTTCGCGAGAGCTTCTTTCAAAGAGTCGAAAGCTTTTTGTTGCTCCGGTCCCCATTTCCAAACTTGATTCTTTTTCGAGAGTCGCGTGAGCGGCTCTGCGATCTCGGCAAAGTGCGGAATAAATCGACGATACCACGATGCCATTCCCAAGAATCGTCGCAACGGTTTTAATTTTTCCGGCCGCGGAAATGCTTTAATCGGTTCGGTTTTCGCGGGATCTACCTGCAAACCGTCTCGATTCACGAGGAATCCGAGATATCTCACCTCAGAGCAGCAAAATTCGCATTTCTCGGGGTTGATGCGTAAGCCAGCAGCGACGATACGATCAAAAACCCGTTTGAGCAGGGTTAAATGCTCATCGAAGTCCTCGGTGACAATAATAATGTCATCGAGATATGCGAATGCGTGAGGTTCCATTTCCGGACCAATCACACGATCTAAGAGTCGTCGAAACGTCGCGGGAGCGCCCGTGAGTCCGTACGGCATTCTTTTGAATTGAAATAACCCCCTATAGGGTACCGTAAACGCGGTTATCTCTTTGGACGACTCCTCGAGACGAATCTGATGGAAAGCTTGACTTAAGTCGATCGTGGAAATGTATTTTGCGGAACGCAAGCGATCGAGAATTTGTGTCATGTACGGTAACGGGTACGCATCCTTTTTCGAGACCTCGTTAACTTTCCGGAAATCTAAACAAAATCGAAACGTCCCGTTCGGTTTTTTAATCATCACGATCGGGCTCGACCAATCGCTGTTCGAAGGTTCGATAACGTCTGCCTCAAGCATACGATCGACTTCGTCATCGATTGCCTCGCGTATGATCGGAGTGACCGGATAATAACGCTGTTTTATCGGTCGATTAGTACCAACATCGATTCGGTGTTCGATTAAATTTGTTAACCCGGGAGCTTTTTTAAGAATCTCGAGCTCTTTTTCCAAAAATTTCGCGAGGCGCGTACTCTCGTTTCGACCGAGTTCCGAAATACCGAGCGATAAGTTTGCGTGTTCGACACTGTCACGGGAGGCGAAATTAAATGTATTCGTCGGGTCATCGCTGAAATACCACACGCGTCGATGGTGGTCGATAACAATTTTAAATATTTCCAGCGCGTCTAATCCGAGCAATAATGGAACCGGCAACGATGGGAGGATCCTCGCAGAGATCATTTCTTCGCGATTTTCAAGTTTCATCGGGAGCTCCATCTTTTCGTCGCACGTAATTGTTTCACCGTTCGCGATCGTAGTCGGTTTTCGCGGCATTGATTTACGAGAAAATCCTAAACGAAAAGCTAGTAGCAGCCCGTCTTGTCCGATAAAGGTACTTGTCGAACCGTTGTCGAACATGGCCGGTAACGTTTTTCCCAAGATATTTATTTTAATAATTAATACCGGCCGCGCACGAGAACTGTAGAGCGGGGTGCAAAAATATTCCATTGGGTCTAGTGGAAGCGAAATATTTTTGTCGAGGGCCCGTACGGTCAACGCAGGAGTCTGTTCGGCCCTTATTGGCGACTCCCGTCGTCGTTTCCCGCATAACGTTTTCGCGGTGCCAAGCAACCTTTCGCGATGTGCCCCTCTTGGCCACAGTTGAAGCAGGCGCGAGGCTGTCGACGATCGGGATATTGCCGATCTTCAGTCGGTGCGTTGCGAGACGTCATCGACTGACGAAACGGATTCGTCGACTCGTGAGCCTTGTCCGGAACGTCAATCGGACTTTTATCACGGCGGTCGGATCTTTCGAAGTGGACGCGCACGTCGGACGGGCTTTTATCACGTGCCGGGTATGGTGAACCGGAGCGCGGCGGGAAACGCGAATAATTCGATCGATTCGAATTTTCTCTCCGCGGTGAGTTTCGCGAATCGTTGTGTTTATTCACCGGTCGGTTATTCTCCGGCGTTGCGCGCCGCTCCGGGAGTTTATCGGAGCACGCGCACGCGTGTTCCTCTGACGCCAACTTGTCCCACTCGAGAAACGTCGCGAAATTCGGAATCCGATCTGGGCGCGTTTTATACGGGTCGCGATACGCGAGGGTCGGGAATCTTGAATTCGCGGGCGACGGTGGTTCGCGATTTTGTTTCCCACCATGTTCGTCCCACTCGATTTCGCGCGCGAGTTTTTCAAACTCACCGAACGTGGTCGCGTCACGGCGTCTGATAGCGCGGCGCAAGTACGGTAACATATTCCGCCACGCGTATTGCAATTGTTCCTCGAGGCTCATGGGAGGCTCGACACGATCGAAAAGCGCACGTAGACACGTGAGGAAAACCGAAAAACGTTCGTGTTTGCCTTGCACGCGGGCAAAGATTTCTTCGCGTAGTGAGAATTGATAATCGGGATCGCCGAATCGATCCCTCCATGCAGACTCTAGATCGCGGAAAGTCACGAAAGAATTTCGGTGCGTCCGATACCACCAAAGCGCGTTATCAAAAAGGAAGAGGGGGAGACAGTCAAGAAGTTCGCTGTCATTTACCGGGAGCATTCTCCGGCCCTCTTTAATACGGAGCAAAAATCCCTCTCCGTCTTCGCCGATCACGCCCGAAAATTTCAATCCCCATTTGCGCATCATTTCGTACGCTGAACGCATCGCGGCGGATGGGTCATATGAATCCCGGCGGGAACGCGGCGACGAGTGATGCTCAGGATCACCTGTCATTCCCGGATGAAAATGTTCGAAATTATTATGATTATTCTCGGTCGAACGCGGATTTTCAACGCGTGCGCGGTGCAACGGTATCGACGGAATCGCGCGCGCCGATGACTGACGCGGTATAGCACCTCCCCCCTCCGCTCGACGATACTCGGTAGAGGTGGCAAAATTCGCGGCACCTGTCACTCGCGGAACTTGATTAATGTTTGGCAACGAATAATTATTAGCCTCGTCGCGAAAGGGGTTCGTTCGATTCAATAGCGCGGCAAGCTGTTCGCGGCCACGAGCTTGTGAATCTACTCCCTCGCGAATTGAATCCAGCAATCGATCGCGCATCTCACTGACCATCCCGCTATCGCGTAAACCTCGATCCGTCAATTCTTTTCTCAGCTGGCTCGGAGAGAGCGCAGCTACGCGTTCACGGGCATTTGGCGGTGTACGATGCATGTCGATTAATTCTTTATAATTCACGCGAGAAATTCAGTTATGACGCGTGAGACTATACTCGAGGTACGTACGCGCGAGAGAATTCACTTGAGTCGCGAAGCACGAAGTTGCGCGGAGCGAGTCGAAGAAATACGAACACTCGAACGTGCGAGAGCCTGTCACGCACACTAGCGCGGCTCACGGACGAGAATCACGGACACGCGCACACACTCTCGCGAACTCGTGGGCTACCGGCACGACGCACGTGGGGAAAACGACGACGCGACGAGACGAGATTTCTTTTTTTTTCCGATGCACTTTTCGATGTTTTTCAGGGTTTTCTTTTTTTTTCTCAGTTATAATGCGGACGACGTGAGAGTAATTGCTCTCGAAATTGACAATATTATCCGAAGCAATAAATATCGGAGAAGAAAAAAAAATCGGGTGAATCACAATATCGGTGACAATCACAAAGAAATATATTTCGCTATAAAGCGCATGCACCGTCTTGCGCGAGAGAGAAAGAACGAAAATAAATAGAATGATTGAACGAGTTGGAAAAAAAATTAATTCGTTAACCAAAACACAAATTCAATAAATTAGAATAAATAATCCATGATTGCGTTCTATTAAAATTATTCACAGCGCGATGTATCTCGAGAGAAGCTCGAGATCTTTGTCTCGCGTACTCGACAATAACGACGATAACGTAAATCACTGAGTTTAATTCCCGCAACCTCACTTCTCTCTCGAGCAAGACACAAGTTCAAATCACAAAATCACTTTATCCGATTTTTAGCCACAATTACCTTAGCGACTGGGGAACTCGGAGAGATCCTGCCATTTTCAACCTGATCTCTTTCTTGAACGGTAACGATGGCGTGAACGAATTATAAGACGATGTGTCCAGCCAGCGAGATCTACGTAAACTGAGGCTCTCTCGCTGCCCGCACACACGCGCACAAAGGACGAATCACATACACGGACGGACACACTACTACCACTGTCGCGCGACGCACGACCAAAACAAAGCGCGAGAGAAAAAAACTTTATGGCTCGACTACGACGCCTTTCCGAGCATTCGCAAATATATTCTCGGGAATATTCGACAAAATTTTATTTCAGATATCTACTCTTTCTATCTCTTCCTCTTTCGTTCTCGAATATTCTACGATTCTCTTTCGAGCTCGAAAATTTTTCTCTTTTCACGACTCTTTCGATTCTTCCTATTTTCTCTTAAAACTTTTTATCTTCTTACTTTACTTTTACCAAAATTTTTACTTAAACAAAAAAAATTTTATGCGAAACGAGATCAAACGAGATACTAAAAATTTTAATTAAATCCGAAAAATGTATTAATGGAATTTTTCGCTTTTCTCAACGGCCCAGCCCCACGTCGGGCGCCAAATTTGTGACGGGACTTTTCTTAACGCATGAAAAGCCGACTCTTCGGGTCACAAAACAGCTCACGAGATCGCTCAAGGATTGGGCGCCAGCTATCGCAATAAATTACGATAGCAAATTTATATTTCCTTGAGTTCTCTCGGGAGTTCAACAATTTCGCCTGGCTAGCTGCCCTTGAGGATGGTAGAGGGGCGCGGTTAGGGATCGTTGGAAATTCTACAATAAATACTCTTTGCAGCAAGTTCGGGAAACACAACGCTTACTTTATTCAACTGAATTTATACGATCAATCAAGAAATCAATATTCACAATACCACAAGTTCCCGTTTTCTCTGAGACAAAATCCTTATTCTCTAATACAAGCTTGCGTCTCGCTTCTATACAATTTAAATATTCTCTAGAAATATCCTTGAGATCTCGTTCTCGCTTTCTTTAATACTCGAATAATTAATTCCTCTCGGCCTCGTGGCAATATCGCGCTCCAATCTCAAAATGGCCGATATCTCTACGGTTTTCTCCGTTCCAACACTCTTGTACAAAATGGCCGCTGTTTTACGATAGCTCCCGATTTTACTCAGGCCGAGAGTTCTAAATAAATTACGCTAATTAACCTATGGACTCTCTCCTCCGCACGAATAGATATTGAATCCCTCTCGGCGATTCTATTCATTTAACACGCGAACGGTAACTCGCGAATGATTTTACTCGCGGACAAGACTCTAATTTAGCCGCGCGCGTCAACTCGTCGTCGAGACAATATTGCTTCGTTTTGGGACACTTTTACTCCCGAAAATACCTCTACTCGCGATTTTCCTCAATTCCACAACCAAAACGAGCAAAACGACGTTCTTACCGGTTTGTTTTCAGCAGAATGGTCCCGTAATGCAGCGGGAACCCAATCTTTGATATATTCGGCAGACGCGCTTCTCTTGCTCGGTACTCGATAACGGCGCGATTCCAACGTCCTTCCCCGTTCGGTACGGCGGCTTAAGTCCTCGAGAGAACTTTCGTGATCGCCCTCGTAAGCTCCGATTTCTACCCCCACCCTTATGCGATTCGAGTTGAATGTTAGCGCGACTTGGTAATCGATTGCGCGATTGATTCGAGGTGGCGGATAGATCGATGGAGTGAGCGATAGAACGAGAGCGCGATCGATTCTCTCTCCCAAATTACGGACGAATGACGATAATAATAATGTTTCTCTCAAGCTGTGCGATACGACGCACAACCACGCGACGACGTTGAATTTGGCGCTCTCTCAGCGATGATGCCGAGAGCGACAACGATGGATGATGTTGGTGGCTTTCGTCGATGATGACGTTATGGCTCACGTACGTGGGCTACGTTGCTCATGGTGTTAGTGGCGAGAGCATCGAATATTGCTCTCGCTGGCCCTTCTCGTTCTCGGTTGAACTGTTGCGCAGACGATGGTGTTCTCGATGCTGTCATCATGTCGGTAACGGCGGGGACCGCCGTTTTGCTCAAGAGAATTTTTCGGAAATACAAAATTAAATTAATATCTAACGACAAGTTAACAATTTGGCCCTGATTGTATCGTTCGAGAGGGACTCGGCCTGGGAGCGAGGTTGTACCTCGCGCGTTATCGAGTTCCTTTGTGACTCGCAAAAATACGACGTCACAATATATATATGATCAACTATTTCAAAAGAAAAGACATAAATGTCCGTAATTTCTCGTGAAAGTTCGCTCTTTCGATTATTGGGTTCCCCAATAATCGTTTTAGGGGAGGAGGTGTTACGTCCTGACGTAACGTCCATAAATGAGATTATTTAACGAAACTTCCACCGAAAACATAATTAAAAACTTGAAGATTTGTGAGAGAAAGGTTTGTCGTTTCCTACGTTATTCCGTTCAATTCAATAATAAAAATTAGAAATTCACATTACCGACTGAAAATCTCAAGGAAAAGGCCATCGGTAAGATCGGGTAGTAAGGAAGGGAAAACCAGGGTCAAAGATCCCTACAGGAAAAGCCATAGGCTCGTCACACCATCTGGTGGGTCAGGCACACTAACGTCGCTTTCCTAACTGACGTACCCTCTACCAGCCTATCGATCCGAGAGATCGATCATTGGATCCGAAAATGCTCTTACCATTGGGAAAAGAAAAGAAAAAGCACAGAGTATTTTGCTCTGCCGTAAAGCCAACGAGGGGCGCTGATTACACCCTCTCAAAGAACTAGCATACAAGGAAACGTTGCATTCCTCTTCTCATACACATACGTGTATGTGTATGAGTATATATGCGTATATTCAAAGCAAGAACGAACGGAATGACGCTAAACAACGATGGATTTTCCTATCTCAAACCAATATAGAATTTTGAAACGTTAATTAAAATTTATTTGAATAACAACTTTCGGGAGAAATTCGCAATGGAATTAAGGGAAACAAAACGAAATAAATAATTGAAACCAAATAATACTTCAACAAACAGAAGAGACTGAATAATGGTTAACTAAACAAATGAAATAGTTGAAAATATATCTATAACTCTCTTGATCAAAAATAGATAATAAAGATTATAATTAAGAACGAGATCTAAAATAAATATTGAGTCAACTTAAAACGATGAGTATTGACAAGGGAGAAGATCATGGCAAAACGGAAAGGAAACCACGAGTCGTTCCGAAGAGGGCAATGACCTCACAAGAATACAAGAAGGGAAGCGAGAAAAGATTTTAAAGAGGCCTATGCGTAGGATCACCGTTTCTTGACCTTCTCTCTCTCTCTCACTCATGTTGCAAGGCGCGAAAAACCCCGAACCGTCCTTAAGACCCAATTCTGTACACCTCACAAAACAGGTATCGGGGCACGCGTACATATATATATATATATGCACTAGAATATACACACTGTCATTTATCTATGTGTGAGTAAGAGTAGGAATATACGCGTGGAAATACTCTAGGATAAAAAAATACTCATTTAAAGTTATTCCTCTCAAATGGGAAAATCGTTACGCAATGTTAAATAATATTTCGAAGAATTAACAATTTAAAGAAACCTACAATTGCGAAATAAGATTATGCACCGAATTCGGTTAATGCTAAATCCAATAATCAAACTCGGGAAGAAACAAGTTAAAACTTATATTATTTATCTTAAATAACTACAAACTCGAAATATTATTTAACTATGTTAAAATCAAGAAGGAAGTAAAAAGCAAAAACGCCCCGAAGTCCACGAGCAGAAGCAGAGCTCATTTACATAATCCCCTCCCCTCTTTCAACGATCCACGGAGTTTGCGTGGCAAAGCGAGGAGCTCGGCTCTCGTTGCTACCCGGAGACCGTTCGAATGCCTCCACACTCTCCACCCTCTATTCTAGCCTTACCCTTTTTATCTACCCAATAAATCTCCCGTCTCTCTCTCTCGAAGGAAAAGAGGACGCGAATAAGAGTTGAGTTTTTCCTAGTCATGCGCCGTAGCTCCCTACCTCCCCTTTTTCTCGTGGACTCATACAAGAAGCCTATGCGACCACACCCCAAATGAAAAATATAAAAATATAAAAACTAAGAAAACGATGTTTCAATCACAGGATTAATTTTTAATCATAAATACTTGAACGCTAACAATTCAAAATCCACAAAAAAATTGCCAACAAAATTATTTATAACAATTTGAATTGTAATTTTAATCTGCAAAAATGTCGCACAACTATTCAATTCATTTGGATTTACTATTCTGATGTTCAATTCGAAGACAACAATTTTTTTTTTCATTTAATAATAATTAAACAAACAATAAGATATAAGAAAGGAAGGTAATTTTAACAAACGCGCAACACGATAAATATAAAGGAAAATATAAGAATTCTATCCATGATAAATAAGCAACTAAAAAAATATTTATAATACTAAAACTAAAATTGTTCATAAGAAAGTAATATTATATACAGAATAAGAATATAAGAAGCATGCGGCATAAGTGTGTACATGTGTGGGGGTACACGTGTCGCGATACAGCCACGCGCGCCGCAATACAGCCACGCGCGCCGCGATGCAGCCACACGTATAGGGCCCACCCTGTGATCTACGCTAGCGCCCTCGCTATGACCCCAATTTTTCAAGGGAAGCTCACGAAATAGAAAAGGAAAATGCATTGCATCAGAAAAATTTATCCTCTGTCTTTATCATCAATCCCCACTTTTATCGAACGGGTTAGCCAGGATCACGGGTATATAAAGGCCGGAAAAAGGGCTCTCGGCAGACTTCTTCGACTTTTTTCCGACGTGGAAACTACGAAACCCATCGTTCTCATCGAATCCATTCTTGGCCTGAACTTGCGAAATTTTTCGACAAAGACGTTCTTGATTCTGGAATTTTCCAAATCAATTCGTTTTGGACTTAGAATTTCACTCGATTTTCAAAGGAAGATAGTTTTTTTTCGGTTCGGAATTTCGAATCTTGAATTTTGAGTCGAATTGAAATTTCTTCTATTTTAAATTCTCGAGATTTCGGGTTGGCCTCTGAATGTCGGAAGAGACGTTGGACCTCGTTTTATTCTATTTTATTTTTCTCTGTCTAGTTATTATTTTTTGTTTAATAATTTTCGTTTATTTTACTTTGACATCCGCAATCCACGAAATATTGGATAACGTATACATCGCGGTTATTGTTAAATAAATTGCGAAATTTAAGATTGAATCTCTGTTAACCAGTTCTTTCTTTTTACAATAATTTGAATAAAATTTCGGATCTCGAAAATTAAACTCTGTGCATCGACAAATTGTTTGACTTCATCGCCAACCTGCCACGCCCTTGATCTACTGCCGATTCAACTTCACCGTTTCCGTCTGAGTCGCCGGTGCGTCTTCAAATGCTGTCACCCTTTCCGTTTGGAGAACGTCTCAGCCAGTAAATGAAGTTTTATTACAACCTCATCTTCCTCTCGTGAAATTGTGAGGAATAGTTCGGGAAAAATTGAACACAGTGAATATCATAAATTCGGACGGAATTGATCGATTGAATTCAATTAAAAACCGGTTAGTTGATTATTTTTGGAGAACCTCTTTTTTTTGGAATCTCTATCCAAGTGATCCTAAGTTCATATTACCCCTACGGCGTTGGTAATTTAATTGTCCATAAAAGGCTTTATTTGAAACAATTTCATTAAAATAATTTAAAAGAAGAAGTTTCAACATTACCCAAGTGAATTTTAAATCTAGATTGTTCTTGCGGCATTACTGAGTCAAGTTTCATAAAACTTTAATTAAACCATTTCTTTGAGATAATTTGAAGGAGAAAAATTCATTCGCGTGAAGTTCAACAAAGGCCTTTCGACCCCTCTTCCCTTTCCATTGCTGAAATCGTGTCATTCGAAAATTAGAGATTCGCGACAAAGGAGAAAAAAAATATAAAATTCAGGGAAGGGTTAGATAACAAATTGATCAAGTTTGAGACTCTCGCGAACCAGTGACTCATCAATAGTCACAGATTGAGGTTTAATTCAGTTTTCCTTTTCGGTATTTCATTACAAGTTTAAACAATTTAACAAATCCAATCTTAAGAATTTTTTTCTCTCCAACGATTAAATTTAAAGTAAGAATCCTACCACTCTCTCTCTCTCTCTACTATTCGTTCAACTTATTCGATTCAGTACGGTTGTGTAAATCTGCAACTTCTTCCGAGGATTCGTGTTCTTTACTTTATTCTCCCCCCGTGCGAAAAACTTGGTTGGGACTAGAGTTGCGTCAGGTTGCACGCCCACCAACTATTCGTAGTCCTCCCCTCCGTGCGGAAAACTTGGTTGGGACTAGGGTTGCGTCAGGTTGCACGCTCACCAAGTATTCGTTTACCTCTCCTTACGCAAAGTTTGGTTGGGACAAGGGTTGCGTAAGGTTGCACGCTCACCAAATTTTTGCACTCCTTCGTTTCCTTGGCGGAAATCTGGTTGGGACTAGACCCCCCCCCCCCGTATCGCGCAAAAAGAAAAGAACACGCAGAGCCGGACGAAGATATCAATTACGTAAACTCGACGCGATATATTCGAATCCGTGGCCAAAAAGGTTAAACCCTGTTCAAAGATCTGAATCAAATTATCACGGAGTACGGGCATTGCCTGCAGACACAGAAATAACTAGAGAGACTCCAAAACCCAAAATTATTTCCACTGAAATCCTTAAACATCCAATAACTATTTACAAACTACGGCCGATCGATTTTTTCCCAATCATTCCTTCATTTATTAAAACTAACAATCAGGATCCACGTGGTAAAACTAACAGTAATTTATATCGAAATGAAAGATCCGAAAATTCAATAGACATCAACGTGATTAAAGGTTTGACAGTGATTCCAAGCCCATTTCCCGAGTAATTTTCCGAAAGGTTAGACTCAAAAACAGGGGCAGACGTGTTCGAGATTGATTCCAGGAGTAGTACGGAAATTTAATTCCACGACTAGAGAGTCTCAATCAAATTCAGCACGTCATACGTCAGAAATTATTAATAGTTCGCGAAAACTCCCATTTTTGACGTAACAGTAGTGATCATCATAATCCACCGTGGGAGCGAACTCATATTGATGGTCCGGGCCCCATGCGCCGAGATTGTCAAAAATGTGTTTTAATGGACAAACTCGTCTACATGTATGCGATTAAACGTGCTAAGAATCCTCGGGAAATGACGACAAAGGTGCTACGAATTATATCACCGACTGTGTTTAAAAAATATTTCATTGAATTCACGGACATTCTCTGGGATCGTTTACCGGAATATTACAAATTAGATAATGGAATAAAATCATACGGAAGATGCAATGAGCATTGGAACACGCCATCGCAGGAAGATCATGCAGATGGTGCACCACCCCGACGTCGAGATTGTCAAAAGTGTTTGGGGGAGAGTGCGTGGAACGTTTTTGGGCCTGTTCAGCGATGCAAGTGTACGGCCACAGCAGGGGGTGCGTGCGTCGAACGTGTTTGAACCTGCTTAGGGATGCAGATGTTCACAGCGGCGGCGGTCAAGTGAAAAAAAAACGCGTCTAGAGATGCTTAGGCACAAGTGTTTTTGAGGGGGGGGGAGGCTGCAACGGATATGCTCAACAAGATTGAATCTGTTTGAAACGCGGAAAATGTATGGAGAGGGGATGTTTGTAGGAATTGGTGGAAGGAGGGGGTGGATGGTGTTACGTCCCACGGGTCTCCACCCTCTTACCAAAATTCCTCCTCAACTGATACCCATCGACGACGCACTTTAACTGTAGAATAAGCGGCACTGAGGGGGCCACGTGCAAATGTACATGAGACCCTACAGACCTTTTCTTTTATTTTCACGACATTTTTGGCGCTGATCGCTAAGACGGGGCCTCACGAAGAAATCCCACGCTAAAAAAAAATAGGAAAGGGAAAGCGAGTAAACAGGCCTAAGATTTTCCTGCGTAGACATGCGCACTTAACTAAGGAGTTACGACTTCCTCCCCGGGAAACCACTCTCGTTTCACGACTTTTCTTCAAAAAGCGCCTGGATGCATATCGCACCACTCGGGATTTTCTCTTACAAACATTCTTTTTTCTTCACTCATGGAAATTTTTCGGCCAAAAACTCCACTTTCCCAGAAAACCAATAAAATAAACAGCTGCACAGGAAATGAAAAGAGATAAAATAAAGAGAAACGAAAAGACTAAAATCACCAAAATATTCAACCGTCGAAAAACAGAATACGAACTATTCGTCCTTTTTTTTTATAACTAAAGTCAAACCTCAAAACAATAAAAACAAGAAGCTATAATTAACTACAACCACATATATTTATATATATATATATATATACATATAGCATGGTCGAAATCTTATATTTTTCTATGTTTTATTTTTTGTTTTTATATAGAATTAATCGAAGCTATCTCCTTTTCGAAAATGCATCAATTATTAAATAAATCATACCTGTCGATTTTATAGTAACGAAACAATTTAGATTTGCAACAAGAAGAAGGAAAAACCCCAAACAATACCATTTGATTTTTAACCTTTAGTACTCATGATCAAGATTTATTTTATATGCTATTAATTATTAAACCAACGATAAGGAGAATTTGTTTAACATAGAATATAAATAAAATATAAAATAAACATTGTCATTATTTACGAAAGCATCGTTATCAACAACTGTCATTAGAAACTTAGTATTAATAACGAACGTACAGTCGTTTACGAAAAAGGGGAGACGCCCGAAAATGCGAGAGTCGGAAAATCTCATCCCCTCTTCTCGAGACAAGGGCAGCAATATGCAGCTCCCCCAGCGAGACAAGGACGACGACAACTTCGAGATCCTTAAAAAAGGGACCCGCTGGGGCCCCAACGTCAGTCGTTTTTCCGATCATCAACGACAAGGTTGCCACGTGTCGCGGCACCTTGAGATAATTTGGTCTTTGTAACATTTTCGAGAGTTCGTTTTTCTTAAATAAATTGTTTACGTGTTCAACGTTTAATTACGGTGAAAATTTGATTTCGTAATACTATCACTCCATGAGACATTTTCTGGTGCTTTTTCAAGAGCACTGAGAATCTCGTTTTCCTTACCCGATATTTTTCGAGTTAATATTTTCAAATACAAGGTGGTAGTGAATCGAGCGGCCTGACTGCACGATTCCCCTCACTTGTTCTAAATTTCACATCAGTGACTCTGACAATTTTGAATTCCGGTGATTGACGATCGAGCGGCGTGACTGCACGATTTCTCATCAGGGATTTTAAAATTTGAGTATACATCGTCTTTCCCCAATGCCCAGAAGGCGTGGTGGGAAAAACTATCAAAAAGCCAAGGCCAAGGCAAACGGGGTGATGATAAAACAATCCTCGAGCGTTTGAGTAAAGAACTTTTCATCACCTAGTGGAAGAAACGCGATACGACTATTCCGATACCAATCGGGGTAGCTACAATTGTTTTTCACCAGCCGCCTCTACAGATTGCAGCTGAAGAAGGAGACCAAGAATCCAACGCATCAACAAAGATTGCCGAAGATCAGCTGACATCCGAAGACGAATTGATCATCGTCGAATAAACCCGCTACGTCTCCCGCTCAGACCAGGTAAGTGGCTTTATTCTTCTTTCTCTCTCTCTCACTACATACATCGTCATCCCTTCAACGAAAGGGCTCTCTCGAGCATCACGAGAGTGGGCGAGCTCCTATCCCTGGCAAGCGCCAACTTGTCTAAGCACGGAGCTCTCTCTCTCTTTTCCCGTTACTTTCTCGACCCTTCCCCCGCTCTACGACGAGCATCGGGATATCGCGTCGGCCGGGATATGACAGATGGAAAATCTAGAAATAGTCGTAGAATAAAGAGAAGAGCATCGATTCACTGCTTCACGAGCTCCCAGGAAGACGTGATCTTGGACAAGTTTCTCAAAAACCATATTCGTACGGAAAAAATGGCTTTCTCCGGAATCAACGAGATCTGCAAGATGTCCGAGTTTCTGCCAACGAAGAAGTTGAAAGATCTCCAAGTCGAGGGGGAATATTCAATCTCCAACATTCGGCCTGTCACGACAAAATATGGCAAGAGATACGTCGCTGAAGTCGAGAGAGAATTCACCGTCTTCCTACCCGCCCGAGTCGTCAAAGCATTCGAACGAGATGCTGAAACGTTTGGAAAAATACTCAAAGCTGCTCAGACTGGTCAGCTCCGTATGAAGTATATCGGTGGACATTGGAACGGTATCGAATTCCACGAAATCTCCGTTTAAATCATCATCATCCTCGACGTAAAAAAAAAGAAAAAAACTGTATATATGTATGTTCGATATATCTGTGAATTTTAATATTGTAAAGGAGGAGAAGGAGGAGAAAAAAAAAGTTTTGTATCAATAAAACGCAAACCACATAGATTTAAAAAATGTTTTGTTTATTCAAAGATCCCTCGTTTACATAATGCATGGTATACATATAGCCAGCTCTTCAAAGATTTCACATTCGTCGTTGCACAATTGAATCTCGTATCTCTCTCGTGGTGGGAACAATTCGATGGAGTTTTCGGCAATTTCTTCAGCGATGGACAGTCCAGAGTCTCCAAATCGATAATCTCCGTTGGCAAGTCTAACCTCGTTAGCCATAAAGACTTTTCACTGCCTTTCACAAAGATCCTGCGAGCGCGTTGTAAAATAGCTCGAAGAAGTGCACTCGAAGCGTTGTATGGTATGCTGCCATGATCCCACGGTATTCCATGGAAATTGCGTTCCAACCATTTGTTTGTAATTTTATATTTCATTGGTAGAGCGTCCCATGAATATGGTGGTTCGAAGAAAAGCGTCAGAGGTTCAGCATTTTTCTCATCCGCTCGAATGATTGAAATTACTTTGAGGATAAATTCATTGGTGGATCCCTTGAAACCCTGTAGATCGATGACAAACTCCATCTCGACTGATGTCCAGTGCGATCACTTTAGTGAATTTATACCAATTTTTTTACCCCACCACTTATGGGATTGTACTCTACAACACGATCATGTAGAATGAGGCAGAAGGCACATGTTTGTGCCGATATATTCGTTTTCGTCTCAAATTCGAGACGTACGTCCACGGGTCCGGACGTGAGGGAATCATTTTGCTTTGAACAATCAATCACCACGAGAGGTGCATATTTGAGAAATTCAGTTTTGGTCAACCATGGCTCAGTCTCCTTATTGTAATATGTAGACTGGAAGTTTGTATACATATCGTAAAGTAGTGCATATTGATTTTGTTGTATATTCAAATCCATGTTACCATAAGGATAACATAGGGAGTTCAAGTAAAGTTTCACATCAGTTAAATTACAATGATCGAAATTACTTGCATTCTTCGTTGTAACGTTTCTTCTCCCCGTTTGAAATGCCAGAATAACATATCGTGGTTTTTCCAGCTGCGTTGAAGTTTTGATGGGCCACACGTGTTTAGAGGTGGTAGGCAACAACGGGTATTCATACAATTCCCATGTACGGAAACTCATGGAAATTGGCGTGTCTTTGGCGATAAACTTTAAAAGTTGAATTTTTTGTTGATCCGCCACCGTGACATATGGTACAAGCCATTCGATTTTACGCAATTCAAGCGTGTAGTTTTCAGCAGTTGTTTGGATTAGTGCATTGGCATCACTCCGTGATCTGGTCAGAATTAATTCATGCTTCGCGTTTACAACCATTTTTCGATAATCTTCGGCAAAGCCCAACAGCAGTGGTACGCACACATCAAAGTTACCCGCTGCATCCACGATTTGTTTGGTCTCTTCTACATCGAGCCAACTTGTATTTTCAAGCATTGCACTCTTGCTCGGTGTAAAAGATGTATATCCTTTAATGAGAGATGTAATACCCACATTCTTATTACGATCAATTTCGATCGCATTAGGTTTATAGCGCACTTCTTCGAATAAATGGCATATAGCATTGTTAACGAGACTCGTTGCAGTTGTCGGCGTACCATCGGGTTTCGTTAGTTTTCCGTAAATGTGCAGGGAACTTTTGCTTGGCAGAATTGATAAATCTTGATGCTGGATTAAGATACGTATTTCATCACTGTTGTTGTATGTTGACGTTGCGTATGGTTGATGAGCATGAACCTCATAATGTGCGATGGATTCATCGAAGATGACGGGTGTCTGAATGTTTACGATTTCTTCCTCCATTGCACGCAGCAGATGCACAACGCACAGAACAAATAATTCCTCACACGTGCACTCCACGAACTTTGAGACCCAAGTTCTTCAAAAGTTGCAGGTTTTGTGGTGTTAGCGCTTTGAGCGTTGATCGACGACTGGTTTCGCGATCCCATAATCGTCTATTAATATTGGGTATTCTATTGTAGACTATGCCCATTGGATTTTATATGCAGCCGTATGGTGATGACTTCGCCACGAAAATTCACCAAATCTCCGTTCTGATCAACAATACGAAGCTGTATGTTGTCAATTATTCGAGTCGTGATCGGTAGATAAATCACGTTTGATAGAACTTCGATAATTTTAAAGCTAGATGGAAAAAATTCGTGAATTGTGTGAACTTTCTGCCCATTAATGTATGCACCGGTGGTTATATTACACTCGACTCGTATGGCGGTCACTTTAAGAATGGACACTGGTAGATCAGATTCATGTATTTCATTTGCTTGTAATACCTTTGTTGCAAAGCCCAACAGAGGACCAATCGTATCAATGGGTGTAAAGAGGAGAGGTTGATCACACTTGATTTCACTGCGTAGTGTATTATTATTTGGCTTGAGTTTAATTTTCACGTTTTTAGGTGATAATTCTGCCTGTAAATACTTTTCAATATTCTCTATTTCGTAACTGCCTCTTGGTATGGTCACCACACCTGTTCCAAAATAAAGTTTGTTGCATCCCTCGTCGATGTTTGGTATTGAGTTGAATGTGAGCAGTTCGACGAGTCCAAGAGCATAAGTCTTGTGTGGAGACAGTTCGATGGGCGGGAAAAAATGCGTCTCAAGGACTGAGGCCGATCCCGATAGCGTCAATGTTGTGCTATCATCCATGATGCTTGCAAATTAGACACTAAACTCGAAGCTCTACAATGCACGTTTATATAGTGTATATCTGTCTCGACGATTCAACTGCCCACATAAGAATTTAAGACACAAGTGTCCGCACTCAATCGTATCATATTCTTGATATGTTTTGTAATTATAATTAACGCTACCAACATCAAAATATCTCATCAATTCGGATGGTGGTGGGAGATTGCCGAAACTGTCAAAGTAGACGATTTGTTGTCCAGTCTTTTTGTATGCCACCTAATGTATGCCAGGACCCACATTTTTATCCAAATTCACAATTGCTGATTCATGCTTGAGAGGTCCACTTGTTGGTAATGTATCACGCATATAAATCCCACGAAAATGTGGAATTTTCATGATTTTCGCATGCTTCAGCAGATCGATGTCGGTGAGAGCTTGTCGTGGTAGCGTTATTATGCGTTTTTTGGCTTGATATGAAGCCCCAGTCCCTGCTTGTATGGTTTCAAGTGTAAACCTTTTCCCAAAGCAATGCTCTCGACCTTTTCATCATGCTGCTTCCTTTCGTCCAATTCTTTTTTAGCAGCTTGAGCAGCATTTACAGCGTTTGCTATTGCGGCAGCCCCACCGGACAATGCGCTAGCAGCGGTGAGGCCTGCGAAGAGGGGTACAGGAAAAGGCAAGACACCACCAATTTTCCGAGGAACAGGTATAACTCGAGGTGTGCGTACTTTATTGCCCCGCACACTAGCACGCGCGCCTTTCAATGCCGTCGTGACGACTTTACGAGGATCGTCACTTTGAATCATAGCTTTCCGCGCGGCATTAATGACCTTTTTCAAGCAAATACTTTTTTGCCGTTTCATCTTTCTTCCATTCACAGACTGCATCCCCATACCAAATTTCGTTTTGCCTTCATAATGTTTGTCACAGCCCAAGCACTTGCTCTCTCACCAATATTAGCGTCTTTTGCGGTTACACGTTGCCAGGCTTGCCCAGCCAACACTTTATCAGCCAAATGTCTAGCTTCTAAATTATTACGATTTTTTGAATAAGCAATATCGTGCACTTTGCATGCAGCGTCCAATGGATTTATACCCGGATCACCACGAGCAAGACGCTTGACCAACTTTGTACCGGGCCCACAATATTGATAGCCGGGTAGATGTAATTCCACAGGAAGATTATTAATTAGACTATTGATTAAACCTTTGCCGGATTTCTTGTTTTTATGCACAATCATTACCCTTCAAAGGTCAATCCTCGACTGATAATTATCCACATTATAAAGAGATTTTATATGGGCTTTTTCAGTTAGTCGTATTTGAGATGGTGTCGAAGAAACAAGTTTCCGGTGGGCAACTACCCATAATAAATTTCGATAAACTTGTGGAAGGGGGTGGGGAGAAGAAGCAAAGGCGCCATGGAAATATACTTCCCGACAGTATTCGTGCGGTGTTTTGCGGTCCGTCGAATTGTGGAAAAACTAATGCATTATTGACGCTGCTAATACACCCCAATGGGTCGAGATTTGAGAACATTTATCTCTATTCTAAATCGCTAAAACAGCCAAAGTATAATTTACTCGAACAATTACTTGAACCAGTTAATGGTGTTCAATATTATCCGTTTAACGAGCATGAACAAGTCGTGTCACCGAGTGAGGCTCATCCAAACTCGATATAGCGTGTGAAAAACAGGATAATGTCAGATCATTTTTTTCCATGGGAAGACACGAGATTGTCGACAGTTTTTATCTTTGTCAGACATATACTGCTATTTAAACAGGATGATATGAATCTCAAACATGTGTATAACGATCACGTGAATACGGATATGACTTACGCATGCTTAAAAAATGTGTGTGTGAAATGTTGGAAATCCGACAAGTATGGATTTATTACGATAGATAAAGATAGTGAAATTAATGACGGTAGATACAGAAGAGGTTTTGATTCCTTCTTAACTGTCGATGATAAATAATCGCTCATTCTGTGCAGAGAGACAGTCTGAGGTCTGCCGTATCTGTGTCAACATGAAAAGCACAGAACTCTTGCGGGAAAAGAACATACTGTGTCAACTTGCCAAGGCAAGTGATGCAATACGACGAAAACATCAAATGTTGAAAAGTGGTCGTGATAGTACCCAACAAAAAATGCAAGATGTATTTAAACCAATCGTCGGGCCATTGGAGGAGCTCGTTTCATATAAAAAGAACATGAAGCAAGAAATTCAGGATGAAAAAGTGAATATGAAGAAAGAGGAGAAGATGGAGGAGGAAGAGGAGGAGGAGTATCACAATATTGAAGGAATGCAAAATAGCACGCTCCAGGACAGTTCATTTGACGGGACTCTTGATGAAACGGTGATAGCTGCAAATAATAGTGTTGATGATGATAATGATGATGATAATAATGATGATGATGATGAAATATCGGATGATGCTGATGAAAAATTCACTGGAGATGTCGATCAATTAATACGTGAATATCTCGGACTGCTGCGTGAGAATAAAAAGGCAACCTTAGACGTCTCATATGGGGTGCGAAACCTCGCCGACGATAAATTAATGATGGGTGATTCGCCGATTGATTTCAAACCCGATCATATTTATGTTGGACATCAAAAGTATCCGAAAAATATTGGATTGGTCGAGTTACTCTTTAAAAAAGTGCCAAAGCCTAATTATTTTACATCAAACGATTTAGCCAACTATCAGAAAATTGTTATAGCTACGAATGCACATAGAAAAAATTATAAGCGTTATGCCGCTATTCGGGAAAATACGAGTCATAAATTCCGAAAATTCATTTCTCCAATAATAAGAGAACGCGGCGCGCACAAAGGTGAAAATGTTTCAAAGTATAAGGTGGCTCGAAAAATTGTCTCATATGACTATGTTCACTGGGATGATCCGAATGAGCTAGTTGACCGTCTTCGTCTTCTGATCGCATCACAATCAGCTGGCAACTCCTCACATTCCAACGAGATCATTTCCATTATTGAGGAATTACGTGAAGCTGAAATCATTCATTAACTCATACCCGCCGAATTTTCATGCATTCCCAACATGACTATCGATGTGTTTGGACGAAAGTTGAATACAAGTGGTGGCGGTGTGGGCCCCCTAGGTAAACCGGGTGTTGGGTTCAAGACTACAGCGGACGGACATTATAATTTGCAGCAAAAACGACTGTGCAACGTTGGTGATGCAAAAGAATTAGAAGATGCCATCTCTCTTGGTGTGCTAATGACCCACACGAATGCTCTGTCCGATAAAATAACTAATTCAATGAATGAGAGTTATGAATTAATGGCAAATTCTCTTGAAGGTGGACTGAAAGCTAAGATCAGCGAACTTCGCGTACAAGTAGAGAGCATGAAAACTATGATCAACCAGCTCAATGCCGCAGTGAAAAATTTGAAAGATACAAAAACTAGTGTGGAGCCCGAAATTGCAAGCAAATTGTTGAAAGCGTTGTGGTAAGAAAAAAAAACATGAGTGAGAAAAAGCGTGCTTTGGTTGAGGAGTTGCATAAGCCAGCTCGGCGAAACTATCGTCGCCGATATGTGGATGTCGCCTTGGACAGCCTCTCTGTTGAGTTTCAGCCTCTACGTAGAGTTCCTAAAGGCCTCCGTCAGCCTTTTTGTAGAGTTTCTGAAAGCTTATCCAAGGCCTCGGATTGCCTCTCCGTAGAATTTCCGAAGGCCTTGGATAGCCTCTCCGTAGAGTTTCTGAAGGCCT
This sequence comes from Alloplasta piceator, assembly GCA_946863875.1. Lineage (NCBI taxonomy): Eukaryota > Metazoa > Arthropoda > Insecta > Hymenoptera > Ichneumonidae > Alloplasta > Alloplasta piceator. Next base: position 14,533,750 of record OX333081.1, on the reverse strand, counting down.
CGGACAGCCCCTCTGTTGAATTTTATCCTCTAAATAAAGTACGACGTAGAGGACTACCTTGCCAATTCCATAATGCCATCATTATTCTTTAATTTCACTACTTTTCCATTCATAATTTTTGAATAATTCATAATGGTTCAACAGCTATTTAAGAATAATAATTTTGAACAAACTAACAAAGTTTAACTAAAAAAATAGTTTGTAAATATTTTCTGTCTTGTTCCGATAGAACTGCGAAATTATACATCGCAGATTATCAAAAGAGTCCCAGAAATATTATTGTTTTTTTTTTTTTCGTTTGTAATATTTATAATATGGCGATAATTTTGTTTCTGTATGTTAAGGGTCTTAAAAATGCAGATGTTTCGAAATTTAAATGAATTTCGTTTTGCTTCAAAAATTATGGGTTAATAATATTATTTATAAATATATTTTTGAGAGAGAGTACATATACTCTACACCTAGTATTAACATTGTACTAGTTATTATAGACTCTGCGAAAGCCTTAGTAGAAAAAACCACAGCAAAAATAATAATAATGGAAATATTAACAATTAAAATAATAACAGTGCAAAAAATAATAAAAACTATTAAAAATCGCAACAAAAAATGTCTACAAAAATAATCACAATTTCGAAAAGTAAAAGAAAAAAAAATCCAAACCGTGCAAACGAATGTAATTAGACTTTGAAAGCATCCGGAGGCCTTCAGAGTCTCTGCGAAGGTCTTCGGAAAATAAACGAAAATATCGAAAATATCAAAAATGAAAATAATAACAATTAAATAAAAATTATAAACACAAATTGAAAAAAAAAATAATAATAAATAATAAAAACAATTTGAAAATTACAAAAAATACAAAAAAAAACATAATTTTTACTAAAATAATCCCAATTTCACACCAAAAAAATCAAATCCGTGCAGCCAATGTAAGTAGACAATAAAAAACAAGAACAATGAAAAAAATAATAATAAGGAAAATGTTAACAATTCAAATGATAACAAATCAAAAAATTAACAATGAAAAGAATAGCAATTAAAAATTAATAATAAAAATAGTTAAAATGATAATTTAGAAAAAAATACGATTGAACCCGATATCTTTAAATATAATTACAATTTCGAAAAATAAAAGAGGAAAAATCCAAGCCACGATGGCCTTGAAAGGCGTTTTGAGACGTTCAGAGGCCACCAAAAATAATCGTAATTAAAATAATAACAATTTCAAAGAATAACAATGAAACAAATCCCAACCCAAATAATATGAACAATTTTGAGGGTTTGTTAATTTTGGTGTTGGGCTTCTCTCTCTCTCTCTATTTTCTAACTTTTAACTCCGATGACACGATGCACTATTTATAAAAGCATCATAGTGCCACATATGGAATACTGCATGACACTTATGTTGAATATGAACAGGACTGACAAAGAATGCAAAACCGAGCAATGAGGAAATTAAGAATGACGAAATTACGAACGAAATTAAGAATATTAGAAGCAAAGATGAACGACGAAATTAAGAATATTAGAAGCAAAGATGTATTCAAAAGGTGTATTTTAAAGTATGTAAGAGACCAGCGAATATTAGAAATAAGTACATAGTATTAAGGTAGATAGTAAGCGTAAATGTAATACGCATATAGCGAATAGCGCTGAGAAAGCTAAATAAATGAAATCTCTCTCTCTCTCTCTCTCGAATTTTCAGACTACTGACGTGTTTTACATCGCTCCGTTTTTACTAAGTCCCGTTTCTACATGAAGGCAAGCGTCGAGCAACTGACACCGCAGCAAACGCGCGCCTCTTACCTATGTGTGCGTGACAATAAGAGATTTTGATACGTGGCTTTGCCTACCACAACAACGTCGAAAATTTAAAGTCCTTGGTGAGGCCATCGAACTTGAACTCTGGCTCTCATCAGTGTAGCGCTCGTATCAGCGTAGCGTGACTCAGTAATTTCTGTGTGTGTGTGTTGGTCTGGCCAGGTGTTCATGTGACTTTGGGCCGGTCGCTGATCTGTTTGGTTTCGAACCTTCATATATTAATACTGAACCATAAACCACTAAGTGTGCGTACATCCCGCGAGACTCTAAACTTACAAACGACTGATAGGAAACGATCCTAGTGTATGTGATCGCCCAGCTGTGGATTTCTCACCGATTTTCGAACTCTTTAACCTTCGTATCACCACACACCGGCTCTCAAACATTGTCGCTCACTAACTGGCTTGCCAATTTTAATTTTAATTTTTATCCTATCAATGACTCTATGATGGTAATTTTTATTTATTTTTCTTTCTTTTATTTTTTGCCTAATGTCTATTGGATCGTGACGGATTACGATTTATCATCTCGCACTCTATCACCATCAGTCTGGATGTCGAGTCACGTGTGCGACAAATGCTAGAAGTCTATCACTAATATCAGAGTTTGGTGTATCTCCTGCTCTCGATCTTTTAATCCCGGCTGTGGAGGAGCCTATTTCAAATCAAAATCCGCCAGCGAATGTTGCATCAAAAATCTTTTTACGATGCCTGTTTTACCCCCCTCGCCTCCTTGATCCTCGACTACATCGCTACCAGCTAGCACTCCGATCGTTTCCGGCACGGCGTTGAACCTGCATCCAACCGCATCGCTGTTGACGGATTCACGCCCTCAGGATTGTCCAGTTGATAATTATCCATCAGACAGAGAGCTGTTGCTATCCCTCAACTCTAATCTTAATGCGTTCATTACTCAGCAATCGGCCGTCAGCGCTGAGCATACACAGAAGCTCAATTGTATCGAGAATGTCATCGCCGTGCATTCAGAGAAGCTCAATTGCATCGAGAAGCACACCAGCCTACTTAAGGCCCATGAGGAGCGCATTTCTCAGCTCGAAGCTAACAATGTAAAACTAAGTCAGCTAAATTCAGATCTCTCGCGTGAGCTTAATACGCTTAAATCTGGTACCGGCGCAGTCATCAATCCGACCACTGAAATCACTCTCTCCGGAGTACCAGTTGCCGTGAACGATCCACCTGAGCAGATCGTCGAGAAAGTTTTCCGTGCTCTAGGCGTATCGAATCTCTTACTCGTCCTTGTAATTCGCAGCCTAAATGGAAGCAAGAACACAGGTCGTCCGGTTGGTGACTCAAGCACTGCCAATCTCCTTGGAATCGACTCAACACAAAAGTCATCTCGATCTTTTATGGTCGTGCTAAAATCTCAACGTGTACGCGAATTTATTATCAACAAAAAAAGAAGCAAAAAGAGTCTTGCTGCACACGAGATATTGGGGCCTGATTATCTCGGACTTGTTCATCTTGACGAGTTTCTACCAGCAGCGACTTACCATCTTCTGCGTCGCGCGAAGAAGCGAGCTGCTCAATGCAATTATAATTACGCGTGGTCTCGAGCCGGCTCTATTTTTGTACGGAAGGACGACGGTGAAGCTCCCATACTAATATTATCTGAGCGCGACCTGGACAACTTATTGTGACTACCGCAACGTCCTCAGGTACGCTCTCCTCCCTCCCCCTCTTCATTGCTCTTGAAAATCGCGCAATTTAACGTCAATTCCCTATGGGGTCACATGGCATTTCTCCAGGCCACACTATTTCAGCGTGATTTCTACATCATCTCGCTCTGTAAAACGTGGTTACACTCGAACATTTCTGATGACCTGGTCCGTGTACCAGAGTATTTTCTAATTCGCAACGATCGAGAGGGTAAGGAAAGTGGAGGCGTCGCCTGTTACATACATAATTCCCTGCGAGCTCAGGTCGTCGCAGCCTCACCTAGCCAGTATTCAAACTCTCCTGAGTATCTGATTATTGAGATCACGGGATTTGATAGTAAAAAGCTCCTTTCTGCGTCAGTATATAGGCCGCCGCGAGCGGCAATGCTAGACAATTTCATCAACGATGTATCTGAACTTTATCGTCTCTATGAAAATATTATTGTCGCGGGTGATTTTAATTGCAATTTAGCCAGCTGTAGTTATGAATCTACTTTTCTACGGCAATTCACTCTTTCACTCTCTCTTCATATTGTAGAGTCGGCACAGCAACGTCCAGCTCTTGGCTAGACGTTTTCATTATCGACAGCGTGGATAGGCAATGATCTTTTGTAAAATCTGACATTTCTTTCATGACAGGACATGATCTCCTCGAACTATACTACGCTTATAATGTTAAACCCGTGACCGAGCGAGCCGTTATACGCCGATCCTTCTTTAATTTTAATGAGCAGCGTTTTCTTGAGTATTTATCCGAAAGATTTAACGTGTCTAAATTTTTGAGGCCTATTTGCGAGTCTGCCACCAACGTCAGCCCCTACTCCGATGCTACTCTGGACAATGTTGATACGATAGTCGATGAAGTCTCCAGTGCTTACCTCTCAGCCTTGAACTTTATTGTACCATCTCGCACTTTCAGGATTCATCGTCCACCAGCGCCGTGGCTCACTAATGAGCTCAGAAAATGCATAGCTCACCGCAACTCTCGGTTCACGCGTGCCAGGAGATCTGGATCCGTGCTCGACCTTGCATTATTCAGGGAGTATAGAGACGAGCTCGAAAATGACTTAACGCAAGCGAAAAATGATTACTATCTCCAACGACTATCATTTTTAATAGATCCAAATAAATTATGGGAAGAGCTCACCGCGCTCGGGCTAGCCAAGTCATCTTTTGCGTCGCCCCTGAATTTCTTTCAACCTGACAAGCTCAACATTTCCTACTCCGCAATATCCAGTGCTCAACCACCTTGTACCTTCGATTCATGTCGTGCAATCTGTTCAGATATCCTTCCCATTCGTCCTCTATTTCATTTGTCAGCTATTTCGTCTGCACATGTCAAGCGCGTTTTTTTCTCTCAAACTAACTGTTACGTCAAAAATGGGAGTTTTCGCGAACTATTAATAATTTCTGACGTATGACGTGCTGAATTTGATTGAGACTCTCAAGTCGTGGAATTAAATTTCCGTACTACTCCTGGAATCAATCTCGAACACGTCTGCCCCTGTTTTTGAGTCTGACCTTTCGGAAAATTACTCGGGAAATGGGCTTGGAATCACTGTTGAACCTTTAATCATGTTGATGTCTATTGAATTTTCGGATCTTCCATTTCGATATAAATTACTGTTAGTTTTACCACGTGGATCCTGATCATTAGTTTTAGTAAATGAAGGAATGATTGGGAAAAAATCGATCGGCCGTAGTTTGTAAATAGTTATTGGATGTTTAATGATTTCAGTGCGAATAATTGTGGGTTTTGGAGCCTCTCTAACTATCTCTGTTTCTGCGGGCAAGGCCTGTACTCCATGATAATTTGATTTAGATCTTTGAACAGGATTTAACCTTTTTGGCCATGGATTCAAATATATCGCGTCGAGTTTACGTAATTGATATCTTTGTCCGGCTCTGCGTGTTCTTTTCTTTTTGCGCGGTACGGGGGGGGGGTGACTCTCATGGAATTTAAGGGGAGAGTATCCAGGGTGAATCTCTGGTGAGCGTGCAGCCTGATGCAACCCTAGTCCCAACCAGATTTCCGCCAAGGAAAACGAAGGAGTGCAAAAATTTGGTGGGCGTGCAACCTTACGCAACCCTTGTCCCAACCAAACTTTGCGTAAGGAGAGGTAAACGAATACTTGGTAAGCGTGCAACCCGACGCAACTCTGATCCCAACCAAGTTTTTCGCCCGGAGGGGAGGACTACGAATAGTTGGTGGGCGTGCAACCTAACGCAACTCTAGTCCCAACCAAGTTTTTCGCACGGGGGTAGAATAAAGTAAAGAACACGAATCCTCGGATAAAGTTGCAGATTTACACAACCGTACTGAATCAAATAAGTTGAACGAATAGTAGAGAGAGAGTGGTAGGATTCTTACTTTAAATTTAATCGTTGGAGAGGAAAAATTCTTTGGATTGGATTTGTTAAATTGTTTAAATTTTTAATGAAATACCGAAAAGGAAAACTCAATTAAACTTCATTCTGTGACTATTGATGAGTCACTGGTTCGCGAGAGTCTCAAACTTGATCAATTTGTTATCTAACCCTTCCCTGAATTTTATATTTTTTTTCTCCTTTGTCGCGAATCTCCAATTCTCGAATGACACGATTTCAGCAATGGAAAGGGAAGAGGGGTCGAAAGGCCTTTGTTAAACTTCACGCGAATGAATTTTCCTCCTTCAAATTATCTCAAGGAAATGGTTTAATTGAAGTTTTATGAAACTTGACTCAGTAATGCCGCAAGAACAATCTAGATTGAAGATTCACTTGGATAATGTTGAAACTTTTTCTTTTAAATTATTTTAATGGAATTGTTTTAAATAAAGCCTTTTATGGACAATTAAATTACCAACGCCGCAGGGGTAATATGAATTCAGAATCACTTGGATAGAGATTCCAAAAATAGAGATTCTCCAAAAATAATCAACTAACCGGTTTTTAATTGAATTTAATCGATCAATTCCGTCCGAATTTATGATATTCACTGTGTTCAATTTTTCCCGAACTATTCCTCACAATTTCACGAGAGGAAGATGAGGTTGTAATAAAACTTCACTTACTGGCTGAGACGTTCTCCAAACGGAAAGGGTGACAGCATTTGTAGACGCACCGGCGACTCAGACGGAAACGGTGAAGTTGAATCGGCAGTAGATCAAGGGCGTGGCAGGTTGGCGATGAAGTCAAAGAATTTGTCGATGCACAGAGTTTAATTTTTCGAGATCCAAAATTTTATTCAAATTATTGTAAAAAGAAAGAAATGGTTAACAAAGATTCGATCTTAACTTTCGCAATTCATTTAACAATAACCGCAATGTATACGTTATCCAATATTTCGTGGATTGCAGATGTCAAAGTAAAATAAACGAAAATTACTAAACAGAAAATAATAACTAGACAAAGGAAAATGAAATAGAATAAAACGAGGTCCAACGTCTCTTCCGACATTCAGAGGCCTACCCGAAATCTCGAGAATTTAAAATAGAAGCAATTTCAATTCGACTCAGAATTCAAGATTTGACATTCCGAACCGAAAAGAACTATCTTCCTTCGAAAATCGAGTGAAATTCTAAGTCCAAAACGAATTGATTTGGAAAATTCCAGAATCAAGAACGTCTTTGTCGAAAAATTTCACAAGTTCAGCCCAAGAATGGATTCGATGAGTACGATGGGTTTCGTAGTTTCCACGTCGGAAAAAAGTCGGAGAAGTCTGCCGAGAGCCCTTTTTCCGGCCTTTATATACCCGTGATCCAGGCTAACCCGTTCGATAAAAGTGGGGATTGATAAAGACAGAGGATGCATTTTTCTGATGCAATGCATTTTCCTTTTCTATTTCGTGAGCTTCCCTTGAAAAATCGGGGTCATAGCGAGGGCGCTAGCGTAGATCACAGGGTGGGCCCTATGCGTGTGGCTGCACCGCGGCGCGCGTGGCTGTATTGCGGCGCGCGTGGCTGTATCGCGGCACGTGTACCCCCACACATGTACACGCTTATGCCGCACGCTTCTTATATTCTTATTCTGTATATAATATTACTTTCTTATGAACAATTTTAGTTTTAGTATTATAAATATTTTTTTAGTTGCTTATTTATCATGGATAGAATTCTTATATTTTCCTTTATATTTATCGTGTTGCGCATTTGTTAAAATTACCTTCCTTTCTTATATCTTATTGTTTGTTTAATTATTATTAAAATGAAAAAAATTGTTGTTTTCGAATTGAACATCAGAATAATAAATCCAAATGAATTGAATATTTGTGCGATATTTTTGTAGATTAAAATTACAATCCAAATAGTTATAAATAATTTTGTTGACAATTTTTTTGTGGATTTTGAATTGTTAGTGTTCAAGTATTTATCATTAAAAATTAATCCTGCGATTGAAACATCGTTTTCTTAGTTTTTATATTTTTATATTTTTTCCTTTGGGGTGTGGTCGCATAGGCTTCTTGCATGAGTCCACGAGAAAAAGGGGAGGTAGGGAGCTACGGCGCATGACTAGGTAAAAACTCAACTCTTATTCGCGTCCTCTTTTCCTTCGAGAGAGAGAGACGGGAGATTTATTGGGTAGATAAAAAGGGTAAGGCTAGAATAGAGGGTGGAGAGTGGGGAAGCATTCGAACGGTCTCCAGGTAGCAACGAGAGCCGAGCTCCTCGCTTTGCCACGCAAACTCCGTGGATCGTCGAAAGAGGGGAGGGGATTATGTAAATGAGCTCTGCTTCTGCTCGTGGACTTTGGGGCGTTTTTGCTTTTTACTTCCTTCTTGATTTTAACATAGTATAATAATATTTCGAGTTTGTAGTTATTTAAGTTACATAATATAAGTTTCAACTTGTTTCTTCCGGAGTTTGATTATTGGATTTAGCATTCACCGAATTCGGTGCATAGTTTTATTTCGCAATTGTAGGTTTCTTTAAATTGTTAATTCTTCGAAATATTATTTAACATTGCGTAACGATTTCCCCATTTGAGAAGAATAACTTTAAATGAGTATTTTTTTATCCTAGAGTATTTCCACGCGTGTATTCCTACTCTTACTCACACATAGATAAATGACAGTGTGTATATTCTAGTGCATATATCTCTCTATATCTCTCTATATTATATAAATATTTCGCCGCCGCCGCCGCCGCTGCCGTGTACAAGAATCGAGACGGCCTGAAGTTGGCCACAGACTAAGCAGGGTGAAGTTGGCCATGGAAACGAGAATCGAGCGGGGTAAAGTTGGCCATGGAATCGAGAATCGAGCGCGGTGAAGTTGGCCATGGATTCGAGAATCGAGCATGGTGAGGTTGGCCATGGCATCGAGAATCAAGCGGGATGAAGTTGGCCATGGAATCGAGAATTGAGCGCGCGGAAGTTCGCCATGGATGGCCAAATTCAGCGGTTGGTTGCCGGGTGTGGATGGGGGAGGCGTGGGATGGCGGGGAGGTGGTTGGGGAAGCTGGCTGGCGGGGGGTCGGGGTTTGGGTTGGACGCGAACTTTTACGATGCGAGGGCGCGTAGCGCCCGAGCCCTACAAGTCCCTAGTATTATATAAATATTTCGCCGCCGCCGCTGCCGCCGTGTACAAGAATCGAGACGGCCTGAAGTTGGCCACAGACTAAGCAGGGTGAAGTTAGCCATGGAAACGAGAATCGAGCGGGGTAAAGTTGGCCATGGAATCGAGAATCGAGCGCGGTGAAGTTGGCCATGGATTCGAGAATCGAGCATGGTGAGGTTGGCCATGGCATCGAGAATCAAGCGGGATGAAGTTGGCCATGGAATCGAGAATCGAGCACGCTGAAGTTGGCCATGGATGGCCTAATTCAGCGGTTGGTTGCCGGGTGTGGAGGGGGGAGGCGTGGGATAGTGGGGTGGGGGTTGAGGAAGCTGGCGGGCGGGGGGTCGGGGTTTGGGTTAGACGCAAACCTTTACGATGCGAGGGCGCGTAGCGCCCGAGCCACACGAACCCCTAGTATATATATATATGTACGCGTGCCCCGATACCTGTTTTGTGAGGTGTACAGAATTGGGTCTCGAAGACGGTTCGGGGTTTTTCGCGCCTTGCAACATGAGTGAGAGAGAGAGAGAGAGAAGGTCAAGAAACGGTGATCCTACGCATAGGCCTCTCTAAAATCTTTTCTCGCTTCCCTTCTTGTATTCTTGTGAGGTCATTGCCCTCTTGGGAACGACTAGTGGTTTCCTTCCCGTTTTGCTATGATCTTCTCCCTTGTCAATACTCATGGTTTTAAGTCGACTTAATATTTATTTTGGATCTCGTTCTTAATTATAATCTTTATTACCTATTTTTGATCAAGAGAGTTATAGATATATTTTCAACTATTTCATTTGTTTAGTTAACCATTATTCAGTCTCTTCTGTTTGTTGAAGTATTATTTGGTTTCATTTATTTATTTCGTTTTGTTTCCCTTAATTCCATTGCGAATTTCTCCTGAAAGTTCGTTATTTAAATAAATTTTAATTAATGTTTCAAAATTCTATATTGATTTGAGATAGGAAAATCCATCGTTGTTTAGCGTCATTCCGTTCGTTCTTGCTTTGAATATACGCATATATACTCATACACATACACGTATGTGTATGAGAAGAGGAATGCAACGTTTCCTTGTATGCTAGTTCTTCGAGAGGGTGTAATCAGCGCCCCTCGTTGGCTTTACGGCAGAGTAAAATACTATGTGCTTTTTTTTTCTTTTCCCAATGGTAAGAGCATTTTCGGATTCAATGATCTATCTCTCGGATCGATAGGCCGGTAGAGGGTACGTCAGTTAGGAAGGCGACGTTAGTGTGCCTGACCCACCAGATGGTGTGACGAGCCTATGGCTTTTCCTGTAGGGATCTTTGACCCTGGTTTTCCCTTCCTTACTACCCGATTTCACCGATGGCCTTTTCCTTGAGATTTTCAGTCGGTTATGTAAATTTCTAATTTTTATTAGTGAATTGAACGGAATAACGTAGGAAACGACAAACCTTTCTCTCACAAATCTTCAAGTTTTTAATTATGTTTTCGGTGGAAGTTTCGTTAAATAATCTCATTTATGGACGTTACGTCAGGACGTAACATAACTCCAAGTCTTTTTTCTCGGGGCCAGATGGGATTTCCATGTTTCCGATTAACAAGTCGCTTGAGGTATCTTGCTCACTACTGACAGCCATATTTAATCTTTCTCTGACGTCATCGAAATTTCCTCAACATTGGGGAAAAGCTTTTCTTCGACCGCTGTCCAAGATTAAAACTCCTCTTTCTCCATCCGATGCAAGACCGATAGCCAATCTTAGTGAGCTTTCTAAGGTCCTCGAGCGCCTTGTTTATGGGCAGATCATTGGTTGGATTGAGGCAAATCAGGTATTCGATCCTCGCCAATTGGGATATCGGTGTGGTCATAGCATCCAAACAGCACTGTTGCGAGTTTGTGATGATGTGAGGCGCGGGTTCCGTAACGAAATATCCGCGAACAAAATATCTGCGACAAAATATCCGTGACAAAGTATCTGCAGTCAAAATATCCGAGGTCCAAAATATCGGTGGTAAGAAATAACTGCGGTCAGAATACCCGAAAAAACTCTGTAGGATTTTGGAATGTTTGGCTTTGGGAATTTTGAAAAATGTCAACACACAAATTATCCCTGTGTGTATATTTTCTCATGAACATCAGCGTAACTCAATTATCTCACTTATTCAATATAGTTACAACTGAAGTAAATACTTGATAACCATAAACTAATAGCCCTCAACACGGATACAAACTCATAACATTCGTACCTATACGGTTGTCAGTCGTCGGGTGCAAAATAACAGAACAACTCAGGTTTTTGTACTCGACACATCTCCACATTCTAATATTCTATTATTCTCATTAACACTTTTCAAGGCATACACATAATCAGCCTGAAGAAGCAATTTTTTATTTTTGTTCGATATAATTGAGCGGCATTATGAAGCGTCTTGTGTTTCTTACAAGCAACGAATGAATAATGGAAAGAAAATTAATCAGTGATTTCGACTATTACGAGGATTATCCCCATCATTTCTCTACCCACACACACACACACACACACACACACACACACACACACACACACACACATACACACGCGCGCGCGCATACACACGCACGCATGCACGCACGCACGCACACGCCTATCTGAGGTTCCAATCGTATATAGAAAATTAATCTGACTTTCGAAACATTACAGGGATTACCCCCACTATTTATTTTTGCATGATTCTCACGGATGTTCTAATTGTTTCTCATTGCGGATACTCGAAAGCAGATATTTTTAACCGCGGATATTTTTAACCACGGATATTTTGAACAGCGGATATTTTCAACCGCGGATATTTTGAACTGCGGATATTTTTCACCGCGGATATTTTGACTGCGGATATTTTGTCACGGATATTTTGTCGCGCATATTTTGTCCGCGGCTATTTCGTCGTGATACAAAGGCGCGGTATCGACGATGGGCGGCTTACCATACTCATATTATTTTATTTCAGCAAAGCCTTCGATACTGTGCCTTACCTTCATCTTCTCAGAAAATTAAAAAGAGTGGGTTTCACAGAGCCAGTTCTCGATTAGATTTTCGCGTAATTAACTGGCACACCCAAGCCGTCGTTGATGATCATGGTAATTGCTCCAACTGGCTATCCACGACTGCGGGTGTACCACAGGGATCGGTTCTTGGACCCCTCCTTTTTTCACTTTTCATTAATGACATTGGCAATTTTTTGCAGTATTATCAGCACATGATATTCTCTGATGATACCCAGATTCATCTCAGCTGCCTCCCCTCTCACACCAACCAGGGATTGAGGCTTATTGCTGAGGATGTGCAGGCCATCGCCAATTTTGCTACCTCTAACGGAGTCAAGCTAAACATTTCCAAATTCGAAATCCTTATTCTTGGCAGTAATGCATACCCTCGAGAGTTGGACCCCTCTGTTTTACAACCTGTATCTTTGAATGGACTTAGCATCCCATTTGTCAGTGAAGCACGCATCTTGGAAGTACTCATGCAGGCCAATTTATTCTGGAGGTCACACGTTGTGCTTATTTCTCAGAAAGTTCATTTTACGATTTATACATTAAAGTTCCACCGCTCAGCTCTTTCTCGAGATTTACGGACTTCGATTATCTTCTCCCTAGGCTTTCCATTGCTGAACTATTGTTGCCTAGTTTATCACAATCTTACCGAGAAGCTTAATCGCAAACTGGAATGTCTCATCAACTACAGTATCCGTTTTATCTTCGATCTCCCTCGTGATTCTCGCATTACTCTGTTCAGATGACAACTTGGTTGGCTCACCGTAAAATCACGCTGACTCTATTTTTTCGGCATATCTATGTTTAACATTAAAAATGGTCGAGCCCCAACTTATTTACTTGATTTATTTCGCCCTCTTGGAGGTACCCCAGATCGTAAGTTAAGGGGATCTCGACGAATTTTCGCGATCCCAAAGTTTCGCACGAACTCGTATCGTGACGCATTTTCGGTCTGCGGCATTCAATTTTGGGAGACTTTACTCACTGCGTCTCTATGCTCACCTATTTAACAACATTGATTCACCGGTCTGAGAAAGCCGTAGTATCATGCGATTATAGCAGTTTCACTAGTATGTAAGATCAATTCTGGCTATCTACATCTTGTACATATTTTGTACTATTTTATTTCATTTTTTATTATTTTATTTTAGTTTCTTTTGCGCTGCATCCTAGCTTTGACATTTTTTTTCGCGATATTTGTACTTTGCTTTTAATGTTGCCAAGGGCTTGCCAAGGCATAATAAATCAATCAATCAATCAATCAATCTCTCTCCCTCTTTTTTTCTCTTTCTCTCTCTCTCGCGAAGAGAAGAAGTGATTAAGATATACTCCGTATATTTCGTGTTCAAATCGGGTGATTAAAGTCATAATAAATATCAAGAGTGGTATCAGCAGATAGCTGGAAGAGAATCTCTCCAGGGGCCGGAATATGAACAATATCGGTATTATTTAAAAAGTTTTATCGCAGTTTTTTCAAAATTGATAAATCTCGATCAGTTCGGGATCGACAGAGAATCTAGAGGCAAAACCATATCGCGCTATCCACTGTGCATGTTCTACGAAAGTGTGGTAGTGTGAGAACCCAAACACCAGTGAGGCGCCGAGTGTCACCAACTCATGTAGAACCTGTGTGTGAGCCTCAACACGGTGACAACAACACACGTGTGAGCGGGTTCACTGTCTCCCCAAACTTTGCCGCTGTCTTAGCGGGATACTGAAGAAATCAAGAGCATCGACCATTATACTATACATCAAAATAATGGTATACGCTGTGCCATCATCGACTTATCACACGGCCATAACAGAGATGTACACAATGTGAATATTCACACTATGACATCAGACGACCATCGAGGCAAGCTGTAAATCCTTCTCGATCATCACACAGCTGTGTTACGGAGGTTAAAGCAAACATTTTCGAATATATCAATAACGAATGACAGGCAGAAAAAGAAATTGTGGTAAATGTAAGAAAAGTATTTCGGAGATCTCACACGATTGTAAAGTTTGCTTTAAGTCATTCCATCCTGGTTGCGTTGTTTTGCATACGGTCTTTGATTCTAAAAATCAGCGAGTGACATGTAAGGGACCAATAGACATTGTTAATATGAAACCTAGTAATGACATGGAAAATGAAGAAATCCGAAAAAAAAGATGGCGCGAGAAGGAGCGCTACACAGAAAATGACATAGAGGAGGAGAATTATGAGGGAGAGGTAGGAGGAAATAAAGAGATAAATGGAAAACTGAACATAATACTCTACGAAATAAAGAAACTAAAAGAAGATTCCATTAAAGAACAGGAAAAACTTGAAAATCTTATGAAAGAGGAAAGCGAAATTTTGCGACAAGAAATTCTTGCAGAAATTAAAGGGCAGGAAATAAGCCAAACCATGAAACTAAACATTGAAAAAGGAGTCCAAAAAACTACCGAAAAGATAGTATAGGAAAATATACGACTAAATCATAGATTAAATTAAATAACAACAAAAATACCGATGCCTACAGGTACTGAAAAAGGAAAAAGAAATCGTAATATAAAAAATAATGGCAATGAGATTACGTATGCCCAAGTAGCCAAAAAAAGTAAAAATAGAGAAATAATTGTACAACCTATCGGCGATCAAACGAGTGAAAACACGACAGGAATTATAAAAGAAAAGGTTGATATCATGAAACTTGGAGCAAGTGTAGAAAAAATTATAAAAGGGCCAAAGGGGAAGCGAAAAAACAAATGCGAAAAAACAGAATGCGAAAAAACAAGAGATGAAGAAATACTAAAGAACGCTGTCACAAAGAACCTAGGCAATAGGTACAAAATTTATGCGCCAAATAAAAAACTTCCAAAAATTAAGGTTATTGGGATTGATCAAAGTGTCGAAGAAGAAGAGGAAAAGGCCTTCATAGACCAAGTTTGTGTGCAAAATGAGCTCAACACTAAAAAAGAAACTTTAAAAATGAAAATTATAGAAAAGATAAGAACCAAAAGGCACGAGATGTCAATCATCTTTGAAGTGGATCCCAACACACATAAGCTGTTAGTAGAAAAACAAAGAATAAAAATAGGATGGGAAAATTGTCGCATAGTCAGTGTAGTACGCTGCTATAAGTGCTGGGGATACAGTCACTTTTCGAACGAATGTAAAAACGAAAAAACCTGCAGGAAATGTGCGGGAAACCACGACTTCACGGAATGCGAAACAAACACAAAAAAATGTACAAACTGCTCAAAAAAGCAGCAAAATTTAACCTAAACTTGGACTGTAACCATGAAGCGACAGATGCCGAATGCGAATCATATGTAAGAATAGTAAATAAGATAAAGAAAAATGTACAAAACAACCGGATATAAAAACCCCCTTTATTATGTTACTAAACAGCCAAGGCTTTATCTATCATAAAGACGAAATCGAAAATCTGGCAATGCGCCTCAAACTTGCAATCTTATGCTTAACCGAAACTCATGTAACAGACGATATAGATGACAATGAACTGCAAATTACGAACCACAAATTTGTAAGATGCGACTCAAACAGTAAAAGAACAGGTCGCGTGTTGACCTACATAAATAAAATCTCAAATTATAAAGTATTAGAAAATAAAAATATTCAGCAGAATACATGAATTAGTTCGATTAAACTAATGGGTGAATATCAAGGTATTACAATAGTCAACGTATATCATTCTCCTAATGAAACCGATGGCTTTTTATTGAGCAAAGAACGGAAGAGTGTGAAAACCTTATAGATGGCGGCCATGTCATTGTAGCGGGTGATTTTAACATAGATATGACTAAAGATAACCAATATACCCGAAGACTGGATAATCACTTAGCATATTTGGGATTTAAACAATATGTAACAGACTATACTAGAGTAACAAAGATGTCAAAAACAAAAATAGATCTAGTTCTGTCAAATTTCGGTATACCGGTAAATGTTTTTGACTCTCCAAAAATAACTGACCATCAAATAGTGGATATAGGCCTATTTAAAAAAAGAGCATATGATAAACTAAATACTATAATATTTACTCGAGACTTTTCTAAACTAAATCTGGCACAGGATTTCTGTTTAAAGCTACAGATGTAAGTGCATGACAAATTTAACACAAACACATACCTGAACATAGGCACAACCGAGATGGCAAAAGAAATTATTGATCTAATTGTAAAAGTTATCAATTCAGTAGCACCGCAAATTCGAAAAAGAATACCGATAAAATGGATGGGGAAACCGTGGATAACGGGCCAAGTAATACTTGAAAGTGACGATAGGGATAACGCATACCGAATAGCAAGACTAACGAATACACACAATGATTGGGATAAATATAAGAGATTAAGAAACAAAGTAGTAAACGCCATTCGCAGCAGTAAAAAAAACTATTATGAACAAAATATTGATAATGTTAAATCTAATCCAATTAACATGTGGAAATAACTCAATAACTCAATAACTCAAATAAATTAAAAGGTTTTTTTTCAAAAATTTGTTTTTTCATGGCCTTTTCAGAAAAAAATACAACAAAGATATTCGACGTGTTTTTGAATGAGTTTTTTGAGTTTTGAACGTTAAATCGCGTTTTTAAAAGTGAATGTCATTTTTGATTTTTTTTTAATTTTTCGTTTCGATTATCTATCTATTCAACAATTTTCAATCGTAGGAAGTAGTAGGTGTACCACTCTGGCGCCCCCCACTCCTATCCCCACTCCTACCCCCACCATGCGGCCTCCGCCACCACAATAATTTTCCCCCACCACCGAGGAAGCTTATTGCGGTGCAGAGAACGATAGAGGGGCGGAGGGGTGGGGGCAGGCGGGGGCACCATAGTGGTACATTTTTTAGATAGGCGTTTGTTCAGACCCGTTTGCTCTGTAGATACGCCCTTCACACACACAAAATTATTTTTTGAATTTTACTCACCACGCTCTTCTTCCTTCTCGTCTTCGTCCTCCTCCTCTGCCCCTTTCTCACAAGGATTTTCGCGCAATGTTCATGCGCACATATACACTTTTTTGCAATTTCACACTATTTATTTTTAAATCATTATTTTAATAATTTTTACATCATTATTTTGGCGCATTGTTTTTGTCGCAATATTTTTTTTACACTTTTTAGTTTCAAATTATTTTCAATTCATTGTCATTATTTTCGCGCAATGTTTTTCACGCGCAACACATTTTTACAAAATGATTTTTTTTTCACACGCTTTTTCATCATGATCACTCTCTTATCGTTTTCAGCACAATGTTTTCCTTTTTACACTTTTTAGTTTGAAATTATTTTCAATTTATAATTTTTATAGATATTTTCTTTTTTACATTATTTTTGCGCAATGTTTTTTCTTTTTACATTTTCACGTATTCTTTATATCGCGATATGTTTTCACGGTTTTTTCAGTTCTAAATCTTTTTCAATTCATTATTTTTTTATAATTTTTCTTTTTAGGCACTCGCTCCTTTTTGTCGCGATATTTTTTCACGCTTTTTAGTTATAAATTATTTTCATTTTTACATTATTTTTGCGCAATGTTTTTCCTTTTCACATTTTTCACGTATTCGTTTTATCGTGATATGTTTTTCTTTTTATACTTTTTATCATGCGAGCTTTATTTTTTTTGCAAACTTTTTAGTTCCAAATTATTTTCAATTTATTATTTTTATAATTATTTTCTTTTTTACATTATTGTCGCGCAATGTTTTTCCTTTTACATTTTTTTCACGCATCGTTTTTATCGCGATATTTTTTCATGCTTTTTAGTTCTAAGTTATTTTCAATTCATTATGTTTATAATTATTTTCTTTTGAGGCACTCGCTCATTTTTGTCGGGATATTTTTTTCACACTTTTTTTGTTATAAATTATTTTCGCGCAATGTTTTTTACATTTTTTCCGGCAATGTTTTTTCTTTCGCGCAATATTTTTTAACACTTTTTTTCCTTTTTATAACGCGCACTTTTTTTTTGCGCATTGTTTTTGTCGCGATCTTCTTCACTCTTTTAAGCTCAACACTTTTCACTCACCACAACACCGATAAATACTTCTCCACGGCAAGCGATTGCGATCCATGGAAAAATTTAAAGTTTTTGGAAAAAATCACAGCACAACGAGCACGAGAAAAAACAATTCACGTGCGTATTTAAAATGCACAAGTCAAAATAACAGAGAGAGAGAGCTGTACGCAGACCTCGCTGGCGAAAAGCTAATGAAGTTATAATGATAAAAGAAATGATGCATCTCACCGAATACAACGTTCTCACTCGCCCCCCACCCACCAGCGCGTCTTACAAGCCTTTGATGACCGTGAACCTGGAGCCACGCGCCGCAAGGGGCACACGAGCAAAATAGATACGTGCAGCGTAGCGTCTGCATGAAACTAATAATCGCTCTGGAATGTGCGATGACAAACATTGCATTGTGGCGCGTTGCAGCGTAACGGTCGTGCAAAATATACAGGCGATCCGGTATAAGGGGCCAAAGGTCTATATTTTACATGCCCGATGTGTTCTTTCTGTGTTAAGCCTGTGCCGGAAGAGAGGCAATAAGAATAGCATGCAAAAGAAATTTTCAAAAAGTTTTTGATTTTTGAAAATCCAAGGGCGCTCATCGATCAGGCTCATCGAGGACCCTTTTACTGCGGCCTAATCGAATTTCAACCGTTTTGGCGTATCTCCAATCGTTGTCGAGATATCGCCATTTTTTCATATTTTTGTTAAAATGAATTTTCAAAATGTTTTTGGTTTTTGAAAATCTGAGGGCGTGGGTCGCTCGGGCGACTCGAGGTACTGCATCTTTTAATAACTTCCAAATTTCGGCCGTTTTCAAGTATCTCCAGCCGTTCTCGAGATAGCGCCATTTTTTCAATGTATTCGTGCAAAGGGCGTAAGTGAGCATATCTTTTTCACCCGTATTACGCTCTTTTGATGTCAGAAAAATTAAAAACTTATAATACGACACAATCATAATATATATTCATATACGGGTAATTCCTTCTCGAGATGTCACCCTTTTCTTCTATTTAAATGAATTCTCGAAAAGTTTTCGATTTTTGAAAATCTGAGGGCGTGGGTCGTTCGAACACATCGAGAACACATATAACACCGGCGAAATTTTCAACCGTTTTGGCGTATCTCCAACCGTTCTCGAGATATCGCCATTTTTTCGTATTTCAGTTAAAATGAATTTTCAAAAAGTTTTTGGTTTTTGAATATCTGAGGGCGTGGATCGCTCGGGCACCTTGAGGTACTGCATCTTTTAATAACCTCTAAATTTTGGCCGTTTTCGCGTATCTCGAACCGTTCTCGAGATATCGCCATTTTTCAATTTATTCGTGCAAAGGGCGTAAGTGAGCATACGTTTTACACATTCGACACGCTCTTTTTTCAATTTTTCTTAGCAAGGGTGTAAGTAAGCATGCGCTTTGCGATGTCGATACGCCCTTTTTCTAGTTCAAAAAAATTAAAATAATATATGGTCATCCGATGACCGTGAACCTGGAGACACGCGCGCGACACAATGGATGTGTTACGTCTCAACCGGCTAGTATTCCATCTCGGTCAAGAAGGGTAAAACCTTCCTTTACACGTTATTCGGAATAACTGCGTTATGTTGGACAAGTGGCCGTTTCGAGCCTAACCTCGCGGAAATTTGCTCAGGATGGCCAGGTGAGTGTATTTCAAGTATTGTATTGGTTGGATTTAACTATCATTGGAAATTTCTCGATTGGGAGTTAATTATCAAGGCAATATATTACTATGTATTGGGGCTGACAGACTACCCTGCAGGTATTAAATGGTACTTCGAAGGGTTGGATATTATTTCTCAATGAAGACGCGATTGATACGACGATTACGGGGATTGGATCCGGAATAAACATAATAGGCGTGAATTGATTGGACATAGTGGGGAGAAGTGAATCAAGAATGTGAAATTTCTGAATGCAAATTAGTTAAATCAATAGTAGATTGAATTGATTGTCTTATCGATTGGAGGATTATAGAATTTACACAGCGGTTGTCATTACGCGTGATTGTTCGGAATGATTGGTTTCGGAAGGGGTGAATTTAACCTGTGAAACGATTTTTATAGGGATGAATTTTCGGTCTTTTCGGAAGGAAATCAGGCAAACAAGAACCGTAATTATGAATAAAATACTAATTGTTATCAGGGCGATTATTCGCGATTCATTTAGAAACCACATGTCTCAATGATTTAATAACTTATTTTGCAAGAAAGTAAAGAAGGATAAGAATTTGATTTTTAAAACAAAGGCTTTTGAAGATTTAAAAACGTGAATGTTAAAGGGGAATTAAGATCACGAATGATTGTAAAAAGGGGAATTTTCCAGAAACGGAGATTCGAAACAAATTACTTTTAGTTATGGAATTTTATGTTGAGATTGGAAACGAAGGGGGAAGAGATTGTTCTCGCAAGTTTCATTCAAAGTCTCATCAATTGAATGATTGATTGTCTGATTGATTGATTGAATGAGAAAATAATTACATGAATTTAAACTTCGGTGGAATCATCACGAAGAAAGTAAACGCGGGATTGTCCATCGCTGGTCTCTGAACGCGGGAATTTACCGGTGATAAGAATGTATCCCATAACGAAAATCGCGACTGCCAAAACAATTATCGTGACCATGCCTATTCAAACAGCTATTTCCTCGAGTTTGGTCATTGTGTAAAAATGTATTTAAATTTAGGAAAAGATTCTACTCGCGCCAGATTTTTACTAACGACTCGACTTTAAATGCTAAAAACCCAGTTAAGATCAAGTTAATGATGAAAAATATAACCAGAAACAGAAGAGCAATTTTTAATTGAAAAATATCGGATTCATACATTGAAGGAAGTTTGAATGAATATAGACACCCCGTGTATTGTGTGCAAGGTGGACCGCGACAGAAACATAACGGGTGTCAAATTTTTAATGAAAACTTCCGATAAAACGCGAAAGGGGTTGAATTAAATTTCGACAAAATTTAATTATCAAACTCAAAGGATTGCCCTAGAGGGACAGAAAATCCATTGCGGACCCGTCCTCGAGGGGAGTCGAGAGTATGTTCTCTCGAGGGTTAATTTCTAACGATGACCACATTGTAATTGTACTTACTCTTGCTGTTCTCTTTTGGGGATTGAGAAATGGAAGATGAACTCGAACTTGGTGACGAATGAAGATGATAGATGATGAGATCCAAGAATCAATCAATCCCAGCGATGAAGACAACGAAAGTTGAAAATGTCGTTGAGGCGATGGAAACACGAACCCAAAACGATCGATTGATAGATGAAATGAATCGGTATCGATGGAATATTCGAAGTGCACGCACAATAAATTCACAGTTTCACCAAGGGTTTATGATTATATATATATATTGAAATGAAAAATTGATATTGTTCACAATGTTCACAATATTTCACAACGATTCACAACCAAGTCTATAATAACCGTAGCCGGTAAAAGTCAGAATAATGTTTATAATAATTATTTCTACCACACACTAAAGTCTATTAAAAATGTTTTTAAAAGAATGATTAAATTAAAAAAGATTATAAGATCGAAAAATTACACGAAGTCACGTAAAATTAGTTGAAATGAATGAAATAAAACAAAGGATAAAATCACGGAGCTGACTGTCGTGGACGATGTTGACCGGTCAAAATTTTCGAAATCAATGTGTTAATTACTTGGTGCGACTCGCGCTTTTATACTCTTTGGACAAGCTTAGTTTTGGGGAAGGGGCAATTTGTCCCTTGGTTCCTAAGACGTTGCACGTCTTAGAGCTCCCCTCCACCTCACCGGTCATCTTGATTTCGCATTGATTAAATGATAATTAAACTTAACTTTAACCTAAATTTCACTCATACTTCCATTCTTGTACATTCTGCATTATCTGCAAACAATTTGCAATTTTAAATTCCAATTTTTACGTATATTTCGCGTGTACAGAGAGTCGAGGGGTCTCTTTCTTTCATTCTCTTTCTCACTTACTCCCGCCCTCGCTTGGGCTCTCGCTACGCTTAGGCCCCACCGCCGAGGCTTTGACCATCCCTCTCGTTCTCTTTCACTCTTGCATGCCTTCTCATACTCTCTCGCTCTAAAGCTCTTCTGATTGGTTCGATTTTTGACTATGGTTTACTTCTCTCTCTTTCCTATGACAATTTTCATATTTTCCATTCCTTCTCTGTTCTACTGCACTATATTTCCTATGCTTTAGAAAGCTCTTACCATCATTTCCTTATAAGGGAATGGGAAAGAGTCTCGAATGGATAATTCGTTTGAACGCATTTGTTAAATTCTTTTAAATAATTTCTATTGATGAAAATATATATTTTTGAATAATTGTAATTGTAATATTTTTTATATTTTATATTTTGTGAGCTTTAATTTGAGATTTTTAATTTGTTCAAACGGTTTCGAATAATGAATTTTAAAATGAATTGATAAATTAATTGTTTTAATTTTTGAACGATTGTTAATTTGAAAAATGTTTTAATTGATAAGGTTTTAATTTTCAAATTTTTATTCCTGATTGTTTTTGGTAATTATGTTATTGTCATTTCCGAAATAATTTTTCTGAGTGTAAATTGTTTATTTATTTTAAATGAAATATAAATTTTTATTTGTGCATTTTTCTGAAACTATTTTTGGTTTTGCTTATAAGTAAATAATTCGATTTCATACTAATTCTATTAAATAATTACTTTTGTTGATTTGAATTTCTTGTTATTACGATTTTGACGAAATAGAATTTGTATTTTCCAAAGAACTGATTATTGAAAATGTTTAAAAATGTTTCTAGACTTTTGCAAAATGTAATAATTGGTTTTATATTTTTCTCTTATTTTTGGGTAATTCAAATTCTATTTCTCAGAAGTTTACCTGATCTTTTTACCTGAAATTAGTCATCCATTCATACGCACATTTCTTATAATTAACTTAAATCGCACGCCTACTTTTAAGGCGAAATTCCTCTTGAGTTTTATAACTGCTTTATAATTTTAACTTGCAACTTTTAACAATGCTTTTTATGAATATTATCTATGCCCAAATTTGGCGTGTCCCCTGCGGCGACTCATTGTGCGAGAGAGAGCGAAACGACGCATGAGGGTTGCGGGCCTCGTGCCGTCCGCGGGACGCGAGGGAATTTCCTCGGACCCTTGGACAAAGACTCTTTTCCAGCGTCATCTCAATTCTTTCTCGGACGATCTGTATTTTTTTTTTAAAGCTGACAGATTTATAAGCTCCGGATGTTTGCAATATGCTGATAGCATTTCTTCGTTTAAAAATCTTGAGACAGAGCGTTGAAAGGATTTTTTTTGTTTTTTATACATACATAACGGGTTGCACTGTAGTGTGCTCTATCTTTGGGTAATTCCTTTCTCTGCAAAGCGTGACTAATTTTCTATGGGCCACGTGTGTGACCTTTTCAAGAGACAGTGGTGTTCTTTTCCTTCGTCATTTTTCCTACATGTCCTTTTTATTTTTTTTTCTCTTTTCTACCCTAATAAATCATTGCAATATCCTTCTTCCAAAAAAAAACTTTCAACCCTCGACTGTAAACTCTCAAGAGAAATTTTTCCTTCGCATTTTTGCGTCTTAAAATAATTTTATTTTCTATTTCAAATGACCTGACCCAAGGCATGTAACTTTCATACTCGATTCTAATTTTGAATTTACTTTTACTGTCCCATTCGCGAACTCTCGGGATCTCAAGATAATTATGCCAATAAAATGAAAAGGAAGAACCACTGGCCGTACGTACTAATATAATTTTCCGGTGCCTCATTTACGATGGCGTCGGTGTAGCTGCATTGTGGTGTGCGTGAGGGTCGTACGCTGCGCTAAGCTTGTGTGTGTGCCATGCGCGCCCAAAGACTTCAACGCTCGAGTGTCGCCCGGCCCCACAAAGGCCTTATCGATATTTATTGTGGAGTCTTGTTACTCCGGCGAATGTTTTCTCGAACCGATGATTGAGATTGTTTTATTTAGGTGTCGTATTAACACGCTTCAAAATCTCTCCGTTGGTTGGTGTATATACGTGGCCAACCAAGCGTTGACGTTTTCCTCATGGCCCGTAATTTGAGAGGCAGAAATTTTGCTGGAATATGCCCTCTCCGTAAGAATGGACCCTTGACTCCACCGTGTCCCTTTTCCATGCGTAATTTTCTCGAGAATCTTCCGATATGGGAAACTCAAGAACGACGAGGAAATCCCGAAAGTCGCGAGACGTAACAGATGCATGGGTGAAATAGATATGCGTACGTAGCGTGTGCATGAAACTCTGGAATGCGCGATGTTAAATATTGTCCGCTTCTATAGGACTAGGTAAGTAGCGCGTGGCAGTGACTGAGATATAGAAGGGCGTAGAATAAATTTCGGTGTAACTGTTTTCACGCAGAGTCACTCACGCATAAATTTTGCAGAACAAATGTTGCAAGGATTTCTGTGCATAGTATATGGCTGCGTATGCCTCTATCTCATTCTCTCTCTTGCTAATGAGCGGCGGACACGAAGATCCGCACAAAGAGGAGACCGAACCCAAACCGAAGATATCAGAATAAAAGATCATTATTTCGTCTTGAGTTGTAGTAATTTCAATGCTCACATGCATTATATAATTTTAATATATATATCCATATATGGCACTCCGTGTTATGACCAGAAGAATATATGGGCAATTCCTTCTCGAGATGCCAACCTTTTCATCTATTTAGGTGCTTTTCCAAAAACGTTTTTGATTTTGTGAAAATCCAAGGACGTGAGTCGTTCGGGCTCAGCAAGAGCTTGCACGCTCCTTCACCCTTCCGATCTCTCCCGCTAACGAGCGGCGAGCATAAAGATCCACACGAAGAGGTGACCGAGAAGTATATATGAGGAATTCCTTACAAACAGACCAATTCGTGACACTGCCCATTTTTTATTTTGTTAAAAATGTTCTCCTTTTTTCTACGTGCTGAATGCAGTCTTTCAGAATTTGTAGATTCTTGTCTCCACGCTTTTCCCGAAAATTTTGTGAACAAATTGTGTGAAACATTTTGCGTGAAAATACTAAAAAGTAAAAATAAATAAACGAAATTTTTTTCACAAAAAAAGCTTTCATTAGCTGTTAGTTAATAAAAAATAATTAAAAGTTATAAATAATTTATTCCAATCGGAAATAAGTTTTCAAATAAAAGCGTGCTGCATTTTGAGCGCTTCGAGATATCAAAGTGAAATTTGGCACGCTTTATATACTGAAAACAGTCTTTTCCAAAAATTTTGTGAAAATGCAGAAAAACGCTGAAAATTAATTGTGTGAAACAATTTTGTTGAACAAATTTTGCAAAATAATAGCAAAACTCAAAAATAAATTTCGTTGCATTTGAAAACAAAGTATGAAAAACTTGACTGATTTGGAGACAAGTGTTTGTCACGTAGAGCGCTCGTTCACAAAAAATAAGTTCTTAATTCATAGGCAAGAAAAAATATGAAAAACTTCACTGATTTTGGACAACAATTTTTCACGCAGCCCGCCCGTTGACAAAAAAAATTCGTTGCATTTGAAAACAAAGTATGAAAAACTTGATTGATTTGGAGACAAGTGTTTGTCACGTAGAGCGCTCGTTCACAAAAAATAATCACATAGGCAAGAAAAAATATGAAAAACTTTACTGATTTTGGACAACAATTTTTCACGCAGGGTGCCCGTTGACAAAAAAAATTCGTTGCATTTGAAAACAAAGTATGAAAAACTTGACTGATTTGGAGACAAGTGTTTGTCACGTAGAGCGCTCGTTCACAAAAAATAAGTTCTTAGTTCATAGGCAAGACAAAATATGAAAAACTTTACTGATTTTGGACAACAATTTTTCACGCAGGGTGCCCGTTGACAAAAAAAATTCGTTGCATTTGAAAACAAAGTATGAAAAACTTGACTGATTTGGAGACAAGTGTTTGTCACGTAGAGCGCTCGTTCACAAAAAATAAGTTCTTAGTTCATAGGCAAGAAAAAATATGAAAAACTTTACTGATTTTGGACAACTATTTTTCACGCAGGGTGCCTGTTGACAAGAAAAATTCGTTGCATTTGAAAACAAAGTATAAAAAACTTGACTGATTTGGGGACAAGTGTTTGTCACGTAGAGCGCTCGTTCACAAAAAATAAGTTCTTAGTTCATAGGCGAGAAAAAATATAAAAAACTTTACTGATTTTGGACAACTATTTTTCACGCAGGGTGCCCGTTGACGAAAAATAAATTTCGCTGGTTGCAGTGGGTAATCCAACCGTGGTACATCGAGGACGACCCCATCGAGATGAAGCTCCATCCAACAGGACGCTTTCCATAGAACAAGTTACGAGATTGTCGCGCTCAGCAGCACCGATCAGGGAGCCGCTTAAAAAAGGCACGTACGAGATCCCGAAGGATCTTTTCGACAGTTATAATTTTTTTTAAAAATTATTATTCGTTCGTCTTTCTGTTCGTTCATTTTATTTTTACAGATTAAGGATCAACTCGACCAAGAACTCACTCAGGAAAATCGCTAAGATGTGCCTTTTCCGAGGTCAAGCGCCGTTCTTCGAAGCGACGCTCGTTTAAGAGGGGAGGCGTTACTTCCCACGACTTTCAGGATTTCTCATCGTCTACGGGTTTACCTATATCGGGTATTTCTCGAGGAAAAATACGCATAAGAGGAGAACACGGTCGAGGCGAGGATCTATCCTTACGGTGGTCAGATTCCCACCAATTTTCGAATTGCAGCCCATAGCGACAGCGTCGACGGCTCACGCATCGATTCATATCATCGAGGAGAATTTCGAGCGAAGTAATTATTAATGCCGAAAGGAAAATAGTCTATCGTCGACGCGAAATCATCCGCGGAGATACGGACTCCGAGAAAATAGCGATAGGGCCTTTGTCGGGCCAAGTGACGCGGGAATTAAAATCTTTGAAGGCGCGTGGCACACACACTAGGCCGAGAATAAATTCGAGATACTCCCGCACACTGGGGTGTGTCCACACCAACGTTGCCATAAATGATACGTCGAGTAATGATATTAAAACGTACGGTCAGTGGTTCTTCCCTTTCATTTTTGGTAACGAAATAATTTCGAAAACCCGAAAGTCCGAAAAATAGGACAATAAAGTAGAGTCAATTCTAAATTCGAGCATGGAAAATATTGCCTGGGTAAGGTCGGTCGAAACATAAAATAGATTCATTTTTTTTTTAAGAAAAAAAAACATAAAAGCGCAGAGGAAAAATTCCTCTTGAGAATACTAAATTTCGCTGCTTGAAAGTTTCAAGATGGTTGGGTTTACCGATGATTTATTGGGGTAGAAGAGAAGAAAAAAGGGAAAGGAACATGCGGACAGAAAATGATGAAAGAAAAGAACACTACTGTGTCGTGAAAAGAGCACACACGTGGCTTCTCAAGAATTAGTCACCCTGCGTAGAAGGAGAAAAGGAATCGCTTGGAGATAGGGCGCACGTCAGCGCAACCCAATATCTATTTATTTCCGACGTTTATAGTTGAGATTTTCAAGCAGAGGAACGTATCGAATATTTCAAACATCCGGTTGTAATTAAATTTATCAACCTCCGAAGAAAAATAAGTCCGTGCAAGAGAGAATTAGCGAGGCGGGTGTGAGTGTTTGTCCAAGGGTCCGAGGAAATCTCCTCGCGCCCGGCGGACGACACGAGGCCCGCTGCCCCCTTGAATCGCGTCGTTCTCTCTCGCACAACGGGCTGCTACAGAGGATGCGCGCCATATATGGGCACAAGTAATATTTGAAAGCATTTCTTTTTTTTATGGAAAGACGAACTAAAAATCGCAAGAGAAATTTCGCCTCGAGAAATGCGTGCGAATTATTTATTAATAATGAAAGCGTGTATGAGGGATTTATTTCAGGGTAATTACGAACATTATTCCAAATGATAAAACTCACATTGGAAAAAACTTTATTTCAAAATAATATAACCTTTATCTCAAATGATGATTTACCTATTTAATCCAAAGATTTTTAAAGTTATATCGACAGAATTAATGAATATCGGAAAATTTCAATGTAAAAATATTCATTGTAATAATTTTATCAGCGAACTTTTTTTCCTCCATAGGAAATCAGTTCAATAAATATAAAAAATGGACAATTCCGAGATTATAAAATCATCAAATTCTTTGGGAATTGTAAAATAGTTTAGAAATTATTAGAATCATCAATATATAAAATAATTCATTTGAGTAAATGTAAAATTTATTAATTAAAAGACTTTCTTTCTCTTGCAAGGAAACGATGGGAGGAGTCGGAAAGGAAAGAGAAATGCAGAGCAGTAGAGCAAAGAGGAAGTAGGAAGTACAAGATTGTCATAAGAACGAGAGAGAGAGAATCATAGCCGAAAAATGAACCAATTAAAAAAATCAAGGGGTGAAAGGGTCCGAGCGCGCGTGCGAGAACGAAAGAGAAGAGAGGAATGGTCAGAGCCTCCGTGGCGGGGCCTAGAGCGCGGCGAGAGCCCAAGCGAGGGCGGGAGTAAGAGAGAAGGAGAGCGAAAAGAAGACCCCTCGACTCCCTGTACGCGCGAAAATTTATAGAAAAATTGAAAATTAAAAATTGTCCTGAAATATGCGCGTTATAAGAGTATGGAAAAATGAAAGTAATTCGGTATGAAAATTAAGTTTAATTATAATTTAATTAGTGTAAAAACTAGGATGACCAGCGAGGTGGAGGGGAGAACCAAGGCGTAAACGTCTTGGAGACAAGGGACGAATTACCCCTTCCCGAAGCTAAGCGGGTCATGGTTATAAAAACGCGTGTCAAGAGGCACACGTACCCTTAATCATCTTCGGACTTTGCGCGCTTTAAGTACTCTATGACACTCGTCTCAATATTCATTAAATATTCAGTTCTGGAAAAGTTTTGTCGAGATTTTGAGTGTGGTTTTATTCAACGTAATTGTTAAAGCATTTTTTTTCCGACTATATTTTTTTTTCTTTTCCGTCAAATCTTTATGCGCAATTTTGATAATTATAATTTCAACCATTTTCATTCTAATTTTACTATTGACGTGATCATAAATATTGTGCGGGATCATCGAATGTATTGTGTAAAAAAAAGAAATAAATCTGTGAATCCTTGTGTTGAGTAGTAAAAAATATAGGCAACAAAAATTTCGCAAGCAGTGTGTTTAATATCTTCAAGTCGCCTGTCCCTTCGTCGCATCGAGCTATCCTGCGATTCATCGTTTTTGGATTCGTTTTTATCGTTGAATTCATCGGTTTTCTCGGGATTCATCCCCGTTGTTCGAGTTCTCATTCCTGGCTTCATCTCCGTCGCTCAACCCTTTGTCACTGGACTCATCGACGTCGTTCGATTCATCGTCATTGCAGCTCGTCTACCATTTCTCACCCCTCAAAGAGAACAACACCAGGTAAGAAAGGAGAAAATTAAAAAAATGTCTTTCGCATGAGAATTTCGCAATCCAGGGAAACATGCTCTCGACGTCCCGCGAGAATCTCTCCCGGTGGGTTGAACGATTTCCCTCGCCGAATTTTCGCGAAATTTTTGTCGGCAAATCTAGCAAGTTATGAATAAACTGAATTTTCCTCCTTTACCTCTGATTTCAAGGAAATAATTTTCCCTCAAATTTTAATAATTTTGAAAAATAATTTTGTTTCAAATATTCATTCCGGAAAATTAGTTTTGTTTCAAAACTTTGGAAAATGATTTCATTTTAAATGTTCATTTCCGAAAATTAATTTTGTCCCTGAATTTTAATAATGTGAAAAATAATTTTGTGTTAAATATTCATTTCTAAAAATTAGTTTTGTTTCAAAACTTTGGAAAATAATTTCATTTTAGATGTTCATTTCCGAAACTTAGTTTTGTCCCTGAATTTTAATAATTTAAAAAATAATTTTGTTCCAAATATTCATTCCTGAAAATTAGTTTTGTTTCAAAACTTTGGAAAATAACTTCATTTTAAATGTTGATCTCTGAAAATTAATTTTGTCCCTGACTTTTAATGATTTGAAAAATAATGTTGTTTTAAATATTCATTCCTGAAAATTAGTTTTGTTTCAAAACTTTGGAAAATACCTTTATTTTAAATATTCATTTCCAAAAATTAATTTTGTTTAAGTTCCAATAGCTTTTGAAAAATAATTCATTTTAAATAGCTACTCTCGAAAAGTGATTCTGTTCTTAAATTTTAATAACTTATGAAAATAACTTTATTTCCAATATTTACTTTCGAAAATTAATTTTGTTTCAAGTTTTAGTAACTTTTGAAAAATGTGTTGTACCCCGAGCAAGTAGCAACAATACGTTATTGCCACATAGCAAGAGTATTGACCGGACGTTCCAGAACGTTCGATTTGTCAACGCTAACAAATAACTGCAGGTCTTTGACCGCTGCTGACAATGCAGCGCGTGTACAAATGACGAAACGCGATTATCCAAAATCGTGAGCCTCCAGCTCACGACAAAATTCGACAGTCTTCGAGGAACTCTCGAAGCGGTTGGTCGATCACTAAACTACACTTCTAATTACATATTAATCATTAGATTAACCATCCCGGTTATTTCTCAATAAAGTCAACGTGCTTTTAAATTACGTCGAACCGAGCAAATTCATTTGCCTTGGCAAATAACCCACAAATCCGGACCTCATTTCCTCCTCTCGAGTTGAGTCGAAATTCGAGGTCACAACATTGGTGGCAGCGGTGGGATGCCAACAGTTCGAAAAATCGATATAATATCGATTGTACGAGAAACTGGACGAGAGAAGATACTCCAAGACTCCAGGCGATCGAGGACCAAGGATCCGAGGATCAAGGAAGGAAGGACGATCAACCGAACCGAAGACTCCCTGAAGAGGCACTTGGTATCCAGCGACGACATCGCTGAAGAAGGCAATCAGTAGTCCAGACGACCAACGCAAAAAGGGTCAAGATCATCATGCGTCTTCTCATCTTACTGTAAGTGATGGAACAAAAATTTTTGTAACTCGCCAAAGCCAGCAATTTTTTAACGTCATATGTCGGACGACGAGCTAGTAGACAGACTCAAATTACGCGGAAATAAGTCAATTTCGAGATCGCTAGAATCATTTTTTGATCGTTCATTAGATTTCGATCGAGTAGAAGAATCAACCGAAAACTCAAAAAAACGACGTAGGGCAACAGACAGTTCTGAAGAATTTGGACGTACTCCTGTACCCGCTAGACGTACTAAATTTATAGAAAAGAAAAGAAGAGTCACTGTAATTGGACTCGACCCTGAATTAGAGGACAGCGACCCTGAAGTAGAGAATAGCGACCCCTTTGACGTAGTAGAAACAGAACGCGGTCGAGAAATAGACCCGATAGATTTTTCATTGCTAAATATCGACGGACAGACGAACAATATGTCTAGACAAGAAACTCCAGAGAATGCGGAATACATGTCCCTTAAGGAGGCCCGTAGCCTCATACCCCGGTTTGACGGATCGAAACCGGAAGAAGTAGACGATATAATCGAAGCGTTCGGTTATGCCGATAAAAGCGTGGCCGTGCGAGATCGCGCGTCGTTGCTAGAATCAGTATTAGCGACAAAAATCGTAGGAAAAGCCCGAAAAGATACGCGATATAAACAGATAAATTCATTCCGACAATTTAAAGAACAAATGACAGCTTTGTATGGCACGTGACGTACAGTAGCTGCGTTGCAAGTCGAATTTAATACGTGTAAGCAGAAACACGGAGAAACGGTATTAGCTTACGGTCAACGACTTGAGGGAATAATGATGGAATTAATTGACGCAAGTACGATAAACGAAGCTACAGCCGCGGGCAAACAAACAATCGAAACATATGTACGTCAACTAGCTCTGCATAATTTCGAAAGAGGATTAAAAAGGGAATATCAGGTAATAATTAAGGCCCGAGGATTCACCGATTTAAGCGAGGCGCTCAAGGGTGCAATAGAAGAGGAAAAATCGATGCAAGGAGGAGATTCAATCTACCGTCAAACGCACACAAAAGAACCACAAAAATGCCACAAGTGCAACAGAATAGGGCACCTGGCCAAGGACTGCAGAAGTACAACTTCCGGCTATGGAAGACAGAGCCTTCCGGCAGCACCATCGAGAGGTATGAATCAGGTAGAGGTGATCTGCCATTACTGCAAGAAGCCAGGACACTACCAAAGGGATTGTCGCCATCGAATACGAGATCAAGGACAGCAAAAATACCAAGGACCAAAAAAGGACTACCAAAGGCAGTCAAACGCGCGCGAGAAAAAGAAAGAACAAGATAAACCGCAGAACGAAAAACGAGACGGAATAATCGAAAAGAAAACCCTCAGCTCATTCGACATCGGAATGGTAACCCACAGACCCGAGGAAAACGATACAAGCACAGCTACGAGGTCAATGGTACGTACGCTACGCGACGTTGAAGATGACGCGTTCGAGACGAAGAAATACGATCCGCAGCAAGGACGTATGGAAAAAATTTTTAATGTGAACGTTCCGACGGCCGAGGAAACAGCCAACGACTTCTTTATCCCTTCAATGCACGCGAAGAGCGGGATGCTCACACTGAAAGGGGATACAGGCGCGCAGTGCAGCGTCATCAAAAAAGGCGTGCTCGATCAAAGCATCGAAATAATAGACGAAATCGTTGAATTCAGAGGAGTCACTGGAACGACGTTTCGAGCATTGTGTAAAATCATGCTGGAGCTGGAGACTCCTACGGCAAAAATAAATCACCCATTTTTTGTTCTCGGAGATGATGTACCATTAGGAATTGACGGGCTAATGGGAATAGATTTGATGAAAAAACATAAAGTCGACATTTTAAATGGAGAAACAATTAAAATGTATGGGCACTGTATGCCCTTAATCAACGGATCAAAAAAATTGTCCCTACCAGCAAGAGCGGAAATTTTAATTTGCGCAAAGGCAACCGGCCCGAAGCAAGGAATCATATCAGGACGAACCTTGGAAAAGGGCGTGCAACTCGGCGAAGGGTTTGTCAAACGTGACGGTCACTGTTGTCTAACCGTGATACGCAATACAAACGAATATTCGCTCGAAATAGAGAGACCAACGGTCGAGCTCGAGGAGGACAGAGGAGACTCTGCCGACGCAGCAGAAATTCGAGCGCCTACGGCCGTAATAAATGCAGCCAACTCGTACTATGCGAATGAACGTATAGAAAACATATGGAAAGAAATTACGAGAGAAACACATCTCAATGCGGAAGAGGAAAAATATCTCAGGAATTTTTGCCAACAATATGCAGACGTATTTCACATAGAGGGTGAACCCCTATATGGCACAAACAAAGTACAGCACGAAATACACGTAAAGGAAAATACTCTCCCGATCAAAGTACGTCCTTATCGACTCCCAGAAGTACACAAACAGGAAGTGATGAAACAAACGAAGGAAATGCTGAAAGAAGGAATTATTCGGCCGAGCAAAAGCCAATGGAACGCGCCTTTGTTGGTGGTGCCGAAGAAAACCGGTGTTGACGGCATAATAAGAAAAAGGGTCGTAGTTGATTTTCGAAAATTGAATGACGTCACCGAAGGCGACTCATACCCACTGCCTAATATTACAGAGATACTGGACCAGCTGGGACAAGCAAAATATTTTTCGACTCTGGATCTCGCATCGGGTTTTCATCAAATACCAATGGCGGAAAACGACAAGGGTAAAACCGCGTTTTCCACCCCGTTAGGGCACTACGAATTCAATCGCATGCCTTTCGGTTTAAAAAACGCGCCACCGACGTTCCAAAGATTAATGGACGCCGTATTAGCAGGAATACAAGGTACAAAATGCTACGTATATTTAGACGATATTGTCGTCTACGGAAGATCGTTCAAAGAACATAACGATCGACTCGAGGAAATTTTCGAGCGACTGAGAGAGGCGAAATTGAAAATACAGCCTCGAAAATGCCAGTTCCTAAAAAAAGAAACGCAATATTTGGGACACATCATAACGGAGGTAGGGGTAAAACCAGACCCCTCGAAAATATCGGCAGTACAGGATTTCACTGCTCCAAAAAACGTGAAGCAATTACAATCGTTTTTGGGACTGATAGGATACTACAGGAAGTTCATTTTGGACTTCGCAAAAATTGCGAAACCTCTCACGGAACTGATAAAAAAAGATAAAAAATACGATTGGACAGAAACATGCCAACTCGCATTCGAAAAGTTAAAGGAAAAAATCATCACTGCTCCAATTTTGCAGTACCCAGATTTTTCGAAGCCCTTCGTTATCACGACCGACGCATCAGACAAAGCAATCGGAGGCATATTATCACAAGGGAAAATTGGATCGGATTTACCCATATGCTATGCGAGTAGGACGTTGAACAAAGCTGAAATAAATTATTCTACAACGGAGAAAGAAATGCTCGCGATAGTATGGGCGGTAGCTCAATTTCGGCCTTATGTATATGGAACGGCCTTTACAATCGTTACAGACCATAAACCCCTCACCTGGTTATTTAGCATAAAAGACCCAGGTTCGAGATTAATGCGATGGAGAATAAAACTTGAAGAATACGACTACACAGTCGAATATAAAGCTGGAAAAATGAATACAAACGCCGATGCCCTTAGCCGGTTGTATCTACTCGGATTGCAGCAGCAGGGTGGAGCGAGTGATACAGCAACAGTAGAGAAAAGGAGGAGGGGAAGGCCGCGCAAGGCCACCCGCGCGATCGCGACACCCGCCGGACACCCGGGGCCAGAGGGGCCGCGGAAAAGAGGGAGACCGTGCAAGGTAACACCACAGAGCGCGAGCCCCCCACCCGCCACCGACTCGAAGACGGAGCACGAACAACGCGAGGAAAAGGAGAACACAAAAGACGAAGGAGAGAAAGAGAAAGAAACAGAGAATGAAAACCAAGAAAAGCCACATGAAGACAGAACAGAAATAGAGGAAGAATTAATATACATAGAGGAAAAAAAAAACAAAACAAAACATATAGTATATATAGACATAAATTTTTGGTATTGTAAAAATAAGGATTACAAGTAACAAAAGAAAACTGGCTTTGGACGAGAAATGTTCCGTCACATCTAGAAATTTTAGATTAGAATCTTTATCAGATATAGAACAAAAAGTTCAAAATTCTTATTTACCCGCAATTAACATGACATTTTTAGAAAGCGAAATAAGAAAACTAAACGTTTCAGATTTGATCACACATAATACATTAACACACGATATAGTGCACGACCCAGCGGAATTAAATCGCATTGGAGACAGAATAGAAAATTTGAAAGAAAAACTAAATTCAAATAAGAAACTGTCAACTATGTACTACCAATCGGTCGGCACATACTCTATAGGATCATTCATAATTATGTCTATTGTAGCATTGTGCATTTATCTATACAAGAAAAAATCACCACCAATTGTTTACGCAATGCCAACCGTATCAGCGATAGAAGAACCAAGACCAGCAAAACGAAAGAATCGTACAGGTCTAACAGTAAGATTTAAGCGCAATACCCCTGCAACTGGTACGGTATAAAAAAACAAAAATGTATGGAAAAACGTATAATTTAACGAAATTGTAACGACGACCGTTTCGAGAGACAACAAAAATCACGGAGTGATTTCATTTAAAGGGGGAGGGATGTTGTACCCCGAGCAAGTAGCAACAATACGTTATTGCCACATAGCAAGAGTATTGACCGGACGTTCCAGAACGTTCGATTTGTCAACGCTAACAAATAACTGCAGGTCTTTGACCGCTGCTGACAATGCAGCGCGTGTACAAATGACGAAACGCGATTATCCAAAATCGTGAGCCTCCAGCTCACGACAAAATTCGACAGTCTTCGAGGAACTCTCGAAGCGGTTGGTCGATCACTAAACTACACTTCTAATTACATATTAATCATTAGATTAACCATCCCGGTTATTTCTCAATAAAGTCAACGTGCTTTTAAATTACGTCAAACCGAGCGAATTCATTTGCCTTGGCAAATAACCCACAAATCCGGACCTCATTTCCTCCTCTCGAGTTGAGTCGAAATTCGAGGTCACAACAAATGATTCATTTTAAATATCTACTTTCGGAAATTGATTTTGTTTCCGGATTTTAATAACTTTTGGAAAATAACCTCATTTTAGATGTCCACTTATGAAATTAATTTTCTTCTAAAATTTTAATTATTTTCATGACTAATTTTATTTTAAATTCCTATTTAGACAAAGAGAAACATTAATTTTGCTTTCAAATTTTAATTCCTGTTTTCAAAAATTAATTTTGCTCTGAATTTCGACTATCTCCCCAAATAAAATAATTTCATCTTAAATACCTGTTTTGAAAATAACTTTCTTCTGGCATCATGATTGTTTCTGGAAAAAAAAGAAAAAAATGATTCCGTTCAAGAACCTTATTCTTGACGAATGATTTTGTTTATAAACCCTAATTATTTCCAAGAGGAACTAATCTCGTTCTGTTTCTGAAAGGTGATATATTGTTGCCATATCTTGACAATCTTGAAAGTAAGTCCTTACTAAAGTCTATTCAACATGAGTCCACTGGTCGAGCTTCGAATTGCGACTATGCTTATGATTTTTGTTTGGTCCTTCTGGTCGCATTAACATGTTTATTTTATTTCAAAAATCAAAGGAAGTTCGTTTCCATTAAAATCGTTTCGCGTATTAAATTCTCCCCGGCCGAAAGGAATCACCCTGTCCAATCTGAGGGAATTGCGACAGCGGTTTAATCGAGATCCCCGTTCATACGCAACATTTTCAACTTTCGACTATGCAATTTTCAATATGTTATCTTTCTACGTAGTTCCATTTCATTTGCATTTAAGACACCAAGCTCAATGAAATACACTCTGACGGCCGTCCTGAGCAAATTTCCGCGAGGTTAGGCTCGAAAAGGCCACCTGTCCAACATAACGCAGTTCTTCCGAATAACGAGTAAAGGCAGGGTTTCTCTCTTCTTGACCGAGATGAAAAACTCACTGGTTGGGACGTACCACCGGTATGTAGACGTTTCGGAAGTGTCCACTTTACCATTTTACAATGACTTTTGCCATGCTTAAATTGTCATCGCAATTTTTGCAAATATTAAGGGATTATCGACAAAAGGAATATTGAAAAATCAATAACTACTGTGTTTATCAGTATTTGGACTATTCTAAAGAATCCACTTTATCACTGTTAAATAATTTCCATCATCGATATTTTTGCATTGCGATTTTCGCAGATATTGAAGGGTAATCAACAACAGAACTATTGAAAAATGAATAACTACCGTAGTTTACGTTATTCAGACTTTTTGAACCGTCTACTTTACCATTTTGAAATGATTCTTGTCATCCTCAAATTGGCATTGCAATTTTCGTAATTATTAAGGGGTTATCGAGAAAATAAATATTCAAAAATCAATTACTACCGTGTTTATTAGTATAGAGACTTCCTGAAAGCGTCCACTTTATCATTATAAAATGCTTCTCATCATGAATATTTTTGCTTCGCGATTCTCGCAATTATTAGGGGGTTAACGACAAAAGAAATATTGAAAAATAACTACCGCATTTATCGGTATTAAGACTTTTCGAAAAAGTCCACTTTACCATTGCACAATGATTTTTGTCATTCGAAAATTTGCATTGCAATTTTTGCAATTATTAAGGGGTTATCGACAAAAGAAATATTAAAAAATCAATAACTACTGAGTTTGTCAATATTCAGACTTTTTTAAAGCGTCCACTCTATTGCTGTACAATGATTTTCATCATCCATATTTTTGCATTGTGATTTTCGCATTTATTAAGGGGTTATCGAAAATATAATATTATGAAATCAATAACTGCCGTGTTTATCGGTATTCAGACTTTTCAAAAGCATCCACTTTACCATTGCATAATCTTTCTTGTCATTTTCGAATTGGCATTGCAATTTTCATAATTATTCAGGGGTTACTGACAAAAGAAATATTGAAAAATCAATAACTACTGTATCTGTATTTATCTGTATTCAGACTGATCAAAAGGATCCACTTTATCACTGTACAATGATTTTCATCATTCATATTTTTGCAACGCGATTTTCGTAATCGTTAAAGGGTTATCGAAAAATAAATATTAATAAATCAATAACTACCGTGGGTGACGGTATTTAGACTTTTTACAAGCGTCCGCTTTAGTATTGCACAAAGAGTTTCATTATCCTTAAATAAGCATTGCAATTTTCGCAATTATTAAGAGATTATCGACTTTTCAAAAGAATCCACTTTATCACTGTACGATGATTTTCATCATCCATATTTTTGCATTGCGATTTCTGCAATTTTTAAGGGGTTATCTACAAAAGAAATATTTAAAAATCCATAACTACCGTGGTTCACGATCTTGAGACTTTTTCAAAGAATCCACTTTATAACTATACAATGATGAATATCTTTGTGGAATGGTAAGTCGACGCTTTTGAAAAGTCTGAATACCGATAAACACGGTAGTGAGTGATTTTTTAATATTTCTTTTATCGATAACCCCTTAATAATCGCGAAAATTGCAACGCAAAAATATAAATGATTAAAAGCATTGTACAATGATGAAGTGGTCGCTTTTAAAAGGTCTGAATACCGATAAACACGGTAGTTATTGATTTTCCAATATTTCTTTTGTCGATTACCCCTTAATAATTGCGAAAATTGCAAAGCAAATTCAAAGATGACAAAAACCTTTTTGCAATGGTAAAGTCGACCGTTTGAAAAGTCTGAATACCGTAAACCACGAGAGTTATTGATTTTTCAATAGTCCTTTTCCCGATAACCTCTTAATCATTGCGAAAATCGCAATGCAAAAATATGAATGATAAAAATCATTGTACAGTGATAATGTAAATCTTATTGAAAAGTCTGAACACTCGAAAACACGGTAGTGATTAATTTTTCAATAATTTTTTTATCAATAAGCCCTTAATTGTTGCGAAAATCGCAATGCAAAAATGTGGATAATGAATATCATTGTACAGTGATTGAGTGAACGCTTTTGAAAAGTCTAAATACCGATAGGCACGGTAGTTATTGATTTTCAAATATTCTTTTTTTCGATAATCCCTTAATGATCGCGGAAATCGCAATGGCAAATGAAGGATGATGGAAGACATTATGCAGTGATAAAGTTGACGCTTTTAGCAAATCTCAATTCCGTTCAACACGGTAGTTATTGATTATTTACTATTCAATTTATCCATAACCCTTTAATAATTGCGAAAATCGCAATGCAAAAATATAAAGTATGAAAACCACTGTACACCGATCATGTGGACGCCTTTTAGAAGTCCGAATATCAATGAACACGGTAGTTATTGATTTTTCATTATTTCTTTTGTCGATAATCACTTAATGATTGCGATAATCGCAATGCCAAATTGAAGATGATAAAAATCATTGGGCAATGATAAAGTGGACGCTATTGAAAAGCTTGAATACCGATAAACATAGTAGTGTATGATTTTTCAATATTTCTTTTCTCCATAACCCGTTAATAATTGCGAAAATCACACTGCAAAAATATAGATGATGGGAATTATCATACAGTCATAAAGTAGACGCTCTTGAAAAGTCTGAATACTGATAAACATGGTCGTTATCGCATTTTCCATATTTCTTCAGTCAATGCTTTCTTAATCATTGTGAAAATCGCAATGCAATACTACGGATGATGAAAATCATTGTGCGATAATAAAATGGACGCTTTTGAAAAGTCTGAATACCGTCAAACATGGAAGTTATTGATTTTTCAATATTACTTCGTCCATAATACTTTAAAAATCACGAAAATTGCAATGCCAAATTAAGAATGATGGAAATCATTTCGCAATGATAATGTGGACGCTTTTAAAAAGTCTGAATACCGATAAATACTGTAGTTATTGATTTTTCAATATTTATTTTTTCGATAACTCTTTAATAATTGCGAAATTCGAAATGCCAAATTTAGAAATAATGAAAAAACTTGTGCAATGAGAAAGTGGACGCTTTTAAAAAGTCTGAATACCAATAAATACTGTAGTGATTTATTTTTTAATATTTATTTTTTCGATAACTCTTTAATAATTGCGAATTTCGAAGTGCCAAATTTAGGATAAAAAAAGTTTTTGTGCAATGATAAAGTGGATGCTTTCAAAAAGCCTGAATCCCGATAAACACGATAGTTATTGATTATTTAATATCAAATTTATCCATAACCTCTTAATAATTGCAAAAATCGCAATGCAAAAATATAGTTGATAAGAATCATTGTAGAGTCATAAAGTAAACGCTTTTGAAAAGTCTGAATACCGATAAACTCGGTAGTTATTGATTTTTCAATATTTCTTTTGTCGATAACCCCTTGATAATCGCGATAATCGTGACGCAAAATTATGGATGATGCAAATCATTGTAGATCGAAAAAGTGGACGCTTCTAAAAAGTTTGAATCTCGGTAAACACTGTAGGTATTGGTAATTCAATATTCAATTTATCCATAACCCCTTAATATTTGCAAGAATTGCTATGCAAACATATAGATGATGAAAATCATTGTACACTGATAAAGTTGACGCTTTTGAAAAGTCTGCATATCGATCAATACAGTAATAATTGATTTTTCAATATTTCTTCTGTCGATAACCACTAAATAATTGCGAAAATCGCAATGCCAAATCAAAGATATTAAAAATCATTGTGCAATGATAAAGTGGACGCTATTAAAAAGTCTGAATACCGATAAACACAGTAGTTATTGATTTCTCAATATTTTTTCAGTCCGTTAACCCTTAATAATTGCGGAAATTGCAATGCCAAATTGATGATAATGATAATCATTGTGCAATGATAAAGTGGATGCTTTTAAAAAGTTTGAATCCGAAAAAACAGTGACGTGATTGATTTTTCAATATTTATTTCTTCGATGACCCCTTAATAATTGTGAAAATCGCAATGCCAAATGAAGGATGATGAAAATCATTATACATTGATGAAGGTGACTCTTTTAAAAGGTCTTAATCCCGATAAACACGGTAGTTATTGATTATTTAATATTTAATTTATTCATTAGCTCTTAATAACTACAAAAATCGCAATGCAAAAGTAAGGATGATGAAAGTCGTTTTACAGTGATAAAGTGGACGCTTTCGATAAGTCTGAATACCGATAAATACGGTGGTTATTGATTTTTTAATATTTCTTTTGTCGATAACCCCCTAATAATTGCGACAATCGCACTGCCAAATTAAAGATGATAAAAATCATTGTGCATTGATGGAGTGGACGCTATTTAAAAGTCTGAATACCGTTAAACACGTTAGTTATTGTTTTTTCAATATTCCTTTTGTCGATAACCCCTTAATAATTGCGAAAATCGCAATGCGAAATTACGGATGATGAAACTCATCGTGCAATGATAATGTGGACGCTCATAAAAAGGCTGAATCTTGATAAACACGGTAGTTTTTGATTTTTTAATATTTAATTGATCCATAACCCCTCATTAATTGCGGAAACCACAACCTCAAAATATGGATGATGAAAATCATTGTACAGTTATAAAGTAGACGCTTTTCGAAAGTCTGAATAATGATAAACACAGTAGTTATTGATTTTTTCATATTTCTTTTGTCGATAACCCCTTAATATTTGCGCATTTCGCAATTTTAAATTAAGGATAATAAAACCATTGTGCAGTGGTAAAGTGAACGCTTTTGAAAAGTGTAAATACCGATAAACACGGTAGTGATTGATTTTTCAATATTTATTTTGTTGATAATCCTTTAAAAATTGCGAAAATCGCAATGTCAAATTGAGGATGATAAAAATCATTGTGCAGTGGTAAAGTGAACGCTTCTGTAAGGTCATCTCGAATTTCGGAATTTGCACTGAAAACTCGTAATCAGCTAACCTAAAAACCGTTGGATACCAACTTTCATTTGGATGAAGCTGTTTTTTGCATTTATTTTTCGCCAAATTGGATCCGCTATCTACAATTCCGAAATTTGTATTGTCAATTCTTAATCAGCGATCTCAAAAACCCTTAGATACTGACTGTCGCCCAGATCAAGCCATTTTTGGCATTTTTGGTCCGCCATTTTGATCTTCGAAATTTGCATCGCAAATTCGTCATCAGCGACCCCAAGAACCCTCGAAAACCAACTTTTACTTGCATCAAGCGATTTTTTCCATTTTCGGTCCACCATATTGGATCTGCCATTTAGAATTTGAAAATTTGCATTGAAAATTCATTATCTGCGAACCTCAAAACCATTGGATACCACCTTTCATTTAGACAAAGCTGTTTTTTGCATTTACGGTTAGCCATATTGGATCCGCCATCTGTAATTTCGAGATTTGTATTGTAAATTCGTAATTAACGATCTCAAAAACCCTCAGTACTGACTGTTGCTCAGATCAAGCCATTATTTGCATTGTTAGTCCGTCATTTTAAATTTTGAAATTTGCATCGCAACTTCGTTATCAGTGACCCCAAAAACCCTCGGAAACAAACTTTCACTTGGATCGAGCGAGTTTTTTCATTTTCGGTCCGCAATATTGGATCTGTCATTTTTTATTTGGAAATTTGCATTGAAATTTAATTATTATTTCATTTCATTTGTTTATTTGTTCTGTTCTTCAATTTTATTGCGCATTTGTCCTGAAAGTTCATTATCTAATAAAGTTTTCGTTATTTATTTTCAGATTCCGTATTGGCATGAGATTGAAAAATTCATCTTTGCTCAAAGCCATTCCGTTCGTTCTTGTTTTGAGTCTAGTTTGGATACAAATTTATATACATATACCGAACGACACGGTAGACCCGGTCACCAGGTTCAAAGGAGCTTTGGCAGAATCTCTTGAACTTCATTATTATAAATTGAAGGACCTATATGAATCATTGACACTCATGAAAGTTTCCTTGCTTAAATTATTATTGAATTTTAGTGAGAGTATGACGCACTGATAATTGAATTAATGTATTTTTATACATAGTCATCCGGAGGGCGTGCAGAGAGCATCGTATCAGAGTCTTCAAACGTTCATGAAGACCTGTAGGAAGACACATTTTCCTCCGTGTCTGGAAAATATCGAAGAGTCCGTGAACA
Source organism: Alloplasta piceator (assembly GCA_946863875.1). NCBI lineage: Eukaryota > Metazoa > Arthropoda > Insecta > Hymenoptera > Ichneumonidae > Alloplasta > Alloplasta piceator. Next base: position 14,490,605 of record OX333081.1, on the reverse strand, counting down.
CAATAACGGATCCGGCACATAGTCGAATTTCAGAGTTCGAAACTGGCCGAATTTCGGTACGGCTGATAATGGACGAAGATAGCGATAAACACGCTGAGCTTTGCGACGAAAACTTTGTTCGACAAGAAATGCAAGACCTGACAAAATTATCGATCGACGCAACATTTCGATCGCGACCGCAAATTCATGACGTTTATCAGTTTATGACCATCATGGGGATAAAGTTGAACCGCGTGATTCTTGTTTCTCATTTGAATTGGTTAATCAAATAATCTATAAATTGTGTCGAATATTCACGAACACATCTTCATGATAACATTTATACATAACATTCTAGCTATAGTAATTTATTTTGTAATTGGTTCAGATAGTCCTTTTTAAACGCTCAATTGCGCTAAAGACAAAAATACGAATGTTAAGCCGCTTTTAAAATAATGGATCAAAGAATTTATATCGCAAAGTGTATTTTTTACCGTTTCAGTCCCTGTTCACATCGGACTCAGTTGAATTAGAGGTTTTTCAAGGATTGTTTCTTACTCTGCGCCTGTTGAGATTGACACATAAATGTAATGCATTGACATGGCTGTCATACGTCTGTGATACCTTTCGCACCTATTTATCAAACCATAATATGATTTTTTTGGAAATGGCTAAGTTACGGACCAAAATATAAGAAAGTCGCCGAAAAAAAAAAAAATATTAATTTGTTTCAAAAAATCGGAAAAATTTGGAATATGATATAAAAAATACTGAGAATCACTTAGAGTCGAACTTGGCGATGGTGAACTTCTTTTCGCTGTTTTCAACTTGTAAATGAGGCATTCCATGACATCTCGATCAAAATCTTGCCTTGATGATTCCGATTTTTCTCTGAATTTTTTTAATGAATAAACACATTGAAAGAAAATTTCCCAAATTTTTTTACAATTTTTGGTCCCACGTTTTTTGGATTTTTTTTTTATAAGGGACCACTTTGTAAAATCTGAAAAAACTCAAAATGATCTAATAAAATATAACAAAATTTTTGGTCTATGTTCTAAAATGGAGATTTCAATGCTCTATGAGAATTTTTTTTTTTTTCAATTTTTTGAATTTTACTCATAGAGTATTAAAATCACCATTTTGGAACAAGACCCAAAAATTTTGTTATATTTTATTACATTATGGAGTGGTCCCTTAAAAAAAAATCCACAAAATGCGTGACAAAAAATTGTGAAAAAATTTAGACATTTTTTTTTTAATGTGTTTTTTCATACACAAAATTTAAAGAAAAATCAAAATCATCGAGGCAAGATTTTGATCGAAATATCGTGGAATGCCTCAACTATATGCGCATAATACAGTGCTCTTGCAGAGTGCGGCGGAGTCAAAACTCATAGCCCAATTATTTTCATCGCACAATTCCATAGCGATTATCTTTTGAATTCTACGGAGAAAAATGTGCGTCTGTAGATTAGTTGGTGCTGTGGTATGAAAATTCATACTAAGCAACAATAACACAATTTACATCAATTTTTGTATTCCCTATACAAGTTTGTGAAACACACATAGGTACGGCCCTGCCGTGCCCAAAAATATGTACCCCCGCTATAGCCGTCACGCCAAGGTATATGTCACACCGAACCATGTACTAACCTATTCATGATGCCGTTCTTTTTGGCATTTCGCGAAATTTTATCGGTAGATTTGTGTTTATCGAATTCTTCCAATTTTATTTCATTTTTTATCGTCTTTTTGGGATCGACGGTTTTCGGTCAGCGAAAATTGGCCAACGTTTCTGTTGATCCGGACGGAAAGAAATGTTTGATATTGGCACAGTGGAATAAGAAAAGTCGAAATTTCATTACATGTGAATCACCGGTGAAGTCCAAGAATTTTACGGTAATTAATATTTTTATTGTTCAACTTTATTGTTGCCGCCACGCGTGAATAGGGAGGGGGGCGACAATCCCTTGCAGGCTCGGCGGGCTCGCTTGCGATTAAGCGGGCGTCTTGGAGAAGGGGATTATGGGGGGGGGGGCCGTGCCTGCTTGTGTGCAGCGGGCAAGGGGGCCCAGAGCTGAGCAAAGCTCGTGTCCTAGGATTCGGGTCGATGCTAAGAGGCATCCTGGCTGGCTTGTGTATAGCCGGCGAGGCCAGAGCAAAGCTAGTAGGCCCAGTTTTTAGAGAAGGGAAAGAAGGAGGCGTCTAGGCCTGTTGATGAGCAGCAGGAGAGCGACGTGGCTCTGAAAAGGACCGATGTCCATATTGAAGACATTGTTACGTCCTGCGACTCTCGGGATCTCTCATCATCCACGAGTTTGCTCATATCGGGCAATTCTCGAAGAAAAATGCGGCTGAGAGGGGAACACGGTTAAAGCGAGGATCCATTCATTCGGTGTGGCCATATTCCCACCCATCTTCTGAGGGTCGAGTTACAGGCCATGGCTAAAACGTCAACGCCTGCACAGTCATCCGCCGACACGAATCTCCGAGAAGAATTTCAAGTAAGATCATATTGCAGGGTAAAATAAAACATTTTCTATCATCGGCTCGGAAAAACATCGGGTAGAAATATAAGACCCCGCGTAAATATCGATAGGGCCTTTGTGGGCCGAAGCGACACGGGAATTAAAATCTTTGAAAGCGCGTGGCACTCATATAAGCCCGGCGTAATATAGAGATCCATATGCACACTAGCGTGCAGCCACACCGACACGAATATAAAATGAGGCATCGAGAAATTCTACTGGAGCGTATGACCGGTGGTTCTTCCTTTCGTTTTATTGGCACTTCAGGCCTGAGATCCTGAAAATTCATAATGAGGGACAGTAAAGTAAGGTCAATTTTAAATTCAAGAATGAAAATTATGGCCTGGGTCAGGTCGGTCGAAATAGGAAATAAATTTATTTTTTAAAAAACATAAAAACGCAGAGGACAAATTTCTCATGAGAATTTCGAATTTCGCTGCTTAAGAGTTTTAACGTGGTTGGGTATTGCGATAATTTATTAGGGTAGAAAAGAAAAAATTAGGAAAGGAACATGCGAGAAAAAACTGACAAAAGAAAAGACCACTGTATCGTGAAAAGAGCACATACGTGGCTCTTCAAAATTAGTCACACTGCGTAGAAAAAGAAAGGAAATTGCTTGAAGATAGAGCGCACTTCAGTGTAACCCGATGTGTATTTATTTTCAACGTTATGCTTGAGATTTTCGAGTAGAGAAGCAATATTAAATATATTAAACATCCGGAGGTAATAAATTTGTCAAGCCAAAAAAATAAAAGCGAGACAGCGATAAGAGAGGGAAAGAGTTTTTGTTCAAGGATCCGAGAAAATTTCCGCGCGTCCCGCGGACGACCCGAGGCCCGCTACCCCTTTGAGTTGTTTCGTTCTCTCTCACACGATGGGTCGCTAAAGGGGGCGCACGCCAAATACGGGCACAAAAAAAAAAATTTGCCAAGCATTGGGAAAACTTAAAGAATTAGAAAACTCAAAAGAAATTGCACCTCGAGAAATGCGTGCGAATTATTGCTAATGATGAATACGTATATGTATGTTTTATTACAGGTTAATCCCAAATTCTATTTCAAAGGATATAAATCGAATATAGATTTTATTTCAAATATAACATTTTTATTTCAAAGGATAACAAAAAACCAGAGGAAAGGAAGAAAAAAACATTTCAATAAATGAAATTAAGCGATCATCCAGCACATTCTGAAAGGAATGTTATAAATTTTTAAAAGCCCGATGATTAAAATTATTCTCATTTTATTATTATTATATTAATTATTATTATTATTATTATTATTATTATCATTATATTATTAATTATTTGATCCGGAGGTTTTCAAATTTTATTGACAGAATTAATGAACATCAAAAATATTCAAATGTTATCATATTCGCTATAACAATTTTATGAGGACATTTTAATTCACAAAAATTATTTCAAATCAGTTTAACAAATGCGGAGAAATTCGCAATGTCCGAGGTAATAAAATCCTCGAATTCAGTGGAAATTGTAAGACGAATTACTGAAAGAAATCATTTAAATCATCAATCTTTAAAATAATTCATTCAAAGAAAAGCGTAATTTGCAACTGTAAAAATTATTAATTAGAAGACTCCCTCTCTCTCTTGTAAGGAAGCGATGGGAGGAGTCGGAAAGAAGAGAAGAAACGCAGAGCAGTAGGGCAGAGAGGAAGAAAGAAATATAAATTTTTCATAGGAAGAAGAGAGAGAGAGTCATAGCCGAAAATTAAGTCAATCGAAAGTATCGATGAGTGAGAGAGTCCGAGTAGGCATGCGAGAGCGGAAGAGAGCGAGAGGGATAGTTGAGGGTCGAGGCCTCCGTGGCGGGGCCTAAAGCGCAGCGAGAGCCCAAGTGAGGGTGTGAGTAAGTGAGAAAGAACATAAAAGAGAGAGACCCCTTGACTTCCCGTACATACGAAATTTACGTAAATACTGGAAATCAAAAATTGCGAATTGATGTGAAATATTCAGATTATGTAAGTATGGAAGAATGAATGAGCTTCAGGATAAAATTAAATTCAAATATTGTCTAATAATTGTAAGAATTAGGATAGCCAGCGAGGTGGAGGCGATCACTAGGGCGTGAACGTCGTAGGAGTCAAGGGACAAATTTGCCCCTTCCCCAAAAATAAGCAGTCAAGGATATCAAAACGCGTGTCGCAAGACACAATTACCGCATTGATTTCCGAATTTTCTGCGACTTTACATCGTCCACCTGTTTTGTCCCCGGTTTTGTCCAATATAATTCCCTTTTTCTATTTCTAACATTTACGTGAGTTTAAATAATTATCTCTCATCGATTAAGGGGATCCAGTCAACGTGAAATCGGAAAAAAACGTTTTTTTACCCTTTACAAACTCTTTTGCACCTATTAACCAAGCCATGGACCCTAATTTTGAATAATGGCAAAATTACAGGCAAATCTGTAAAAAAGGAATTTTAAAAATTGAGAAGTTTTTTGAGTTTTAAACGTCAAATCGCGTTTTTAAAAGTGAATGTCATTTTTTATTTTTTTTATTCTTCGTTTCGATTATCTATCTATTCAACAATTTTTAATCGTGGGATCTCCATAACTACTATTTTTTTCGATTTTTGAAAATTAAAAAAAAAAAAAATTTTATCAATTATTATGAATACCAATTTTTGTTACTGTAGAGTATTTTTTTAATTATTTTAAATAAATTTAGATATTTTTTTATTGTTAACAGATTTTAAAAATAAATAATTATCGATGAGCAAATAACAACAGTTCAAGAATTGTATGAGTGGGCATTGAACCTAAATAGTCTACTGAATATTGCTGTCAGATTTTCACAAGAAAAACATTATTCAGATGCAAAAGAAAGATTTTATTTGCGATAAAATATTGCGAAGTCAATCACAGGGGGACACAAAAATTTCATTCAATTATTCCAATGAGCGACGGAAACGAATCGACAAAGGAATATTCTAATTCAGGGAATAATCGTATTTGTAAGGTTTTCAAAAAAATACGTGAATAAATAAAAACTATTGTTATTATCGTTCATAAACAGACTTAATGAGTAATTATTAATTTTAAGAACCTGTTAACAATAAAGAAGTTTCAAAATAAATTCTAAGTATTGAAAAAAATACTATACAGTAACAAAAATTGGTATTCATAATAATTTATTGAAAAAAAAAAATTAATTTTCAAAAATCGAGAAAAAATAGTAGTTATTGAGATCCAACGATTGGACTAGTCTTAAGAATTGTTGAATAGATCGATGTTCGGAACAAAAAATTTAAAAAAAAATCAAAAATGACATTCACTTTCAAAAACGCGATTTAACGTTCAAAACTCACAAAACTCATTTAAAAACAAGTCGAATATTTTTGTTGTATTTTTTTCGGAGAAGACCATAAAAAAACAAAAATTTTAAGAAAAAAACTTTCAATTTGGACCGATATTAAAGAAGTTATGACCAAAATACCAAAAAAAGAGCGGTTTCCTTGTTAATTTTATATTTTTTGAACAAGGAATCAAAAAAATCTTAAAATTTAACAGGAAGAGTCTTTTGATGGGTACTCAAAATTATTAAAAAAACTGAGGAAATAAAAAAAAAAGTTTTTCAAACTGTCCGATTTGGGATGAAGTGCCCCATATATATATATATATATATATATAAATATATATATTGTGACGTGACAGTTTTGCCACGCCACTGGGACGGAGTCTTATCGAGCAGTGAGTTTGATTTACGACCCTACTTCGCCGCTTGTTGTTGCCGTCTCTCTCCGACTTCGACTCACGACAGCGATTTTTGTATTTAATTTAAGTATCATGTGAAGCTACCTACGAGCTGCGTTATTATAGTCGGACTGGAGGGTAATGTTTTAGAAATTTATTTTAATTTTTCTCGGAGCGTTTCAGGAAGTATTCAAGTATAATATTGATTGACTGGGGATCAGAGTTCGCGGAGGGCAAGTCTCGCTCTCTTCGATCGCACGGCTGTCAGCGGCCAAGGATGAAGAAAGAGCCTCGAAAATCGGTGGGCAGTGACTTCCCTCCTCATCAGCTGCTCACGCGCCGTGTTACTTTGGTCCATGAGGACCGTCACGGGTTTGGATTTCATGACATGGGCGAGTACGAATCAGCTGTACTCGTAGATGGGGATGCCGGAAGGACGCTGGTTAAGGGCCAATATAACGACTCGCCCGTCCATCTCGACTTAACGGCCTTGGAGCCGTACCTTTCCCGCTGTATCGTTGGCGCCATGGTCCGTTAAGACCGGCGCCTCCCTTTAATGGATCTCGGGGGTGGAAAGGAGCCTGAGGTGTATTGAGATTATTTTGCCTGGCGGCGTTACGTGTGGGTCCACCGCCGAGTTAAGGGACGCTTTGACTCGGCGAGAGAGGCTTCCCCTCGCGTTTTGGACCACCACTGAATTCTGGAGGAAGGCGTTGACGATGCAGCAAAATTATTTGCTGCAAAGAGAGATCCGTGAACGGGGGGCGTGAGCGGCGAGGAGGGAGATACTACAACGCTGCAGAGAGGAGAGAGTACACGGGTACGGAACCTGAATTTTATAGGATATGGTAAAGGGGTTTATTGCATTTTATAGGATATGGTAAAGGGGGGAGAGCGATTAAAGGAAAGAAATAGGGAGCATCTCCGTAGCTCGCGCGAGAGCGCTGACCGCCGTGGGGGGTCTCGAGAGAGTGAGGCGAGCACCTCGAAAGAGGATCGAGGAATAAATTAGTCGAAATTTGGTGGTGACGAGAGCCTAACGTGTCGTTGAGTAGTGGTCAGGGAGGAGCTTCCGGTTGCTGCAGCGAAGCGTTGAGCTTGATTCCTCTCCTGAACTTTTCGTGAGTGCGGAGTTCTTTTGCCAATATTGCCTCTACTTTTGTAAGTATTTGAGTTATTTATTTTGCGGTCTAATATTTCGCCATAAGGCGTTGTTGAGAAATTTGCGACAAGAGTCGCATTGCGTTCATTTTTTGGAATTATCAGAGGCAAAAGAGCTCCGTGCGAGTGCCCTGATCGTCGGTCAATACATATTTACTATTATTATTAGTCTTTAGGGTATTTTGAATAATTATAGCGTGTATTTCGGCTTAGAATAGCAAATTGTGTAAGTTTTGAGAGAGTCCGCGCGGAATACGTCATACTCGAGCGCCGCGCGCGCTGTTTCTCTTCGTGAGTCGAGGCTTCGCTTTGTCTCGCGTTTGTGTACGAGTTTCTTTTTCGTTTCTCATCGATTTTCGCATACTACAACGCCCACGTGTAGTCACATTTATGTCACGTATCTCGACCTGAAATTTTCGCGTAATTCCTCATCGATGGAATATGAATCGAAGATATCTTGCGCCAGCTACCTTTATTCCATTTGAATTTTATCATAATCATTACATTTCTGTGGCTACCTTCCGATTATTGTCGCGGTATATCGTCGGAGTTTTTAGTTATTATTAATTGCTCAATTCATCGCGTGTTTTTTTTTCTTTCCGGCTATCTGATTATTATTTTCGCCGGCTACCTCATGCAGTTCCAATAGTATTATTATTATTATATTCCTTTCGCTACCTGACGGATTATTGTCGCGGTATCTCGTCGGAATTTTTAGTTATTATTATATGCTCGATTCCTCGCGTGATTTTGTTCATTTCCTGCTATCGGATTATTATTATCGCTGGCTACCTCATGCAGTTTCAATAGTATTATTATTATTATATTTCTTTTGCTACCTGACAGATTATTGTCGCAGTATGTCGTCGGAATTTTTATATATTATTATTTGCTCGATTCCTCGCGTGATTTTGTTCATTTCCGGCTATTTGATTATTATTTTTGCCGGCTACCTCATGCAGTTTCAATAGTATTATTATTATTATATTTCTTTCGCTACCTGATGGATTATTGTCGCGATATATCGTCGGGGTTTTTAGTTATTCTTTGCTCGATTCACCGCGTGATTTTGCTCATTTCCGGCTACCTGATTATTCTTTTCACCGGCTACCTTATTCAGTTTTAATCTTATGATTATTAATTTTGGCTACCTCTCGAATTATTGTCGCGATACATCTTTGCAATTTTCAGTTGTCCTTTACTCGATTATTTACGCGATTCTTGTACTTCCGGTGTACTCTTTATTATTTCTGGCAAATGCGCTACTCCCTAAGGGGAAAATTGTCAATGACACGACGCGTTTTGACTTGTTAAATCAAATTGAGTTTGCGAAAGCCCGTCTTTTATCTTTCGCTCCAGCCTGGCCCCTCTACCATTAGTCCCTCAGGTGAGCTGAGCTAGCCGAGTATCCCTCGGTTCTCACCGCCGTATTTATCACGCGTCATTTTTGTGTTCCATGCGGAAGATTAAATTAAAAGTCGATCTTCGATCGGCGGTACGTAGTACCTGTATTTTGAGTATTTGTTTTAGAAAATTTTGCATCAGGTTTTGCGTTGTGTTTGGGGTCATTGCAAGATGTTGTGAGTGTGCGCGGTAAGTACGGGTAAATAAAAACCAGGAAGGTTCCGGAAAAATTGCGTCACAATATATATATTTTCACTATTATATTTATATATATATATATAATTATTTTTTTACCAATTGTGTATATATATATATGTACACAATTGGTGTATATATATATACACCATATATACACAATATATATATATACACAATTGATTATTTATTCAGATTCCTGTAGAATTGGTAAAAAAATAATTATTCTACTGTTGAATCGAAATTTGAATCTCGCGTCATTGCAACATTGAGCTTTGCAGCTAATAAGCACGCTCGAAAGCCGTGATTGCCCCTTACAACTCTGCGGATCAATCAAAACGCTCAAAAGAAGTAATTGGCCCTTACAATTCTACAGGCCAATCGAAAAAATTGTCGCAAGTGATGAGAAAGTGCCTCGTACATTTACTAGTAAATTTTACTAGTAAATTTTACTAGTCAATTTTTGTTACCGGCAAATGCTGCTGCAATAGAAAACAACCATTTACGCGTGGTTTATTATTTTTCAATTATATTCACTTATTTTTATCGAGTGTTCATTTATTTTTTCCAAAAGCTATATAAAATATGTAAGCCAATCGTGAAATTACGTAAAAGTGCTTTTTCAATCTCGACAAACGACACGAGCAGTTCCACAGTGGTTAGTGATACGGCAGTTCATATGTTTATTATATTCAATTATTTGTATATCAAATTCCGGTCCGCAAAAGTTTTGCAAAAAAAATGAAACGTCGTAGGATAAGATATCCGTCAAGCGGTTTGGTCGAAACTGCGCGCAGCGCGTAAAAATCGAAAATTGATTTATGAGAGAACTGCTGCACCTTAAGGGTTCTAACTAACGTCAAATGTTACTACATTTGATACATCAAATGGTAGACTATCAGTAAAATTTCCACAAATGCTATGAAAATTTATATTAATGTTAAAAAATCGGTATTTTGACGCTGACTGTCTACCCTTACTTCAGCTACGGCTTCACAATTCTAAATCGTTTTCATTAAACATTTACGCGTACTATAATAATTATTGTTTATCGCTATATCAGCCTACGGCTTTATTTTTATTGTTAACATTAGTAAATTGTGTGGAAAAATGTGTGAATCTCCGTGTTGTGATGTGAAAAATATAGACGTTATCACGCATATCTCGCAAACGTTGTGCGTTGAATTCTCCTTCATCGCCTGTTCTTTCGCTGCATTGATCTTTTGGTTGATCTATCGATTCGTGGCTCCATTCCATCACTTGGTCAATTGGTTGCCGGGTTCATTCCAGTCGGTCAGATCGTTGTATTCCTGGACATCATCTTCGTACGTGGACATCTAGCAACGTCGAAGCTCGACTACCATTTCTCTAACCATCCAGAGAACCACGCAAGGTAAGGGAAATAAAAATAACCTTGAAATCCGGGAGAATATTCTCTCGACATCCCGCGAGGACGGCTTTACGGTGGGTCGTCCGATCCACCCTCCGAATCCACGGAATTTTAAATTCTAATTTTAAATTAAATTCGTTCAAGTTCATCTATTTTTGTTATTGAATTCTGCAATCTCTTTTAAATGTTCATTTCTCAATACGAATCATAAAATAAAATTTTTATTTTTATTCAAAGTCCGTTTCGTTCATGGAGTTGGTTAAATACCCATTGATTGAGAAGCGAGGTAAACCCAAGATAAACCGAAAAAAGTTGCGAAATCAAATTAAAAAATGGAAACAGATCATTCGCGGGAATCTGAATCTGGAAATACCCAATTATTGTAAGTTCGAGTTCAAAGACGAATCAAAACCGGAAAAACGCCCAGGTATTATTATTACTGATTGCACATCCAATACAAAATATTATTACGATTGCGTTTTCAGGAAATTATTGTATTCTGCAGCCTCGCAACCAAACACTATCGAGACAATTACCCTTGATTAGTTCAAATTCCTCCCTCGTTTCCTTCCGTCACTAACAATTATCTCTAAGAATCAATTTTGTTTTACATCCTGATTACATTCACAAACCGTCGGCTCCCGGCGAATCAGGTGCTGGTACAGGCCACCATACCAGCCAATAGCTATTATTAAGAGGCCCCGAAGTTTCTACGAAAAAAACACACACGAACAAATCCGAAGTTTTTGATGGGTGATTTCCTAGGATTACAAACAAGCTCTCGGATCCGGAACCCACAGTTGTTGGTACAGGCTCCCATACCGGCCGGTGGCCGCTGTTGTGAAACCTCTCAGAGCAACACTCATACCTCTCAATCCAAAAACCTTCTTAAATATTCCTGATTTTCTTTCCTAAAAGATGATTATCTGTAGAAAGCTAATTTTCGCCCGTGGAAAATTTTGGTTGGTTGCAGAAAAATAATTTGCATCTATAAATAATTTTAAATGGTTCCGGAAAAATAATTTTCCCCTATAAATAATTTCAAATGGTTCCGGAAAAAATAATTTTCCACTGTAAGTAATTTTAGATAATTGCAGAAAAATATTTTCCACTTCAAATAATTTCAAATGACTGCAGAAAAATAATTTTGGCCCTTTTAATAATTTTGAACGTCTGGAAGAAAGTAAATCTTTGCCGGTAATCAGTTTTTGGATTTTTTCGGAGAAATAATTCTTGCCCGGAAAATGGTTGTGTCATAAAAAGGAAAAAAAATCTCTTCATCATGTATCCTGTAACTGAACTTCGAATCGTGACTCTCCTAATGATTTTTAGTTTGGTCCTCCTGGTCGCATTAACGTGTTTGTTCTATTTCAATAATCAGGGGAAATTTATTCCGATTAAAATCGTTTCATGTATTAAATTCTCCCCGGCTGAAATAAATCACCCTGTTTAATCTGAGGGAATCGCGACAGCGGTTCAATCGAGATCTCCGTTCATACGCGATAACTATAATTTTCGGTTGTACAATTTTTCAATATTTTTTATTTGTTTCATTTTATTTGCATTCAATCTTCCTGTTCGAAAATCGCGATATTTTAATGCCCTAGTTACAATTCTTTATCTAAGATACCGAGCTCATAAAATACACTCTCACGGCCATGAGCAAATTTCCGCGAAGTTAAGCTCGAAAAGGCCACGTGTCCAACATAGCGCAGTTCTTCCGAAAAACGTGTAAAGGAAGGGTTTGCCCCTCCTTGACCAAGATGAAAAACTTGCCGGTTGGGACGCAACAATATAGTGACCAACACGTCGTTTTAACGTGAAACTGAATATATATCCTCAAAGAGGAATCTCGCTTCTGTCTCAGTGAGACCCATAACTATAGATAAGCCCAGAGGGACCCCGCTCCATGATATAGTAAGGTTCCAAACCCGATATATGTGTCAGGGTTCTTGGTCTCGTCCGCTTTGCCTTGCTTTGATTTTGTCGATCAGCCCGCCCTAATATATGCCCATTGGGCTCACGTTTCGCTTGCGAGAGCGCCCGCCATCTATCGCGGCGCGGCGTACTATACGGCGCTCTCTCTCCCTTTCTAGTGGCTCCCGCCACGCGGTGCGCGGGTCTCGTGTGTGTGTGTGTGTGTGTGTGTGTGTGGCGCGTGTGCCTTGTGTGTGTGCGCTCACACGTATGTGTGCGCTTGCCGCTTATTTCGCCTTTACACGCTGCTTGGACTAATGAAGTCTTTATATCATTATCTAGTTATTGGTTTGCTATCTAATTATTGTTATACTTAATAGTTAAAGAAAAAGCGGAATCCAATAAACCGCAATAAAAATTAATACTGCTGCGTGAGCGGCGGATAACAGTATTTTGGAGTTATAAAAAAAATGTATACAAAAAAAGTGAAAACAGTGTTCAAATTTTTTTTTCATGTCCAGAGTGTTTTGTAATATTATTCTGTGTACAGGTGAATTTTATCTGCAGCAGGAAGGAGAGAAGAAAAATCTCTGCCACACCATCAGCTACAGATCCTGTTTACCAGAACCTCGATGTTCAAATATTCTGCGCATGATTCTGAAAAGACCGCTCGATGGATTTTATTCTAACTCGTCTCATTTTTTTCGTAGCGGATGTATCTATCGTATGAACGCGGCACATTTGATTAAAGTAATTTCCTTTAGGGGGGTATTGGCTTGAAGATTTATTCAATCTAGTTTTGATGAAACTTTTTTAAGATTGATGCGTAGCTTCAAAAGAGAGGCTTCAAAAAAATGTGCCGCGTTTAAACGATAGATATATCCACTACGAAAAAAATGAGACTAATTGGAATCAAATTCATTGAGCGGTCTTTTCTGAATCACGCGTAGAATGAAAAACTGTTTGTCCGGGTGCCATGACACCTGAGTGATTTAATCTTGAGCACGAGGGAAGCTCTATTAATACTCGAAACTATAGGCAATTGGTTATATTAATGGACTAAGTCCGAACAAAAATATTGCTATTTTGAAAAACGAAAAAGGTGGCTGACTTACCCCCTTAAGTAAAACTATAGTTTTTCTTTAGGTGTGCCTTTTACGTTTGATTTGCATTTTACATTCATCGCTTCAATAAGATGCACTTCGTTACATGCTTACGACGATTCATAAAATTCAAAGATCAAACTTATTTTCTCATGTGTTAGTAAAGAAATTGATTGGAACGTCTTTTGAAAGGCGGTATGAGGGCTCATCTTTCCACGAAATATTTTTTTCAACTTGGTTCTCAAATTGGATGTATTCCATACGTAAACAATCTAGGCCTAAAGGCCATAAAGACTGCTCGGTTTAAGAACCATGCATAAATTAATAGTATTTAGGTACTCATCGACTTCTCATTTATTTTATTATTGCGAATTATAGAGATTTCATTAATCTGGGTCATCATGACGAAAAAAACTTAAGTGGAGTATACGGCAGTTTTACGTGTTGTCAATGCGCACATCATTTCTGATAATGAAATTATCCTCGCAATGAGCGATTTTGAGCAGGCACTGCGAAATTCCGTAAAGGGAGTTTTTATAACAGCACGCAACACAGGATGCAATACGCATTATGACCGGGTATGTACCTTGCAATTATCTAATGTAGTAACCCGCGTAGAAAAAAAGAATCTTTCCAAGAATCTTTTCTCGAGTCTTGCAAAGAATCTTAGAAAGAGTCTTGTAAAGAATCTTTCCAAGAATCTCGAAAAGAGACACGTATTGGATCCGGAACAAGACTCTTTCCAAGATGCTTGGAAAGATTCCTTACAAGATTCTTGAAAAGACTATTTGCAAGACTCTTCAAAATCTTTTAAAGATTCTCTCAAAGATACTTTTCAGGATTCTGAGAATCTTTTCATGATTCTGAGAATCTTTACAGGATTCTTTGAAAGAATTAGTTTTTTTTTGAAATATTGCGAAAAACTGAAAACTGATCAATTCGAGTCAATTTCCAAAAAAGAATAAATTTGAGAAAACCGAAAAACTTTATTTAGGAAGAACGGGACTCAAATTTGTGACGCGACTTTTCTTATCGTGTGAAAAGATAAAGCATGCGCTGAATATTCGATAAATTGCGATTCGTATCGATAAGACCTTGGAAACTGTAGCGAAATTCCAACCACATCTCGGGATTTCCGTCGAATATCGGAAGGTTCATTGTAGGTAGCTTGACCTTGAGTCCACCGTCAAGCAAACCATTTTCGCCGTTACCACCGTTTTGATTTCCCGTCGGTGGACGCTGGAGAGAATTTACAAGCGCACGAGCTTGACCGATAAGTCGACAGTAGCGATCTTCCATCGCTTCGCGATCTACGTCTTATTCTTTTGTCTACCCCCACGAAAGATAGGCAGGTATTATGTAAAATAATAACGCACATTCGTCATGGTATCTTCTATCTCATTTAGAATATTCAATATAACCTTTGGATAATTACACAACTTTTTTTTGCGCGGCGTGTTTGCATGACCACGATGATCCGCCATCTTTTTTATACTACTTTTCTCGTTCATCGCGCTAGAGCTCGTGTCGTTTCCCCCCCTTTCCCATACTCTCACGCGCGAAATTCAAACGTCTCAATCACTTTATCATGGTCATTATATCTATGTCTCAAGTCTGTAAAAATATACAAATAATCAAGTTTTATAATAAAATTTCGTTCCTAAAAATATTCGTTGAAATTACTATAACATTGATTATTGATATTTTTACCTGGTTTAATGTTCGACTGTGGCAAAAAATTTGTAGTTGTTATTTTAAATATGAAATATTATTTTCAATAGATACAAATTATGTAAATATGCGTTAAAATACAAAAATCAAACCTTAAAACATCTTAATAAATTCATTATTTGGGGCAAAAAGTGGTTCTTATTTTTTTCTACTATGGCGTACCATTTTTTCAATTTTTGAAAATTCATAGTGTTTAATGAAATATGGAAGGTTTGAAATAGTATCATAATTGTGCCAAAATTGTATCATGGTTAAAAATTGAAATTGAAAGAAAAACAATTTTTTTCAAGGATATTATTGAGCTATATAGCTTTTAATTTTTGATCTCGGAGCAATTAGCAGTCCCCAAAACATATAAAAAATTTAGATCAATCGGTGTGCTCAATCGTGAGAAAAAAAATTTCCGTTTTTTACAAATTTTACTTTTTCTCAATAACCAATTGAGTTAGGGATCTGAAACATTCAGGATCTTATTATTTTTTTCTTAGTACCTACTTCTGCTCTAAGTATCATTAAAAAACTTTTCGGGAGCAAATTCACCATCCTTATACCTCTAGGGCCTTTGGCATACATCCATGTCCCTTGACTCAGTAAACATTTTTTCGAAATTGCCAAACAATTGTCAATTTGCCGGGACTTTCAATTTTTCGCAAAATGTTTGTGGGTGCTTTGACTTTCGTAATGTTGCCGTTATTACGCTCACTTTTTTTTTAAAGATACACTTTATAATAAGGACGGTTGGGATTAAATATTAGAAGATCGCGGAAAAGGTTCAGTTTGAAAAAAATTGTAATTTTTCGCAAAAGATTTGTGTGTATTTGAACTTTCGCAATTTCGTACCTACCAAGCTGTTTTTTTGTGATGATGTATTCAATGACAACGACAAATAATTCTAAATTTCAAAAAAATCGCTTGAGAGATTCGGTTGAAAACATTCTTTGAAAGTGCAAAAAAAAAGTCGTTAACGATCTAACATTCGCATTGTTAGAAGCACCGAGCTAAAATGTCTTGCACAAATACACTAGATGACAAGATTAGTTAGTGTTCAATTTCGTAAAAAACGCTCGAGAGATACGTTTTCAAGAAATTTTTGAAATTTTTGAAACATACTTGTGAACGCTAAATTTCCTAATTTAACAGCTATCGAGTTTACCTTTTTAGCACCAGTAGACGAGATGACAAAAACAATTGATAATGCAATTGAATGGAATTGCTAAGAAATCATAAATATTCGAATTTTGCACATAGCTTCTTCATTTGTTTCCGTCGTTGGTGAAGTTTCCTTTATGAGGAACCTATGATAATGAACATACATGTCATAAAGGTGGTCAATAAGGTCCTCATGAAAGAGGCGCGACGAACGACGGAAGAAAATAAAGAAGCTATGTGCAAATTTTCAATTTGCATTATTTTCTTCTTTCCTTCAAAAAAAATTTCTTTAAAGGCTCGAGGAATCATAAAATAAAAGTCAAATATAGTCCACCCTTGAGTACACATTGAGTTGTTGAGAGTACGCTTGGGATAGTCGAAATAGGCAAAAACGCGCAATATACACTGGTGGAAAAAATTAAGGGATGAACAAAATTTCGTGAATTTTTAGTGGTTTTTAACATTGCTGTATCTCAGTGAAGAATGGTCGTATCGAGGTCTAAAGAAAAGCTCTTTGAAGCTTCAAGTTTCTAGTTTTCCGATCTTTCAGCAACAAAAATTGTGAAGCTACCGATTTCACGCAATCCTGAGAAATACCGATAAAAAAATGGGCAAATTCGCATCACTTTTTTTTTGCTGCAATTACTTGGAAAAAAAATTTCCAGCCGAACCATTACATGGATAGCTTGGTTATTTAGCTTCAAGTCGCTTTTTTGAGATTTCGCTGCGACCATTTTTCGCTGAGATATCGGACTTTTAATGAAAAAAGATCCTTTTGTGTTTGACCATTGATATCTCAGCAACCAATAATCGCACAGAACTCAGAAGAGATGTTTAACCAACGTCAATTGATGCTCTACAAGGATTGACGATGGTTTTTTGAAAAAATTTGAAATTCTATCCTTGCCATGAATTTGAAAAAAAACCGGAGAAAAAGGGCTATTTATGGTTTTTTAGAAAATCAACGGCCAAATTCAAAATATTGACAAAACGACTAATTTTGAGCATGACTCTTACAGCTCAATATACCCACGAAATCCCTGTAAATTTTCAATTCGATCTATCAAACGGTTATTTTGTTTTAAGCAGATTTTTGAAAAAAAAATTAAGAGATCATGTTTCTGCCCCTCAACGTCATAATCATTATCAGAGTAGAAATTTTTTTGTTTGGGCTTTTTCACATTTTCATCACAATCAGCATTCAAATGTACGGAAAAAAAATTCCAAAGAATTTTGGAATTTTTGTTTGAAGATGTCAATTTTTTTTGTTTGTTTCCATAAATTAAAACGCTGTTTGCGATAAAAATGTGGTAAAAACTCAAATGTTTTTTCCTCCTTTTAATAATGATTATGAAGTGTTAAGTGGCAATAAACATATTCCCTGAATTTTTTTGAAATTTTTTTTTTAATTTTTCTACAAAAATTTTGAATTAAAAATTTTTTTTTCCCCTATAAGTTTAAAAGCTGTTTGCAATAACAATAAGGGAAATGCTCGAAAAGTAATTTCTTTTTTTCATTTTAATAATGATTATGAAGTGTGAAGGGGACTGAGTCAGTTGAAATTACAAAAAAATCGATTTTTTTTAATTCAATTTTCATGTTTTTTGATCACTTTTGCATCGATTTTTGAAGCGACAAGTCGGAATTTAAAAAAATGGCTAAGTTACGAGCCGAAATGTATCAAAGTGAGCAAAAAATGAATATGAGGGAATAGAATTTTGAAAAAATTCTAAAAAATCCGAATTATCATATGAAATCTTGTAAACTCGGAGTCAATCGATTTTCTCCTACGTTTTTTTGGAGCTTTTGTAAAAAAAAACTCTGACAACACAAAAAAAAATTATTTTAATTTCTTTGAATCGTTTTCGAAATAACTTTTTCTGATTGACTGCTCCGCTTGCCGCACCGGCTGCTGTTATAGCTATGTAAGCGCCAGTACACTTCATATTTTGAGCTATTTTTCTTTTCATAATCATCAAAACATGGATTATATTGAAACACTCTTTGTCAACGACACTTTAATCAAGGTAAACATAATGATGAAATGATACGATGTGGAATTTTTCTCGCTCGCAAATTTTTGTTATAATAAATAAATTGTAATAATTTTTTGTCTTTTTCGGGTATCGCCGTCCAATGGAAACCACGGGGAGGTGGTGAGTCTATTTCCATCGGGAGGGGTTGGGAAAGAATCAATAGATAACATAATTGGTAGGTTCCAAGGGAATATTTATCAGAGCTACTAAAAGCATACTTACAGATCCTGTAAATAAAAGCTGAAAATGAAAAAAATTATTACAAACCTCCTGGAGAGTACGAAGTTTCCGGTTGTTCTTCTGCTCGTTCGATTCTCAGGCGACGTGTTTCGGCACGAGCTGCTTTAGTCGCTGCTTGAGCGCTTTTCTGTGCCTTGTTGACTTGTTTTTTGTCGCTGAGTTTTGCGAATGCAATGGCATGGTGTTCCGATATGCTACCAAGTTCTTTGAGAATATTCAAAAGTCCTGTGGCGCTGATATTGAAACTGATAGTAGCGAGATGGGCTCCGATTTCCAATATTACTCGTGAAACGAAAACTGACTTTGCGCAGTATTTTCAGATGACGCTGTGTAATTACGCATTGACGTTTTGCGTTTTTTCCCATGCATCTTTTTAACAATTCGATCGATGTGAATGCTTTAAACTTGGGCTTAATGGCGTCCATGACCGGATTTTTTTGGCTTTGGGATGTTTGTACAATTCAGCTGCTCCGTTCACTTCCGCTCGCTGATATTTGCACCAAGGATCCTCTGCTCGTGGGCAAAATTGGTGCTGCGGATTATCGTCTGTTGAACTCTCCTGATAAAAAATCGCCCTTACCGCTTTTGTCATGTCATCAATGCTCGAAGCGTTGCCATGAATCGCATTGCCGTGATACGATTGCATTGCGTTGATCACGGCAGCCGTTAGTCTGGATTTCCCACAAAGTCCTTTGCCATCCAAGAATTTTCACCTCCGTAAGAGGCTTTCAGCTTGCGCAGTCTAGAGCCGAATCTTTTCTGCACATGACCAACACATTCGATTTTTTCGATTTGTTCGTATGGTCCACATGGCTTTGCGTCCCTGACTGCGGCGTAGCTTTTGGGGTCACTATCTCCAATGTATTCGATATATTTGTTGTTATGCTTTTGAACTGTGTTACGTCCTGACGTAACGTCCATTAAAATTCATTTCTCCAACATAATTGTAACAAAAAACAAAGATAAAAATTTGAAGGTCTGGGAAAGGAAGGTTTGTCGTTTCCAAGGTTACTCCGTTCAATTCAATGATAAGACAAATTCATGTTACCGACAGAAAATCTCTAAAAAGATGGCTATCGGTAAAATCGGGCAGTACGGGAGGAAAATCAGGGGCAGAGACCCCTACGAAAAGTCACAAGCTCGTAAATACCATCTTCAGAGCAAGGTACCCGGCGCACAGTAGGAGAAAAGCCCAAAAACCTGACCAAAGCCTCAAATGACCTTTGACGGGAATGAAAATTGGCTTACAGGGGTTTTCAAGGTCGCTGATTACGAATCCGCAAGCCAAATTATCGTAAAAAAATGGCCGATCCAATATGGCCGACATGAACGTTAAAAAGTTACCAGATGTTGACAAAAATTGGTATATACGGGTTTTCAAGGTCGCTGATTACCAATCCGATATCTATTATTTATAACTTGCAACAAAGAGCTTACAGCAAATTGTTATAAACAAAAAGGCCGAGTATCCTGCTAAATAGATAAATTAATATATAACAAAAAATCATCATAATAAAATAAACGTGAACAGTGTATTCTACGCAATTATTATTTTTATTTCCAAAATACATACGGAACGTTTCAAAAATAGAAAATTTTATTCTTAATAAAAATCGTAATCGGAGTCGGAGTCGGAGTCAGAATCATTATCCGAGTTTGTATCTATTACAACTCCCGGCACGGCTTCAATCTCGGCGCAAAATTCGTCTGCTGCAGCAGTCACTTTAGGAGCGATCAACATCGCTACAGCTTCCGGCAACAAACTCTTCAGCTTCTTCTGTGGTAGTCTTCTGACACTTGAAATGTACGGATCAGAAGTAACTAAGAGCCGATGAAAAACATCTTCCATAGTTTTAACCCTGGAACTTTTTCGCGCAAAATCTTCTCGATATCGTTTGATGTCTTTGTTTCGAGCTCCCTGAGCATCTTCGGATAATTGGCCGATTGGTAATAGAGCATGAGTTATTATCACTGGACCATGAATTAATAGTTTGTGCACCGAAGTAGGCATGGAGTACCAAGGGTATAATGCAACGGTCTTTCTTGCCATTTCAATAGCATACTGTTCAAATCTTTCACAGTTTATCTCGTGGCCACACTATATAACTTGTAGGATTACGTACAAGCGTTTAATTACTTCTTCGTTGACCCCCGTTATCGCAGCGGAAACCGTCGAATTTTCAAAGAACCGCCGAGCTGTGTTGCCATCATTGCTGCTGCCGTATCCAGGCTTTGGGCGATCGATATTTAGACCCAATTGCTTCTTGAATCCTTCTTGAATGGCCCTCTTGCGTTCCTGGGTAATTTTTTTTTCTTCGGCACTTCGAGCTTGCCATTTTTTAATGCCGAGTTTGTAAGAAACGTGTAAGCAATACTCGAAGCACCGTATCCACGCATGGAGCGTCGATAATCCGAACTTCAAATTTGTTTCATTGATTTCCCTTTGCAATACAGTGTCGATGGCATTAAAATCTTTGCTGGTTGCTCCACACAAATAGCACCGTTGAGCAGATTTCGTCAATGATACAGCGTTGCAAACTTTACCATCTATCATGGTGAACAACATCATGTACATTACGGAGATTTCTTTTCCATCTATTACACTTTCGAATGGACGAAGTGACTTTATTTGTTCTCCAACAATTTGGACTTCATTAAGTGTTGACTCTGTGTCTTCGCGTAGAAACAGTAGTCTAAGTGGTCTACAAAATCGTGGAGACGAGGGTCTGGGGTTCTTCCAAACAACTATTTCTTCCTTCGATTGTTGATCATAACACACGAGTTGTAATGGCACGACTGAAGTAAAGAATACATGCGCATCAGATTTGCTGTCATCACTGAACGTCTGCTTATATTCACTTTGCCCAGAACTTCCATCGCAACCCCACTTGCAAATCAAGTCCATTTTACGAACATTATCTGGAGTCAATCTTTGAATGAGTACATTTTGGACGAGTCAAATACGTTCAACTGTATGATCTAATAGAGCCTGTAGTTGGACTTCTGCACTACTCTCTGTAATCCTGATTGCATCACGTGGTGGATAACAACGCTTTTTTGCTTTCGTCACTTTTTCGTAAGACGGATATAGCTTACAGTTATTTTCCTTCCCTAATCTTCTCATTCCCTGGTAAGTACTCTTGGAGAATTTATATTCAATCATAGCGGAAAGTGCAGCCTCTTCGGATAAAGTAATTGCATCCGTTGCTGAGTAAGCTTTACGATACTTGGAAGCTCTTAAAGGACTCGTCATTGTTACGTCCTTAATAACTTTTGCGGCGTCGGATTGTCCTGAAGAGCGAAGGCTCGTCTGAGTAGCGTATGCTAACTCGACCGAGTTGAACGATGTACGAATATCTTGGGTCTTCCTTCGTTTAGATCTTTCACTGGACATTGTAAACTCAAGGGACGGGCGGCCGCCCGTATTACCCGGGCTTGTTACAACAGTGTCTGTAGGTGCGGCAAAACATACCTGCTTGCTAAGCCATTCACCGTTATTCTTGAAAAATACACAGGATTTTCTGTGAGCTTGTTGCCACCTCGTTCTCATTTGATTGAAGAGTATCGAAAAAGTCTGTTTCGAGTCCTCAGGCACTACAACTGTACGTCCGGTGTCCTTGGAAATTTTTTCTACCAATTTATCGGATAAATGCTCGCTGATTATCAGAAATACTTCTTTCCTTGTCAGCACCAATTCTTTGTAACCGGATCCTGTAATAAAGACATAAAATTGTAGAAAATTGGTGTTAAAGGAAAAGATAAAATTTTCAATTAATACAATAACTTGAACAATGTACATTATTTTACCAAATAAATAACCGCAATAATTGAAATAATTTTAAAAAAATTAGACAGGAAATATTGACATGGATTTGGTTAAAAGAAAGCTTTGCTTACTATGTAATATATATCTATTCAAATATTTTATTTGAATGTTATAACATTTCATTCATATTTAAGAAATTTTTATGTGGTTGATTTTAATATGTATATATATATGTATATATATATATATATATGCATACGTATATATCATAATCAAATCACAGAAAATTTATATATATATACAGTACTCAGCATTTGAAGTGGGACAAACAATATTTTTTCGATTTAGGCGACATTTTAACCGATTTTGGAAAACCAAAAAAGTACATTCGAGCAAATTTAATTACCTTTCGAATGAGACTAGTTAGAATGCAATCGGTTGAAAATTGGCTGAGTGCGAGGCGATTGTGTCGGAACATGAAAACCGGGACGTCGCGGTTACCTCGAAAAAGAGGATAAGCCATCGCCGAATCGCTTTCTAACCAGCACCACTCGAAAGAGAATCTCACGGCGTTCAGGAATTAAAAAAAAAAATCGAATCCGTCAACTCCAGGGGATGATACAGCCCCAGGAAGTTGAAAAGGTTATTTGCCGATAACTCGTTACCCCATTGATCGATCAACTTGAAATTTATCGTAGAATCATTTTTCGACAAGGCTGACCACCTCGTGTGGTTCGCGTTGTACGGATCCGTCCAGAGGATGAGATCCAGGATATTGCGAAATACAAAACATAATTTATTCACATTTTTCGCAATGAAGGAGTTGCTTGCGGTGAATTTGAGTTGAAGGATGTTGAAGTCGAGATTTCAACGAACAAATCGTGTGGTCATTCATTACGAGGAACGCTTTTTTCTAAAAACGGGAAGCATCTAAATAATGGGACCGAAATTTTAAAATCTCGAGCGATCGTGTTCCGAGTCGCGCAGCGACACTCACTTGTCGGTGCACTCTCACCGACAGCCTGAATGTTGTGTTGGTGCCGGGGCAAAATGCACCATTGAAAATTTTTAAAAAATTAAAGGATGATTGAGAATTGATGGAAAATTATTATTAAATATCAATTAATAATTATTAATTAATTAACTTAATGATCAATTAATGATTATTAATTGATAATTAATCGATAAATAAATAAATAAATAAATAAATTGACAAAAATAATACGCCTAAAACTTCTTTAATCGTTAATAAATAATAAAACAATTTTCACATTCATTCTTATTAATCGTCATTTTCTTTTCGATGTGCAGGATCATTTTCCAAAACTTGCAAGGAAAATAATGGATGATTATGAATTGATGGAAAATTATTACTAAATATCAATTAATAATTATTTATAAATTAACTTATGTATTAATTAATGTTTATTGATTGATAATTAATTGTAAAATAAATAAATAAAGAAATTGCTAGAAATAAAACGCCTGAAAATTTGTTATTCTTTTTTATTATTCGTTATTTTCTCGTGGATGTGCAGGATCATTTTCCAAAACTTGCAAGGCAACTAATGGATGATTGTAAATTAATGGAAAACTATTACTAAATATAAATGAATAATTATCAATTAATGAACTTATTTATCAATTAATGATTACTGATTGATAATTAATTTAAAAATAAATAAATAAATTGATAGAAATACTACGTCTGACAATTTCTTATTCTTTTTTATTACTCGTTATTTTCTCGTGGATGTGCAGGATCATTTTCCAAACTTGGAACGAAAATAATGGATGTTTGTGAATCGATGGAAAAATATTATTAAATATCAATTAATGATTATTAATGAGTTAATTAACTTATTGATCAATTAATGATTACTGATTGATAATTAATCGATAAATCAATAAATTGATAGAAATAATACTCCTGACAATTTGTTATTCTTTTTTATTATTCGTTATTTTCTCGTAGATGTGCAGGATCATTTTCCAAAACTTGCAAGGAAAATAATGAATGATTGTGAATTGATGGAAAATTATTATTAAATATCAATTAATGATTATTAATTAATGAACTTATTTATCAATTAATGATTACTGATTGATAATTAATTAAAAAATAAATAAATAAATTGATAGAAATACTACGTCTGACAATTTCTTATTCATTCTTATTATTTGTTATTTTCTCATGGATGTGCAGGATCGTTTTCCAAAACTTCATAGGAATTTTTAATTATTTTTTCAAACTGTTTTGTTCTGCACTGTTTGCTTCTACACGTCTGGAATCGAAATTACTGTGGATTTTATCTTGTTGGGTACACCGTGTGTGTCAACATTCTGGATAGATCAATCCCGATTCCGTTACGGTATAGTCTACAACATTTTGTGATACAGGTCCGTCTTTAGTGATCGACCGAGACGACTTCCGGATCGTTCACCCCCTTAATGGAGTTGAAATCGGAACTACTGTGAATTTTACGTGTTTGAGACACCGTGTGTGATAACATTCTAGAAATATTGGTCCTGATTTCGTTACGGTATCGTCTGCAGAATTTTTCGATACAGGTGGCTTCTGTGGCAATCGACCAAAACGACTTCCTGATCGTTGACCACCTCCCATATGAATGATATCGGAAGTCTTGCAAATTTCATCATATCGGGTACACTGTGTGAGACAATATTCTGAAAAGATCGATCTCGAATCAGTCACAGTACGCTCCGCAGAAATTTCCGATAAAGGTGCGTCTATGGTAATTAATCAAAACGACTTCCGGATCGTCTACCCCCTCCTATAGGGATGAAATCAAAATTACTGAGAATTTTATCTAGCTGGATTCACCGTGTGCGACAGTGCTCTTGGAAGATCAATCCCGATTCTGTCGTGGTATGCTCTGCAGAATTTGTCGATACGAGTGCGTCTATGGTAATCAACCAAAACGTCTTCCGGATCCTTCACCTCTCTTCATGGAGATGAAATCGGAACTCCTGCGTATTTCAACTTGTTGGGCACACTGCGTGCGACAATATTCCGGAAATATCGATCCCGATTTCGTCGAAGTATGCTCTTCAGAATTTTTCAATACAGGTGCGTTTATCTCAATCGATCAAGAGGACTTCCAAATCGTCCACCCTTTGATATAACGATGAAATCGGAAGTCCTGCAAGCTTTATAACGTTGCGTACACCGTGTGCGAAAATATTCTGGAACAACTTATCTCGATCCCGTCACGGTATGGTATGCGGAATTTTTCGATACAGGTGCTTTCATGGTAATCGACCAAAGCAACTTCCGGATCATTCACCCCTTCTCGTAGAGATTAAATCGGAAGTCCTAGGAATATTATCTCGTTGAGTTCACCGTGTGCGACAATATTCTGATTAGATCGATCCTGAATCCGTCGAGGTGTTTTCTGCAGAATTTTTGGATATGGGTGCGACTATGGTAATCGACCGAGACGACTTCCGGATCGTTCACCCCCCTTAATGGAGTTGAAATCGGAACTACTGTGAATTTTACGTGTTTGAGACACCGTGTGTGATAACATTCTAGAAATATTGTTCCTAATTCCGTAACGGTATCGTCTGCAGAATTTTTCGATACAGATGGCTTCTGTGGCAATCGAACAAAACGACTTCCTGATCATTGACCACCTCCCATAGGAATGATATCGGAAGTCTTGCAAATTTCATCATATCGGGTACACTGTATGAGACAATATTCTGAAAAGATCGATCTCGAATCAGTCACAGTACGCTCTGCAGTTTGCAATTTCCGATAAAGGTGCGTCTATGGTAATTAACCAAAACGACTTCCGGATCGTCTACCCCCTCCTATAGGGATGAAATCAAAATTACTGAGAATTTTATCTAGCTGGGTTCACCGTGTGCGACAGTGCTCTTGAAAGATCAATCCCGATTCTGTCGTGGTATGCTCTGCAGAATTTCTCGATACAGGTGCGTCTATGGTAATCAACCAAAACGTTTTCCGGATCCTTCACCTCTCTTCATGGAGATGAAATCGGAACTCCTGCGTATTTTATCTTGTTGGGCACACTGCGTGCGACAATATTCCAGAAATATCGATCCCGATTTCGTCGAAGTATGCTCTTCAGAATTTTTCAATGCGGGTGCGTCTATCTCAATCGATCAAGAGGACTTCCAAATCGTCCACCCTTTCTAATAACGATGAAATCGGAAGTCCTGGAAGTTATATAACGTTGCGTACAACGTGTGCGAAAATATTCTGGAACAACTTATCTCGATCCCGTCACGGTATGGTATGCGGAATTTTTCGATACAGGTGCTTTCATGGTAATCGACCAAAGCAACTTCCGGATCATTCACCCCTTCTCGTAGGGATGAAATAGGAAGTCCTAGGAATATTATCTCGTTGAGTTCACCGTGTGCGACAATATTCTGATTAGATCGATCCTGAATCCGTCGAGGTGTGTTGTGCAGAATTTTTGGATATGGGTGCGACCATGGTAATCGACCGAGACGACTTCCGGATCGTTCACCCCCTTAATGGAGTTAAAATCGGAACTACTGTGAATTTTAGGTGTTTGAGACACCGTGTGTGATAACATTCTAGAAATATTGATCCTGATTTCGTTACGGTATCGTCTGCAGAATTTTTCGACACAGGTGGCTTCTGTGGCAATCGAACAAAACGACTTCCTGATCGTTGACCACCTCCCATAGGAATGATATCGGAAGTCTTGCAAATTTTATCATATCGGGTACACTGTGTGAGACAATATTCTGAAAAGATCGATCTCGAATCAGTCACAATACGCTCTGCAGAAATTTCCGATACAGGTGCGTCTATGGTAATTAACCAAAACGACTTCCGGATCGTCTACCCCCTCCTATAGGGATGAAATAAAAATTACTGAGAATTTTATCTAGCTGGATTCACCGTGTGCGACAGTGCTCTTGAAAGATCAATCCCGATTCTGTCGTGGTATGCTCTGCAGAATTTCTCGATACGAGTGCGTCTATGGTAATTAACCAAAACGACTTCCGGATCCTTCACCTCTCTTCATGGAGATGAAATCGGAACTCCTGCGTATTTTATCTTGTTGGGCACACTGCGTGCGACAATATTCCGGAAATATCGATCCCGATTTCGTCGAAGTATGCTCTTCAGAATTTTTCAATGCGGGTGCGTTTATCTCAATCGATCAAGAGGACTTCCAAATCGTCCACCCTTTGTTATAACGATGAAATCGGAAGTCCTGCAAGTTTTATAAGGTTGCGTACACCGTGTGCGAAAATATTCTGGAACAACTTATGTCGATCCCGTCACGGTATGGTATGCGGAATTTTTCGATACAGGTGCTTTCATGGTAATCGACCAAAGCAACTTCCGGATCATTCACCCCTTCTCGTAGAGATTAAATCGGAAGTCCTAGGAATATTATCTCGTTGAGTTCACCGTGTGCGACAATATTCTGATTAGATCGATCCTGAATCCGTCGAGGTGTGTTGTGCAGAATTTTTGGATATGGGTGCGACTATGGTAATCGACCGAGACGACTTCCGGATCGTTCACCCCCCTTAATGGAGTTAAAATCGGAACTACTGTCAATTTTATCGTGTTTGAGACACCGTGGGTGACATCATTCTGGAAATATTGTTCCTAATTCCGTAACAGTATCGTCTGCAGAATATTTCGATACAGGTGCTCCTGTGGCAATCGACCAAAACGACTTCCTGATCATTAACCACCTCCCATATGAATGATATCGGAAGTCCTGCAAATTTCATCATATCGGGTATACTGTGTGAGACAATATTCTGAAAAGATCGATCGATCGAATCAGTCACAGTACGCTCTGCAGAAATTTCCGATACAGGTGCGTCTATGGTAATTAACCAAAACGACTTCCGGATAGTCTACCCCCTCCTATAGGGATGAAATCAAAATTACTGAGAATTTTATCTAGCTGGGTTCACCGTGTCGCGAACCTGAGGAAATGGGAGGGAACCGATCTACAGGTCGTAGTTGCGGATGACCTTCCAAAGTACGTAAGGGTGATGGCCGGGCTACCTGGGCCTGCAATCGAGACGGCAACGGCACTAAAGCGCCTTGAGAAACAGGTGGGTCATCCACAAATAGGTGGGTCATCCACAAACGGCAAGAGGACCCCGATAAAGGAGTCCGACCTGTCCTGGGAGTGGAGGACAAGATCCTACGGTCTCATCACAAGGCCTACAGGCCTTGGCGATGAGACCGTATCTGGGGATGGGCAGGGCAGTATTCCGGGTGCTTTGTGCCCAACCCAAGGAGGTCGACCAGGATAAATGGGAGGACGGCACGAGTTAAAATGGTAAGGAAACTTCGCTTTATTCAGATTAACCTGCACCGAGCAGCGGCTGCAGCGGCGGTACTTAGCAGAAGAGTTAACATGCAGCAGATAGAGGTCTCCCTGATCCAATAACCAAGGGTATACCGCTGGTGGGTCATGGGGCTGAACATTAGGGGAGGACAGCTGCATAATTGTACCTCTATTGACATACCAAGGGCGTGCATTCTCACTAAGGGAGTGGAGGTAACAGCACTACCTGAGCACAACCGGAGGGATCTGGTTGCTATCAAGCTCGAGACGACTCTGGGTAGTGGTCGTATCGGCGTACATGCTCTACCACTCGATCGAACCACCACCATCGAAAGAGATCGCAGGACTGATAGAGGGCCGCGGTTCAAGGTCAGAGCGGTTTTCATTTCCGGGATTATAATATCCTTAATTTAATATGTACATGCAAAAAATTATTCTTCCTGTGTAGATTTTCTTTATTCGTGGCGGAGAAAGCATTTTTCAATGAAACTCAAAAAAAAAACGTTTTACTTCCACGGTCTCGAGTCGGAGCGGTTTTGGATCCTGGAATTATAATATCCTCAGCTCAATAACTACATGAAAAAATTTTACTTCAGGCGAAGATTGTTGTATTCCTAGCGGAGAGAGTATTTTTCAACGAAACTCTTAAAAAACGTACGGGATTAAAATAGCCTCAGATCAATCTCTACATGAGGAAAATTCTACTTCCCGCGTAGATTTTTTTAATCCCCGCGGAGAAGGCATTTTTCAATGAAAATCTTAAAAAAACGGTTCCATCTCAGCAGTTTGAAGTCGGAGGGGATTTGAATCCTGGGATTATAATATGCTCAGGTCAATCACTACATGAAAAAAATTCTACTTCCGGCGCAGATTTTGTTATTCCTCGCATAGGGAGCATTTTTCAATGAAATCCTTAAAAAAACTTACCTCCGCTGCTTTAAGTCGGATCTGTTTTGAATCCAGGGATTATAATATCCTCAGGTCAATCTCTACAAGAAGAAAATTCTACTTCCCGCGTAGATTTTTTTAATCCTCGCGGAGAAGGCATTTTTCAATGGAAATCTTAAAAAAAGGTTCTATCTCAGCAGTTTGAAGTCGGAGGGGATTTGAATCCCGGGATTATAATGTCCTCAGGTAAATCACTACATGAAAAAAATTCTACTTCCGTCGTAGATTTTGTTATTCCTCGCATAGGGAGCATTTTTCAATGAAACCCTTAAAAAAACGTACCTCCGCGGTTTGAAGTCGGAGGGAATTTGAATCCTGGGATTATAATTGAATCCTGGGATGCCGAAATTTCAAACGTCTTTCGACAAAGCGTCGTGTAATCGCTGAAGACGATACCGGGCGAGAAACTTGACTCTTCAACTCTTTAGTCGTCGAACGTGGATTTTAAGGAGCTTTACGAATCATCTTTCTATCTTCCTTCCGCGTCGTAACTCTCTCACGGTCTCCTCCAAGTGGATATTAAGGGTTTCCTGTTTCTGAAAACGTATCAGTAGTCGATTGATCACAGATATATTCTACCCGATCGAATATGCGATACTGTGGTTTCAGTTCCCCTCTTTAAATAGCTCAATTGCACGATCCATAACTAGCCAAGACAGATGTGCCTTTTTTTGTCAGATGGATGACGAATGCGATGATAAACGACGAAAAAAAAGATGTTATTACAAGTCTTATTCATGGAAAAAAAAGAAACCGCATTATCGATGTTTTTTGTTTTCTCGTTTATCTTCGCACTCGTCTCCCATCTGACAGAAAAATGGCACGTCTGACTGAGCTTGATATGGGTCGTGCAATTGCGCTATATGAAGAGGGAAAATCAAACCGTAGCATCGCAGAATCGATCGGCAGCAACAAATCTGTCATCAATCGACTGCTAAAACGTTACCAGGAAACTGGAAACCATCGATATCGACATGGAGGAGGCCGCGAAAGAGTGACCACACGAAGGGAGGACGCAATAATAGTACGTGAAGCTCGTGTAAATTCTCGTTCGACGACTACCGAGCTGAAACGTCAAATTCCTCGCCCGGTTTCGTGTTCAACGATCGCACGACGCCTCGCAGAAAAAGGGTTGAAATCTCGGCGTCCAGCGATCAAGCCATCTTTGTTACCTCGTCACCGAACGGCACGGCGAAATTTGGCACGTTACCATTTTGCGTGGACCAATCGAGAGTGGAGGAAATGTCTTTTCACGGACGAGACAAAAATTATGTTACACTCGAACGTACGGAATGAGCGCGTGTGGCGGAAGAAAGGCGAGCGAATGAGAGAGAGCTGTGTGAATCGATTGGTTGCGTTTGGCGGTGGATCAATCACGATATGGGCAGGGATTTCGATGAATGCGAGAACGGAACTCGTTATATTTCGAAACGAAACGGTGACATCGCATGTCTACTTGGACAGAATTCTTCACCCGATTGTCGAGCCCGAAGCGAGAAGAATCGGTGAAGGATTTGTGTTCATTGACGACAATGCTCCATGTCATCGTGCCCGTATCGTGAATGACTACCTTAGAGAGCAGGGCGTAGAGAGAGACGAATGGCCAGCAAACAGCCCAGATATAAATCCCATTGAGAATATCTGGGCTGTTTTGAAGGCAAGAATTCGAAAGCGGGACCCAGCTCCGCGAAATCTTGACGAGCTACAGGCTGCAGCCGAAGCAGAATGGCGTGCGATCCCCGAAGCCGTAATAACGGTGACGATTGAAAGCATGCCGCAACGCTGTCGCGCCGTTATTCAGGCTCGTGGGGGATCGATAAAATATTGATCATGCCCTAGGAGCTTTGGTAGAGTTTCGTGGAGCCGCCACACGAATACACACGCAAACAATTATACAAATGCACGAACAATAACACGCACCACAATACTGACATGACAGAACAGAAACATACACAAACACACAGACACGACTTTCAAAGGTGCACCACCATGCGCCCATCCATCCACCTCCCCGTGGTGAAAGTTTGGCAACGGTGAGTTCATTCAAATGAAAAGCTAGAACTCAGCGGCTGAGTGATGGAGGGCTTTAAACATCATGACATTTTTGAACATTCATTTTCGAATCGGTTTTAAATCCTGGGATTATAATATTCTCAGTTCAATCTCGACATAAAAAAAATCAACTTGCGGCGAACCTCTTTAAAAAAAGTTCTACCTCCGCGGTTTCATGTCAGAGCGGTTTTTGATCCTGGAATTATAATATCCTCAGGTCAATCTCATCAAGAAGAAAATTCTATTTCCCGCGTAGATTTTTTATTAATCCCCGCGGAGAAAACATTTGTCAATGAAAATCTTAAAAAACGGTTATAACTCCGCAGTTTGAAGTCTGAGCGGATTTGAGTCCTGGGATTATAATATCCTGAGGTCAATCTCAACATTAGAAAAATTCTACTTCCGGCGTAGATTTTTTTATTCCTCGCGGAGGAAGCATTTGTCAATGAAACTAAAAAAAAAAACGGTTTTCTTCCGCGGTTTTGAGTCGGAGCTGTTTTCAATCCTGAGATTATAATATCCTCAGGTTAATGTCTACATGGAAAAAATTCTACTTCCGGCGTCGATTTTTTTTTATTCCTTTCAGAGAAAATGTGTTTCATCGGCACTCATAAAAAAAGCTGTATCTCCGCGGTTTAAGGTCAGAGCGGTTTTGATTCCCGGTATTATAATATCCTCATTTTTATCTGTACACGAAAAAAAATTCTTCCGGCGTAGATTTTTTTATTTCCCGCGGAGAAGCATTTTTCAATAAAACTCAAAAAAAAAAAAACGTTCTACCTCCGCGGTTTCGAGTCATAGCTGATTTGAATCCTGGGATCATAATATCCTAAGGTCAATCTGTACATGAAAATGAATCTACTTCCGGCGTAAATTTTTTTATTCCTAGCGGAGGAAGCATTTTTCAATGAACCTCTTAAAAAAATGTTCTACCTCAGCGGTTTCATGTCAGAGCGGTTTTGAATTCTGGGATTTTAATATCCACAGGTCAATATTTACATGAAAAAAATTCGACTTCGGGAGTAGATTTCTTTATTCACAACAGAGAAATTATTTTTCATCGAAATTCATAAAAAAAATCTGCATCTCCGCGGTTTAAGGTCAGAGTTCTTTTCATTCCCGGGATTATAAAGTCCTCAGTTTAATCTATACATGACAAACATTCTACTTCCGAGGTAGACTTTTTTTATTTCTCGTGGAGGAAGTATTTTTCAATGAAACTAAAAAAAAAAAAAGTTTTACCTCCGCTGTTTCGAGTCGGAGCGGTTTTGAATCCTGGGATTATAATATCCTCAGGTCAATCTCTACAAATAGAAAATTCCACTTCCCGCGTAGATTTTTTTAATCCCCGCGGAGACAGTTTTTTTCAATGAAAATCTTAAAAAAAGGTTCTATCTCCGCAGTTTTGAGTCGGAGCGGATTTGAATCCTGGTATTATAATATCATAAGGTTAATCACTACATGAAAAAAATTCTTCTTCCGGCGTAGATTTTTTTATTCCCTTCAGAGAAAGAATGTTTCATCGAAACTCATTAAAAAAAATCTGTATCTCCGCGGTTTAAGGTCAAAGCGGTTTTGATTTCCGGGATTATAATATCGTAATTTTAATCTGTACACGAGAAAAATTCTTCCGGCGTAGATTTTTTTATTTCCCGCGGAGAAGCATTTTTCAATAAAACTCAAAACAAAGAAGTGTTCTACCTCCGCGGTTTCGAGTCGGAGCGGATTTGAATCCTGGGATTGTGATATCCTGAGGTCAATCTCTACATGAAAATAAATCTACTTCCGGCGTAAATTTTTTTATTCCCAGCGGAGGAAGCATTTTTCAATGAACCTCTTAAAAAAATATTCTACCTCCGCGGTTTCATGTCAGAGCCGTTTTGAATTCTGGGATTTTAATATGCACTGGTCAATATTTATATTAAACAAATTCTACTTCGGGAGTAGATTTCTTTATTCACAGCAGAGAAAGTATTTTTCATCGAAATTTAAAAAAAAAACTGTATCTCCGCGGTTTAAGGTCAGAGCTCTTTTCATTCCCGGGATTATAATATCCTTAGTTTAATCTGTAAATGAAAAACATTCTACTTCCGGCGTAGATTTATTTATTCCCCGCGAGGAAGCATTTTTCAATGAAACTCAAAAAAAAAACGTTACACCTCCGCGGTTTCGAGTCGGAGAGGTTTTAAATTCTGGGATTATAATATCCTCAGGTCAATCACTATATGAAAAAAATTCTACTTCCGGCGTAGATTTTTTTATTCCTCGCGGAGAGAACATTTTCTAATGAAACTCTTAAAAAAAGGTTCTATCTTCGCAGTTTTAAGTCGAAGCGGATTTGAATCCTGGGACTATAATATCCTGAGGTCAATCTCTACATGAAGAGAATTTTCCTTCCGGCGTAGATTTTTTTATTCTCCGCGGAAGAAGCATTTTTCAATCAACCTCTTAAAAAAATGTTCTACCTCTGCGGTTTCGTGTCTGAGCGGTTTTCAATTGTGGGATTATAATATCCTCAGGCCTATCTCTAATGAAAGTCTATACAAAACCCCCAAAAACACCAAAAATGGTGAACAAAAATTGGAGACAAGTACATTTACGAAAGAATCTCTAGTTTAGTCTTCTTACAAAAAGTTGTGAAATAAATAGACATGAAACTCACAACACGCATTGCCAAGCACATCTATTTTGCTAATATAATGTTAACTTTGCAAAAATGATTTTTAAGAGCGAGAAAAATGATTTTTAAGAGAAATAAAAAAATTCGAAAAGATATTAACGGCTAGATTTAAAAAAATAGTGAAATCAAGTGAAAATGTTCAACGAAGAAAAATTATTAATGAAAAAATAATAATCAGTTATAATACCCCGAGTGCTTGGAAATTATCGGGTATTTTCCGATAGCTTCGTTGCCGAGTGACCTGCGTGTGAAATTTGGCAGATCATAATCACGAGCGCGAGCGCGGAGCGGAAATTAAAAATTAAAAATTTTAAAAAAAGTTTTTCAAACTGTCCGATTTGGGATGGAATGCCCCATGTACGTCTAATAATAAATCTTGATCTCTCTCATCCACCTTATTATTAGTTATTATTCGAAACGAATGATCGACGATTAGCTGGAAAATGACATTTGGACATATTTTTTGTTATTCACCAAACTGACTAAAGAGCGCTGCAAACGTGTTAAGCGTCAAGTGAACGCAACCATGTCGTTCTTTTCAGCAGACTAAATTGTGCGAAAAAAACGTCAAACAAGAACACCACAAAGCAGATGTGGACCCAAACGAATAAATAAACGCCGATATCACCGTTATGGCAATAGCTACAGACTTTTTATTCATCCCATTCGGAAGAGAAGAAAAAATCTTTTTAATGAGCAAATTAACGTCTCTAATAGTCGATAATTCATAAGATATGATTAACAAAACCTTAAATATGTGGCAAATTCACGTTGCTTGGCGTATAAGAGACGCGTCTCGAGGGCCGTGAGTTTGCCGGTAAATGTACTTGTCTCGAGATGCTTCCGCCTCTCTTGATAACAAATACGGGAGCTATGGCTGTTCAAAATTTTTTTTATGCTCACCCCTCAAAGGGTTACAAAAAAAGAAAAAGAAAAGAAAAAAGCGCATCTAGAAAAATGTTAAAAAGAAAAAAATGACGCCTGAACGAAGTCTGTACGATCAAAAACATGGGAGTTATGGTTATTAAAATATATTTTTTTTATGCGAAGCCCCTTGAGCAGTGCGAAAAAAATGAAGTTAAAAATATGAATATAATGCGCACTCTCTTACATTTTATGGAAAAAAAACTAAAAAAGCTCACATAGAAAATGTGGAACCTAAAAAAATGACGCCTGAACGAAGTCTGTACGATCAAAAACACGGGAGATATCGCTGTTCAAAAATTACATTTCGCAGATGCAGATTTCTTCAGTGTCTTTGATGCACAGACCTGTTCAAACAACTCAACGAACGGTTTTTCAACACGATATTTGGATATACTTTGAAGAAAACGAAATCTCGGAAAAATTGTTATTTCGTTGTATGGAGATATTGCGCGGACAATAGTTTTTGTTAAAAGTCTTCTCCTTGTGATGTTTCACGTCCAAAATTTTCTGCAATTGCAGGAACGAAGATGACGTTTCATGAAATCGAAAGAATTAATCGACTGGTGGGTTAGGCACACGAAGAAACTTACCGACGCAAGATTTTTCGTGTGCCTTTTGTTTCCGGTAGAAATGATTTCTACCTGGAGCGAAGTTGATTGTCTTCTTAATTTTTTTGCCGCATCCATTACATTTGAAATGAATAATGAGACGGCGAAGTAATTCCTTATCGACATCATCCTCGCTCTCGATATTTATCCCCGCCAATCGATTAATTCTTTCGAGTTCTCGTTTGTAACGTCCTTTATGATTCCTATTTTCGTTCCTGGAACCGCCTGTCACATCTATATGAGCGTGAATCATCTCATGCAGAAGACTTTTCACAAAAACAGACCGTTTTTGTCCACGCAATACCTCCGTACAAAGAAATATTATTTTTTCTGTATACAACGTTTCGCCGTACGAGTTTTTCCGAGTTTTCGATTTCCTCAAAGTATATCCTCTGATTTCGTTGTTGAAAAATCTTTCGTTGAATTGTCTGAACATTTCATTCACATCTGGATCTTCATCAGCCTCGAACCTAACATCAATTATCGACGCCGTCCGATAGTTGAAATTTCGAGGAAGCGGGATCGGTCGAGTAATCCCGAGATTCCAACTAAGTTGCTGGTGTCTCGGCTCCTCAATGCGTCCCTGCGATCGTCGCATCATCTTATAATAATATGTAGTAAGCGCACCGTGATTCGAAAAAAGTTGAGACTGGAGCTATGTTTCCTCGTTTATATAGCCTCGACACGTTCCTCCACTACTTTTCAGCTTGCGTTTACGCGTGCGCGGCGCCCCGATGTGGTATCCCCACTGTGGCAGGGTAGGGTACCTCCCACCCAGCCGTAGTGGGGGTCGCCGACGTGGTATCCCCACTACGGCTGGGTAGAAATCATTTCTACCGGAAACAAAAGGCACACGAAAAATCTTGCGTCGGTAAGTTTCTTCGTGTACCTAACCCACCAGTCGATTAATTCTTTCGATTTCATGAAACGTCATTTTCGTTCCTGCAATTGCCGAAAATTTTGGACATGAATCATCTCAAGACTTTTAACAAAAACTATTGTCCGCGCAATATCTCCATACAACGAAATAACAATTTTTCTGAGATTTCGTTTTCTTCAAAGTATATCCAAATATCGTGTTGAAAAACCGTTCGTTGAATTGTTTGAACAGGTCTGTGCATCAAAGACACTGAAGATATCTGCATCTGCGAAATGTAATTTTTGAACAGCGATATCTCCCGTGTTTTTGATCGTACAGACTTCGTTCAGGCGTCATTTTTTTAGTTTTCACATTTTCTATGTGAGCTTTTTTTAGTTTTTTTTTCCATAAAATGTAAGAGAGTGCGCATTATATTCATATTTTTAACTTCATTTTTTTTCGCACTGCTCAAGGGGGTTCGCATAAAAAAAAATATTTTAATAACCATAACTCCCATATTTTTGATCGTACAGACTTCGTTCAGGCATCATTTTTTTCTTTTTAACATTTTTCTAGATGCGCTTTTTTGTTTTCTTTTTCTTTTTTCGTAATCCTTTGAGGGGTGAGCATAAAAAAAATTTTGAACAGCCATAGCTCCCGTATTTGTTATCAAGAGAGGCGGAAGCGTCTCGAGACAAGTACATTTACCGGCAAACTCACGGCCCTCGAGACGCGTCTCTTATATGCCAAGCAACGGGAATTTGCCACATATTTGAGGTTTCGTTAATCATATCTTATGAATTATCGACTATTAGAGACGTTAATTTTGCTCATTAAAAATATTTTTTTTTCTCTTCCGAATGGGATGAATAAAAAGTCTGTAGCTATTGCCATAACGGTGATATCGGCGTTTATTTATTCGTTTGGGTCCACATCTGCTTTGTGGTGTTCTTGTTTGACGTTTTTTTCGCACAATTTAGTCTGCTGAAAAGAACGACATGGCTGCGTTCACTTGACGCTTAACACGTTTGCAGCGCTCTTTAGTCAGTTTGGTGAATAACAAAAAATATGTCTAAATGTCATTTTCCAGCTAATCGTCGATCATTCGTTTCGAATAATAACTAATAATAATGTGGATGAGAGAGATCAAGATTTATTATTGGACGTACATGGGGCATTCCATCCCAAATCGGACAGTTTGAAAAACTTTTTTTTAAAATTGAATTGAAAACAAAAAATTTAAAAAAAAATCAAAAATGAAACTCATTTTTAACAACGCGATTTAAAGCTTAAAACTCAAAAAACACATTCAAAAACACGTCGAATATTTTTGTTGTATTTTTTTCTAAAAAAGCTATAAAAAACAGTAATTTTGAAAAAAAAACTTTCTATTTGGACAATTATTAAAGAACTTATGACCAAAATGTTCAAAAAAGAGCGGTTTTTTTGTTAATTTAATATTATTTCAACGGGTAATCAAAAAAATCTCAAAATTTAACAGGAATTTAACATTTGTTATATTAATGTTCTCACATTCAAAAGCACTCAGTTTTTTTTAGATTTTGCAGATTCAATTTAAATCTTTTACAATTTTTTAAACGATTTTATTGCCCACCATCCGTAAAGTGCCCACTTAACGCACACGGGCATTAAAATACTGTGACACTCGTACGAAAACCTTTTTCCGACTCGTGTGATAGCAGCATTTGCCTTCGGTTCATGCTGCACACTCACACTCGTCACATAAAGTTTTATCGTACTCGTGTCGTAATGCACTATTATTAACAGTTTCAGTGAAAAATCTTTTGCTGGGAATAAAAAAGTCTAGGCAGGAAGTACAATTTTTCATGCAGATATTGACCTGAGTATATTATAATCCCAGGATTCAAATCCGCTCCGACGTTAAACCTCAGAGGTAGAACTTTTTTTATGAGTTTAATTGAAAAATGCTTTATTCGCGGGGAATAAGAAAATCTACGGCAAAAGTATAATTTTTTTCATGCACAGATTGACCTGAGGATATTATAATCCCAGGATTCAAAACCGCTCCGACTTTAAACCGCGGATATAAAGCTTCTTTTAATTGGTTTAGATGAAAAATGCTTTCTTCGCGGGGAATAACGAATATTTTACATATTCATGCGAAACTGACATAATCCAGTCGGAATGAACATGAATATTAACTACTTCTATTTAAATACACCAGCGGAAAGCTCATTTTTTCACAGGTAGTTTCGACCTTCAGGAATATGCCCTGAATTTTTCGTACACATATTAGTTGCTTTGCGGCCATCATAAATTGTTAAAAATTTAAGAACGTGTTTTTTAATGTTTTCTTATATTCGAATCTTCATATCCCATAACTTCTTTCAAGTGCATAGTAGTAGTCGATAACGTAATAGGTAGCGTGTTAGGTACATAGGTAGGATAGGTATGATGGTAAGTATGGTCGAGGGTTCGAATCCCTGTCGGACAAAGGAATTACACCGGAGAATTGGCGCAGACTTTTCTTTTTTTTCAGGCTGATTTCACTCGGAATACCTCATATGCATTGAAGATAATTAATGTTGAGTGAATGTAGCTATCTGAAAAGTTGGCTTTGGTTTAAGACAAATGTTTCCGATATTCATAACGTCAACCGAGAAATATGGCCGAAGTCTGGGTGCAATGTGAGTCTAATTTTTTAATAAAAACTTCTTGACATATTATCTATACAGTTTTCAAAATACATTCACTGTTACTAGCGAAAAAATTCTACATTCTCTTAGGGAATTCTTCTTGGGAGTGGCGGCTCCTCTGGAAGGTGTTGGCGTTGGCAGTTAATCAAAGTCCGCGTGACGATGAAGAAGCTTGGAGGTTAGTTGAAAAAATGTCCTGCCGTAAGGTTGTGCGTGTGTGTGTGTGTGTGTGTGTGTGTGTGTGTGTGTGTGTGTGTGTGTGTGTGCGTGCGTGCGTTCGTGTTCGCACGCAATGTTGAATCTGTTGGTATTAATTAATAAAAAATGAAATAATAAATAAAATAAATAAAATAAATAAAATAAATAAAATAAATAAAATAAATAAAATAAATAAAATAAATAAAATAAATAAAATAAATAAAATAAATAAAATAAATAAAATGAATAAAATAAATAAAATAAATAAAATAAATAAAATAAATAAAATAAATAAAATAAATAAAATGAATAAAATAAATAAAATAAATAAAGTAAATAAAATAAATAAATGTGCAAATTGAAATTTGCACATTGCTTCCTCATCTTTATGCATAGTCCACATATGTAACTTCCTTTATCACAAAGTATGGCGATCAAATTTGGCTTCCTCATAAAGGAAGCTTTGTTAACTATCTAAAAAATTGTTAAATTTTTAATCCCTGAATAGACTTTTGCCAAATTTGATAGCGATCAACTTTGATAGCTATACAAGTTCTGTACAAAGTTTCAGTGCAATATATTGAAAATTCTACAAGTTAGAGTGCTTGCGGTATTTTTCAAAAAATACAAATTTTCTTAAAATTTGACTCCCTCGATGGATTTTCGCAAAATTTAATAGCAAACAACCTCGATAGCTATATTAGCTCTGTGAAACGTTTGAGTACAATATTTTAAAAATTACACAAGTTAGAAGAGCGTATACGCCATTTTTCGAAAAATTCAAAATTTCATACAATTTTAATCCCTCGATGGATTTTCGCCAAATTCAATACCAAACAACCTTAATAGCTATTCTGATTTTGCACGAAGTTTCAATGCAATATCTTTAAAATTGCAGTAGTCAGAGCGTTTACGTTATTCTTGCAAAAACTAAAGAAGTAAATAAAATCTGAACACCCGTTTGAATGTAATAAAAATTTTTTTCATAATGAAGAGCAATTCATGCTCGACAAGTGTGCCAAATTTTAACTCGATATCTGGAAGCGTTCTCGAGTTATTAATTATTTACATCTGAAACTCAGAACACACACACACACACACACACACACGCACGCACGCACGCACGCACACATTCATCCGGACATTTTTTTTAAATCTGATTTCGCTATGTTTTATGATATTTTGAACACATTAGCGTAAAAATCACGAGAAATATTTTTTTTACGAAAACAAAGCTTATAACCGGTACTTGTTTTTTTTCAGTATTATTGCCGACAGTATGGAGCCGTGGTCCCCGGATTTTTGCAGGAGGAAATGGCGGAAAATTATGGACAATTTCAACGTACGTTTTAAATCGTACATCTTTTCTGTGGCTACACTGTTAGAATTATTTGTAAATTCACTATGCACTATGCACAGGTATATTATATGTATAAAACTTAGTATATGTATTAAATTGAAATTAATGCACCTACATTGTAAAATTAATAGTGGTATATTACAAGTAATGTATTTGTGTCTCAATTTGTGTATCAATATAAATTTACTACACTGGTACATTAATTAGATTAGTGCTATACCTGATTTGGAATTTTAATATGATGCATTGAAAATTCATCCACGAAAATTGAAATTAATATGCAGGCTTTGTAAAATTATATGAAAAATAGAATCGCAAATTCTCATACATTTATATAATCAGTATCGGAAAAATGCAATGCAAATGCCACTATTATTTCTTGTATATCTCTAACTGAAAATTGCAGCGCAGTATGAAGAATATACTACTACCAATTTGTAATTTTGACATGAGAATTGGAATATTCCAAGTTTTATAATTTATTTTGTGATCAGTCATCGTCATATTCAACTTGGCAACTAAAATTTACTACTCTTAAGTATTAATTCGATTAGTATGATCGTTCAATTTTTTTCAAAAATTTAATTGCTTGAAACAAAACAACCGTTCGCAGGGTTTTTGTGGGTGTATTGAGCTGAAAAAGTCACCCTAAACATTATTAGTTTTGTAAATGTTTTGAATTTGGCCGTTGATTTTGTAAAAAACCGTAAATAACCATTTGTCTCCTGTTTTTTCAAATTCATAGCAAAGATGGAAATTTTTTTTTTAAACCATCATCAATCCTTGCAGAGCATTAATTCAAGTTTCTGAAACACTCTTTCCGATTTCTGTGCGATAATTGGTTGCGGAGATATCAATGGCCAAACACAAAAGGTCCCTTTTTAATTAAAAGTCCTATATTTCAGCGAAAAATGGTCGCGCCCGAGGTCTGAAAAAAAGCCAATCGAAAATAAATAAACAAGCTATCCGCTCCATGTAATGGTCGAGATGAAAAAAAATTTTCCCAGAAGTTACAGCCAAAATAAAAGTATTAAAAACTGGCCAATTTTTTTTCCCAGTACTTCTTAAGATTGCGAGAAACCTGTAGCGTTGAAAATTTTTTTACTGTCAGATTTTGAAACTCGAAATTTCAAGCTTCTAAATGCTTTTTTTTAATACCTCGATACGACCATTTTTGACTGAGATA
Source organism: Alloplasta piceator (assembly GCA_946863875.1). Taxonomy (NCBI): domain Eukaryota; kingdom Metazoa; phylum Arthropoda; class Insecta; order Hymenoptera; family Ichneumonidae; genus Alloplasta; species Alloplasta piceator. Next base: position 14,448,442 of record OX333081.1, on the reverse strand, counting down.
CACTATTGTGAAAAACCACTAAAAATGTAAGAAAATTTGTTGTTCCTTTATTTTTTATTGAGTAGTGTACGATTTTTCGATGTTAAGGGACATTTTGCACATATTGGCATAAAAATCTCGAAAAAATATTTTTCCACGAAAACAAAGCTTCTTTTGTAAGGTAGCAATTAATTGTTTCCTATTCTTTTTCAGGAATGTATGTCTCACGCCGAATTGAAGGAAGATCACTTCAAAATTTCCAGTGAATTTTTTACGCCATACGCAAATGAATTATTAAAATTTTTTACCGGCGAGGAGCGTAATATATGGTTTTACGACTGAAGAAAATCAATTTATTTAATCTCAGTAACCAAATTTTCGTATACAACAAATAAAAATTGAAAAAAGAATTTATTCGTGTTTATTTTATAATAAAATAAGGCCATTGGTGTTAATCGACATAATGATTAATAACTCTGCTCTATCAGTATTCAAAACATGTTAATCTGAAACAACGGAGAAAGAACCTTTTTGATTTGTTTCATCGAGAAATTCTTTCTTTGTGTTAAATAAAAGAATCTACGTCGAAATTAATTTTTTTTTTTTGCAAGGTTTCACCTAAGAATATTATAAGCCCAGGATTCAAAACCGCTCCGACTTGAAATATCAAAATCTACGCCGGAAGTAGATTTTTTTTCATGTAGTCATTGACCTGAGGATATTATAATCTAAGGATTCAAATCCCCTCCGACTTCAAACCGCTGAGATAGAACCTTTTTTTGAAGGTTTTCATTGAAAAATGCTTTCTCCGCGGGGATTAAAAAAATCTACGCGGGAAGTAGAATTTTCTTCATGTAGAGATTGACCTGAGGATATTATAATCCCAGGTTTCAAAACCGATCCGACTTAAAACCGCGGAGGTACGTTTTTTCAAGGGTTTATTTGAAAAATGCTCCCTATGCGAGGAATAAAAAAATCTACGTCGGAAGTAGAATTTTCTTCTTGTAGAGATTGACCTGAGAATATTATAATCCCAGGATTCAAAACCGATCTGACTTAAATCCGCGGAGGTACGTTTTTGTAAGGGTTCAATTGAAAAATGCTCCCTATGAGAGGAATAAAAAAATCTACGCCGGAAGTAGAATTTTTTTCATGTAGTGATTGACCTGTGGATATTATAATCCCAGGATTCAAATCCGCTTCGACTTCAAACTGCTGAGATAGAACCTTTTTTTAAAAATTTTCATTGAAAAATGCTTCCTCCGCGGGGAATGAAAAACTCTACGCGGGAAGTAGAATTTTCTTCTTGTAGAGATTGACCTGAGGATATTATAATCCCAGGATTCAAAACCGATCCCACTTAAAGCCGCGGAGGTACGTTTTTTTAAGGGTTTCATTGAAAAATGCTCCCTATGAGAGGAATAAAAAAATCTACGCCGGAAGTAGAAATTTCTTCATGTAGAGATTGACCTGAGGATATTATAAGCCCAGGATTCAAAACCAATCCCACTTAAAGCCGCGGAGGTACGTTTTTTTAAGGGTTTCATTGAAAAATGCTCCCTATGCGAGGAATAACAAAATCTGCGGCGGAAGTAGAATTTTTTTCATGTAGTGATTGACCTGAGCATATTATAATCCCAGGATTCAAATTCCCTCCGACTTCAAACCGCGGAGGTACGTTTTTTTAAGGGTTTCATTGAAAAATGCTCCCTATGCGAGGAATAACAAAATCTACGACGGAAGTAGAATTTTTTTCATGTAGTGATTTACCTGAGGATATTATAATCCCGGGATTCAAATCCCCTCCGACTTCAAACTGCTAAGATAGAACCTTTTTTTTAAGATTTTCATTGAAAAATACTTTCTCCGCAGGGATTTAAAAAATCTACGCGGGAAGTAGAATTTTCTTCTTGTAGAGATTGACCTGAGGATATTATAATCCCAGGATTCAAAAACGATCCGACTCAAAACCGCGGAGGTACGTTTTTTCAAGCGTTTAATTGAAAAATGCTCCCTATGCGAGGAATAACAAAATCTACGCCGGAAGGAGAATTTTTTTCATGTAGTGATTGACCTGTGGATATTATAATCCCAGGATTCAAATCCCCTCCGACTTCAAACTGCTGAGATAGGACCTTTTTTTAAGATTTCCATTGAAAAATGCCTTCTCCGCGGGGATTAAAAAAATCTACGCGGGAAGTAGAATTTTCTTCTTGTAGAGATTGACCTGAGGATATTATAATCCCTGGATTCAAAACAGATCCGACTTAAAGCAGCGGAGGTAAGTTTTTTTAAGGATTTCATTGAAAAATGCTCCCTATGCGAGGAATAACAAAATCTGCGCCGGAAGTAGAATTTTTTTCATGTAGTGATTGACCTGAGCATATTATAATCCCAGGATTCAAATCCCCTCCGACTTCAAACTGCTGAGATGGAACCGTTTTTTTAAGATTTTCATTGAAAAATGCCTTCTCCGCGGGGATTAAAAAAATCTACGCGGGAAGTAGAATTTTCCTCATGTAGAGATTGATCTGAGGCTATTTTAATCCCGTACGTTTTTTAAGAGTTTCGTTGAAAAATACTCTCTCTGCTAGGAATACAACAATCTTCGCCTGAAGTAAAATTTTTTTTTTTTGAGTTTCATTGAAAAATGCTTTCTCCGCCACGAATAAAGAAAATCTACACAGGAAGAATAATTTTTTGCATGTACATATTAAATTAAGGATATTATAATCCCGGAAATGAAAACCGCTCTGACCTTGAACCGCGGCCCTCTATCAGTCCTGCGATCTCTTTCGATGGTGGTGGTTCGATCGAGTGGTAGAGCATGTACGCCGATACGACCACTACCCAGAGTCGTCTCGAGCTTGATAGCAACCAGATCCCTCCGGTTGTGCTCAGGTAGTGCTGTTACCTCCACTCCCTTAGTGAGAATGCACGCCCTTGGTATGTCAATAGAGGTACAATTATGCAGCTGTCCTCCCCTAATGTTCAGCCCCATGACCCACCAGCGGTATACCCTTGGTTATTGGATCAGGGAGACCTCTATCTGCTGCATGTTAACTCTTCTGCTAAGTACCGCCGCTGCAGCCGCTGCTCGGTGCAGGTTAATCTGAATAAAGCGAAGTTTCCTTACCATTTTAACTCGTGCCGTCCTCCCATTTATCCTGGTCGACCTCCTTGGGTTGGGCACAAAGCACCCGGAATACTGCCCTGCCCATCCCCAGATACGGTCTCATCGCCAAGGCCTGTAGGCCTTGTGATGAGACCGTAGGATCTTGTCCTCCACTCCCAGGACAGGTCGGACTCCTTTATCGGGGTCCTCTTGCCGTTTGTGGATGACCCACCTATTTGTGGATGACCCACCTGTTTCTCAAGGCGCTTTAGTGCCGTTGCCGTCTCGATTGCAGGCCCAGGTAGCCCGGCCATCACCCTTACGTACTTTGGAAGGTCATCCGCAACTACGACCTGTAGATCGGTTCCCTCCCATTTCCTCAGGTTCGCGACACGGTGAACCCAGCTAGATAAAATTCTCAGTAATTTTGATTTCATCCCTATAGGAGGGGGTAGACTATCCGGAAGTCGTTTTGGTTAATTACCATAGACGCACCTGTATCGGAAATTTCTGCAGAGCGTACTGTGACTGATTCGATCGATCGATCTTTTCAGAATATTGTCTCACACAGTGTACCCGATATGATGAAATTTGCAGGACTTCCGATATCATTCATATGGGAGGTGGTCAATGATCAGGAAGTCGTTTTGGTCGATTGCCACAGGAGCACCTGTATCGAAATATTCTGCAGACGATACTGTTACGGAATTAGGAACAATATTTCCAGAATGATGTCACCCACGGTGTCTCAAACACGATAAAATTCACAGTAGTTCCGATTTTAACTCCATTAAGGGGGGTGAACGATCCGGAAGTCGTCTCGGTCGATTACCATAGTCGCACCCGTATCCAAAAATTCTGCAGAACACACCTCGACGGATTCAGGATCGATCTAATCAGAATATTGTCGCACACGGTGAACTCAACGTGATAATATTCCTAGGACTTCCGATTTCATCCCTACGAGAAGGGGTGAATGATCCGGAAGTTGCTTTGGTCGATTACCATGAAAGCACCTGTATCGAAAAATTCCGCATACCATACCGTGACGGGATCGAGATAAGTTGTTCCAGAATATTTTCGCACACGTTGTACGCAACGTTATAAAACTTCCAGGACTTCCGATTTCATCGTTATTAGAAAGGGTGGACGATTTGGAAGTCCTCTTGATCGATTGAGATAGACGCACCCGCATTGAAAAATTCTGAAGAGCATACTTCGACGAAATCGGGATCGATATTTCCGGAATATTGTCGCACGCAGTGTGCCCAACGAGATAAAATACGCAGGAGTTCCGATTTCATCTCCATGAAGAGAGGTGAAGGATCCGGAAGACGTCTTGGTTGATTACCATAGACGCACCTGTATCGAGAAATTCTGCAGAGCATACCACGACAGAATCGGGATTGATCTTTCGAGAGCACTGTCGCACACGGTGAATCCAGCTAGATAAAATTCTCAGTAATTTTTATTTCATCCCTATAGGAGGGGGTAGACGATCCGGAAGTCGTTTTGGCTAATTACCATAGACGCACCTGTATCGGAAATTTCTGCAGAGCGTATTGTGACTGATTCGAGATCGATCTTTTCAGAATATTGTCTCACACAGTGTACCCGATATGATGAAATTTGCAAGACTTCCGATATCATTCCTATGGGAGGTGGTCAACGATCAGGAAGTCGTTTTGTTCGATTGCCACAGAAGCCACCTGTGTCGAAAAATTCTGCAGACGATACCGTAACGAAATCAGGATCAATATTTCTAGAATGTTATCACACACGGTGTCTCAAACACGTAAAATTCACAGTAGTTCCGATTTCAACTCCATTAAGGGGGTGAACGATCCGGAAGTCGTCTCGGTCGATCACTAAAGACGGACCTGTATCACAAAATGTTGTAGACTATACCGTAACGGAATCGGGATTGATCTATCCAGAATGTTGACACACACGGTGTACCCAACAAGATAAAATCCACAGTAATTTCGATTCCATCCCTGTAGGAGGGAGTGGACGATTCGAAATCTCAGGATCTAGCCCACGTAGCACATGGCAACGATTCGTTGTTTAAGTGTAAATTATAAAGAAGTTGACTTCAACACCAAAAACTATCAAGCGGTCAACCGGGACACTGAAAAGTTGACGAGGGCTGACGATTGAAACTCGAACGAACGTCGTAGCTTATTCGAGTCAAAATTTATAGTCAACGAGAATTATGTGACGCAGCGAAACGACCTCGAAATTGCGGCACTTCCTCCTCCACCACGCACGATGCAGCGCGGTCCTTACTCAGCGTTACGAATTCTTTGATCCTTTATCTTTCGAGTGGTGTTATTGAATTTTTTATGTAGGTGAAGATATGAAGATACAATGCTGACCATTAATGCCTGTAAATCTTTGAAAGAATCTTGGAAAGAATCTAAGATTCTTTTCAAGATTCTAAGATTTTTTCCAAGGTTCTAAGATTATTTTCAAGATTCTTCCAATGATTCTTCCGAAGATTCTTTTAAAGATTTTTCGGAAGAATCTTGGAGAGAATCTTGAAGAGAATCTTGAAAAGATTCTTTTCAAGATTCTTTCAAAGATTTGCAGGCATTAATGGTCAGCACTGTACAACACAAAACTGTATCCCAGATTTTGTTATAATCATTTTCTTTGAGTTACCCACCCAAATTTAAAGACGTATTCACGTCACAATCAATGAAGATTGAATAAACTGACATCTTTTTTCGTCTACAGAACAAAACAGTTTGAAAAAATAATTAAAAATTCCTATGAAGTTTTGGAAAACGATCCTGCACATCCATGAGAAAATAACAAATAATAAGAATGAATAAGAAATTGTCAGACGTAGTATTTCTATCAATTTATTTATTTATTTTTTAATTAATTATCAATCAGTAATCATTAATTGATAAATAAGTTCATTAATTAATAATCATTAATTGATATTTAATAATAATTTTCCATCAATTCACAATCATTCATTATTTTCCTTGCAAGTTTTGGAAAATGATCCTGCACATCTACGAGAAAATAACGAATAATAAAAAAGAATAACAAATTGTCAGGAGTATTATTTCTATCAATTTATTGATTTATCGATTAATTATCAATCAGTAATCATTAATTGATCAATAAGTTAATTAACTCATTAATAATCATTAATTGATATTTAATAATATTTTTCCATCGATTCACAAACATCCATTATTTTCGTTCCAAGTTTGGAAAATGATCCTGCACATCCACGAGAAAATAACGAGTAATAAAAAAGAATAAGAAATTGTCAGACGTAGTATTTCTATCAATTTATTTATTTATTTTTAAATTAATTATCAATCAGTAATCATTAATTGATAAATAAGTTCATTAATTGATAATTATTCATTTATATTTAGTAATAGTTTTCCATTAATTTACAATCATCCATTAGTTGCCTTGCAAGTTTTGGAAAATGATCCTGCACATCCACGAGAAAATAACGAATAATAAAAAAGAATAACAAATTTTCAGGCGTTTTATTTCTAGCAATTTCTTTATTTATTTATTTTACAATTAATTATCAATCAATAAACATTAATTAATACATAAGTTAATTTATAAATAATTATTAATTGATATTTAGTAATAATTTTCCATCAATTCATAATCATCCATTATTTTCCTTGCAAGTTTTGGAAAATGATCCTGCACATCGAAAAGAAAATGACGATTAATAAGAATGAATGTGAAAATTGTTTTATTATTTATTAACGATTAAAGAATTTTCAGGCGTATTATTTTTGTCAATTTATTTATTTATTTATTTATTTATCGATTAATTATCAATCAATAATCATTAATTGATCATTAAGTTAATTAATTAATAAATAATTATCAATCAATAATCATTAATTGATAAATAAGTTAATTAATTAATAATTATTAATTGATATTTAATAATAATTTTCCATCAATTCTCAATCATCCTTTAATTTTTTAAAAATTTTCAATGGTGCATTTTGCCCCGGCACCAACACAACATTCAGGCTGTCGGTGAGAGTGCACCGACAAGTGAGTGTCGCTGCGCGACTCGGAACACGATCGCTCGAGATTTTAAAATTTCGGTCCCATTATTTAGATGCTTCCCGTTTTCAGAAAAAAGCGTTCCTCGTAATGAATGACCACACGATTTGTTCGTTGAAATCTCGACTTCAACATCCTTCAACTCAAATTCACCGCAAGCAACTCCTTCATTGCGAAAAATGTGAATAAATTATGTTTTGTATTTCGCAATATCCTGGATCTCATCCTCTGGACGGATCCGTACAACGCGAACCACACGAGGTGGTCAGCCTTGTCGAAAAATGATTCTACGATAAATTTCAAGTTGATCGATCAATGGGGTAACGAGTTATCGGCAAATAACCTTTTCAACTTCCTGGGGCTGTATCATCCCCTGGAGTTGATGGATTCGATTTTTTTTTTTTAATTCCTGAACGCCGTGAGATTCTCTTTCGAGTGGTGCTGGTTAGAAAGCGATTCGGCGATGGCTTATCCTCTTTTTCGAGGTAACCGCGATGTCCCGGTTTTCATGTTCCGACACAATCGCCTCGCACTCAGCCAATTTTCAACCGATTGCATTCTAACTAGTCTCATTCGAAAGGTAATTAAATTTGCTCGAATGTACTTTTTTGGTTTTCCAAAATCGGTTAAAATCTCGCCTAAATCGAAAAAATATTGTTTGTCCCACTTCAAATGCTGAGTACTGTATATCTATATATATATATATATACACATACATATATATTGAAATAATTTATTTCAAGCGTATAACAGCCGTCTTGTCCGTTATGATGCTACTTCACCCATTCTCAGGTAGAGGCGCAGAGGCTGCTTAATAGTGCCGCGTGCACGCTCGGCTACCGCACGATGCGAAAAAAATCATAACGGACAAGACGCACGTTTTCCGCAGGTAACTCTTGTAAATTTCGAAAGCTTATACATTAAACTAAAGGCCGAGACTAGGAGCTTTGCAAAATGTGACATAATATATAACTTTTCGGACCGTTGAAAATATAAGTTTTCAAAATTATTCAATTTTATTTATGCCGAAGGCTATACTACATTTCCATCATGTATACATAAAGTTTAGATTCTACCGATGTAAAAATATGTTCTACATACCTCCAGAAGTCGTATCCATGTTGCAGAATTGAAATTAAACCCGTCACTTTAAAGTTATGGGTTTTTGAAGTCAGCGTTATTTTCGTCTGTTCAGCGCGTGACACGTACACTCTTCACGAACACTAACTGCCAACTGACGCTGCGGCACAGGTATACACTTAAAGGGCTTTCCCTTCCACAATAGAATGCAGTTACAAGTCCTCTACCTGAATGACTACTCAACTGACCCTATTTCGAAAATTCATTTTTTGGGGTTTTGGCCAGGTTTTTGGGCTTTTCTCCTACTGTGCGGCGTCACCTTCCTAACTGACATACCCTCCACCGGTCTATCGATCCAAGGGATAGATCGCTGGATCTACCCTTGACCATTGGAAAAGAAAGAATAAAGCACAAAGTATTTCGCTCTGCCGTCAAAACAACGCGAGGCACTGGTTTCACCCTCTCGGAAAACAAGCTCACAATAGGGGAACGGTCCTCCTTTCTCTTTTCTCAAACAGATATATATACATATATATACGTATATATGTATTACCTACAATAGACTCAGTACAAGAACGAACGGAATGGCTCTAAATAACGATGAATTTTCCAACCACATGTCAATACAGAATTTGAAAATAAGTAATTAACTTAATTGGATAACCAACTTTCAGGATAAATTCGCAATAAAGCGGATTAGTAAAATAAACAAATGAAGTTAAGCAATAATTCAATAAACAATGAAATAGAACAATAATTAAATAAACAGTGAAACAGACCAAGAATTAATTAAACGACGAAACAGAATAAAAATCAAATAAACAAATGATGATTGAATAAATAAACAGAATCAAATAATGATTTGATGAACGAAAAAAATGGTTGGAAATTCATTCATATGTCTTTTAATAAAATAGACAATACAAATAGAATTAAGAACGAGATGCAATTAAGTAGGTAGTTATACGGTTTAAATACAATGAGCATTTGCAAGAGAGAGACCCATGATAAAACGGGGAAAGAAACTGCTAATCGTCCCCAAAAGGGCAGTAGGCCTCACAAGAATATAAAGGGTAGTAGGCCCCACAAGAATGCAAAGGGCAATAGGAAAATATTTGAAAGGGACTAAAGCGTTTGCGTGAAACCACCGTTTCATGACTCTCTCTCTCTCTCTCTCTCTCTCGCGTCGCGTGGGCCGACAATCTCAGGCCCTCTCTTTAAAAACCCCATTGTTGTATCGCCAAAATTCAGTTAGCTACGCTGAATGGCGAGAGTTTGAGTTTCCTCGTTGTTTTGTCGGGATCTTACCAGATTAAGGGTTAGAACCCAAATGAGTCGAACCGAAGGTAGTCGTATAAAAGAATAATTTATTATCGTAGAAATAGAAAATACAAATGGTAATAATTAACAGAGGCGCGTTGCGCTCGCCTCGTCGGACCAGTCGTGCAGGTTGGTACTTTGAGTCGGAACTGTTTTGTGTCTGCTCTCGGGTCCGTTATATACGGGAAAGAGCGCAATCGCGTAAGAATTTCTTTGTTATCATATTATTGATTTAACAATAATTTCTTAGTACAAGATATTAGTATTTATATTCGTAATTCGGTTAAGATAACATGAATTACGAGATTTTCGTATTTAGTAAAACTGCTGACTTGGCAGTGTTTGGCCGAGACGACGATGATGCGTCGCTTGCGTAATTGTCATTCAGCAAAATTGCACCTGCTCGAGTTCGAACGCGCGTGTATTATGATGAAATGACAACAATTGCTAAATCTGGGACACGTGTGTATCGCGATTTGGAATATTCGTAGTATTCCGTAATTGAGGTATCTGGGGTACAACACCATCGTACAGTTCATGAAGAAGCAGGTACAGGACTACGCACACATTTATAGAAAGATATATACATATATATATATATATATTCATCTGTGTACGCGTATAAGTATAGAAATATATGCAAAAGGGGCTTCAGGGTAAAAACTACTCATCCAATAATAATTTCCCCTAAATCAAGAAAAAGTCAAACAAATATAAGTCATATGTCGAGCAACTAATCAATAAAAGTATATAATTGAAAAACGAAATCTTGCACTGTACTCCGAATTACGAACTCATCTGATGAATGATTTAATATTAAATCCAACCCCAAAAACACCAAAAATGGTGTACAAAAACTGGAGACAAGTACATTTCAAGAGTATCCCTAGTTAAGTCTACCTACAAAAAGCTGTAAAATCACTAAAAATTAACCCTGAATACGTATTTACAAGCACATGTAGTATCCTAGTTCGACTTTTATTTACAAGCATATAATTATTATTACGTATGCGGAAGTGAAATTTATAAAATATGAAAACATCTTTACGTTTAAAAATAAAAAATAAATCCATTACTAAAAATAAATAATAAATCGATGGAACAAAATTGATCACAAAAATAAAAAGTACTTAGCGAGTTAGGCAATATTTGCAAAAGATGTTTCAGTGATACATGGCTGATGAGGTTGCTTCAGGTGAAAAAACTCGCCAAGTACTTTTTATTTTTGTGATCAATTTTGTTCCATCGATTTATTATTTATTTTTAGTAATGGATTTATTTTTCTATTCTTAAACGTAAAGATGTTTTCATATTTTATAAATTTCACTTCCGCATACGTAATAATAATTATATGCTTGTAAATGAAAGTCGAACTAGGATACTACATGTGCTTGTAAATACGTATTCAGGGTTAATTTCTAGTGATTTTACAACTTTTTGTAGGTAGACTTAACTAGGGATACTCTCGAAATGTACTTGTCTCCTGTTTTTGTACACCATTTTTGGTGTTTTTGGGGGTGATTTGTCCACGTTTTGCAAAGTTAATATATTGCTCTCTCTCACTCTAACGCGATCCCTAGAATGCTCTCTCACGCACTTATGTGATCATTGTCGATATTTTGACCGCTCTGAAACACACCACGTACCGTTTTATCGCTAACTCGCTAACTTCATGGTGTGTGCAAAAAATATGTGTCGAAAAATATGCAACGAAAATGGCCGACAATGGAATATTCATTGAGAAAAATTTACCCATAAGAATACGTATCGCCCATACGCGACCAGCTACAGCTTTCTTTCAGGTACCAATCGAAAGAGAAAAAATCTGCGGACAAAACGTACATCTCACATTTTCTCAAAAGATTTGTATAATGAGTTATTAGGAAAAATGAATTTTTCGCTATAGATATACTCCCATGTATAAGCAAGGTTGTTGGCGTAAGGGAATCTTAGTGCGACTCTCGACATGTCGGTAAGGTCGGAAATGTACTTGTCTCGAGTCGCTACCGCGACTCTTGATAATTGAACTCAAAGAAAAATAAGTAAAAACTTATATTGTTGAATAGGAATAATTCAAAAACTCGAAACAATATTTTCCTATGTTAAAATCTAAAGAAAAGAAAGAAGCCAAATGCTCAGAAGGAAAATCTAGTTACATAAGGCCCCCCACCCCTCTTTCAACATTCCACGGGGCTTGCGCGGCGAATCAAGAGACTTGGCTCTAGTCGCTACCCGGAGATCGCTCGAATGTCTCCCCACCCCAACCCCTCATTCCAGCCACCCTCCTTTCACCCACCCCGATATTTCCCCTGTCTCTTCCTTAGAGGAAAAGAGGGCGCAAAGGGGACTTGAGACTTCTTTGGCTATGCGCCGTAGTCATCCATCCTCCTCTCTTTTCTAGTCGACTCATACGAGGAGGCTTATGCGACCACACCCTGAAAAAATGCAATATGAAAAACCAAGGAAAAAACGACTCAGGTTCAATTTTTACCAAGAATGTTTAAACATTGTCACTTTAGAAATGATTAAATCGTCTAACCATTTATTTATAATAATATAAATTATAAGTTTAACACGCAAAAATATCGCATTAAAGATTTACAAATAATTTGAGATCGCTATTCATACATTTTATTTTTAAATAAATAATGGCATAGTTAAAACTAGCTAACAAACAATAGAACAAAAAGAAAGAACAACCAATTTAACAAAACGCACAAAATATTAATTACAAAGGAAAAGAGACTTTATCAATGATGGAATAAGCGCGTAGAAATATTAATAAAGTTAAAATTATTATTACTTATAAGGAATTAACATTGTCTACGAACTAGGAATGTAAAAAGCGTGGGGCACATGTATATGCCTGTATATGTGTTCAGGCATACTGACACACGCATAGGACCCACTCAGCGATCTACACTGGTGCCCTCACCGTGCCATAATCTCTAAGGGAAGCTCGCGAAAGCGGGAAATAGACTTCATGGGGAAAAATGCATCTTCTATCTTTCTCACACCATCCTCACTAAAATCGATCGGGGTGGCGAGGACCGCTGGGCATATAAAGCGCGGAAAAAGCGCTCTCGACGGATTTCTTCGATTTTTTCCGACCTGCAAATTTCTAAACTCATCTTGAGTTGAACTTGAGAAATTTTCGACAGAAACGTGCTTGGTTCGGGATTTTTCCGAAACAATTTGCTTTTGGACTTAGAATTTTTCACTCGATTTTTCGAAGGAAGTTGGTTTTTTTTCTGTTTGGAATTTCAAGTCTTGAGTTTCCGAATCAAAATAAAATCGACTATCTATTTTATTCTCGCATTTTCGAATCGACTCTTTGAATGTCGGAAAAGACTTTGGATCTAGTTTTGTTCTATTTCATATTACTTTGCCTAGTTATTATTTTCTGTTTAATAATTGTAATTTATTTTATTTTAACGACCGCAATTCACGAATTGTTGGAAAAAGTACAAATCGCGCTTATTGTTAAGTGAATCGCGGAATTCAAGCCTGATCTTATTGTGCAAACTATTCTTTCATTCTTTTAATAATTTTTGAATAAAATTGGATCTCGAAAAAATAAAATCTGTGCATCAACATTTTCTTCGATTTCGTCATCCACCTGCCACGCCCTTGATCACTCGCCGATTTTTTTATTGTTTCACGTTTGGGTCATCACCGCGGCTACCAATGGTATCACCTTTCCCATCAGGAGAACATCTGACCTTGTGAGTGAAATTCTATTTAATTATAAAATCATTTTCGTGATTGTGAAAAACGTTTATTTCCGGGAAATTATAAATTCAGTGAACATCATCAATTCGGACAGAAATTAATTAATTGAAAGAAACGATTTAGTCGTTTACTGGGAAAAAGCTCAATTTTAATCAAGTGAATCCTAGCTATCGATTATTCTCGTGGCGTTGGCGACATAATTCTTTTAAGGTTCGATTCTTAATGAATGTTGTTAAATAACGTGGATCGAGAAAATTTTATTCGTGAATATTGATAAAAGTTTCGCGTCTCGTTTTCCCCCTCCATTTACTTCATTAATGCAAACGCACTATCTAATATTCGTCGCTATCCATTCGTTCTTACGATCGATTAAGTGCAAATGATTGCGAAAAGAATAAACCAGTGAATAGTGGGTTGACCGATTAACGAATTCTTAGATACGCAAACCAGTGACTCATCGAAATCCACGGAACGAAGTTTAATTGAGTTTTTCTTTCGGAATTCCATTAAAATTTTAAACAATTAACCAAGTTGAAGCCAAAGAATTTTTCTTGCCCAACTATTAAATTCAAAGTAAGAACCCGCCCTTCTCTCTCTACTATTCGTTTAACTCATTTGACCTCAAGAATCCGTACGGTTGTGTAAATCTACGTCTTTATCCGAGGATTCGTGTTCTTTACTTTATTTCCCCCCGTGCGGAAACTTGGTTGGGACTAGAGTTGCGTCAGGTTGCACGCTCACCAAGTATTCGCTTACCTCTCCTTGTACGAAATTCGGTTGGGACAAGAGTTGCGTCAGGTTGCACGCTCACCAAATATTCGTACCCCTTCCTGGGCGAAAAATCTGGTTAGGACAAGAGTTGCGTCAGGTTGCACGCTCACCGGGTTTTCGTAACCCTCCCCTCCGTGCGAAACTCGGTTGGGACAAAAGTTGCGTCAGGTTGCACGCTCACCAAGTATTCGTTCACCTCTCCTTGTACGAAATTTGATTGGCACAAGAGTTGCATCAGGTTGCACGCTCGCCAAATATTCGTACTCCTTTTTCCTGGGCGAAAAATCTGGTCGGGACAAGAGTTGCGTCAGGTTGCACGCTCATCGGAAATTCACCCTGTATACTCTTCCCTTAAATTCCATGAGAGTCAATCCCCTAGTACCGCGCAAAAAGAAAAGAACACGCAGAGCCGGACGAAGGTATCAATTACGTAAACTCGACACGATATATTCAAATCCGTGGCCAAAAAGGTTAAATCCTGTTCAAAGATCTAAATCAAATTATCACGGAGTACAAACATTGCCCGCAGAAACAGAGATAGTGAGAGAGATTCCAAACCCTAAAATTGTTTCCACTGAAATCATTAAACATCCTGTAATCATTTACAAATTAAAGCTGATCGATCTTCCCCCAATCACCCCGGCATTCAATAAAAGTAACAATCAAGATCCCCGTGGTAAAGTCAACAGTAAATTGTATTGTAGCGAAAGATCCGAAGAAACTATATAAATCAATTGTTGGTTTGATTCCTTCCTTTAACATATATAAATCAACGCAACTGTTCGAGATTGATTCCAGGAGTAGTACTGAAATGAATTTCCATGACTAGAGAGTCTCGAACAAATTCAGCACTTCATACGTCGAAAATTATTAATAGTTCGCGAAAACTCTTATTTTTGACGTAGCAACTGATCCCTTGAAAATTCGTAGCATTCCTTCGACTTTTATTGCACTAACGGAACCAGAGAAATTTTTCGAGCATCTATGGGCGTTCTCCACTTTCCACATATTCCATTCTTTGGCCGTTGATTTGTGTTTTTCATTTTGTGATCAGTGGCGCACCTGGCAAAACGTGGACAACACTTCTTGATCTAGGGCTTTTCCCGTTTCAGTGCCGATTACCGTGCACATGCCGTTCATGGACTTGAAATCTCGCCATTACCATGAAGCGTCACATTGAACGGTGATTTTTCTCGAATCCTCGCTCGCGAGATCCAAATCGGAATCTGAATTGGAATCGTCGTTGGAAAGGGTCTATCGTTACCCACACTTCCTCTTCGACGGCTTTCTTGATGGTGTTTGAAGCCACTGCCGATGCTGCCTCAAGGATCTTTTTATTGATGATTTTTGCCGATGACAGTTGGATAGATAGTGAAAGATCCATCATCCCACCAAAAATTTGTTGTTCAGCTATGCTATGTAGCGATGATAGTGGGAATGCCCGTTCTCCGGGCTTCTATGGATTTCCATCGAACGTTCTCGATGGTTCTTGAACGTTTAATCGCGCGAAGTATTTTCGGTGGTGGTTTGGCGAAAAAAAGAAGAATGGGCATTGATAAGAGGCGTGCTCTCAATGTTGGGCTTGACCGGGAGCCTAGGTGCTCTGGCTCCACCTCTTTCATGACGACGAAATTTGGTGACGGGAGGCCGAAAAAGCTGTTTCGTTACAATACAGATATGGAAAAATTCATATCTTCTATTCCATTCAATTCCAAGAAATTCTGCATATGAGGTTTCAAACAGCACCAAAACCACAGAAACTATGCAACCGGGATATCCATTCTAGTAGCCAAATTCCTTTATAAGAATTTCTTTATAAAATGACGAAAATTCTTTAAAGAAATTGACGAAAAATGACGATAAGGTTGGTCGATAAATTTGAGAAAAACAAATTTTAACCTCCCCTGGAGAAATATCATTGACAGTCAAATAATAAAGCTGATCATCGCGAAAACTAAATTTACATCATATCGTTAAGACGATAAAAATGACGAAAATTCCAGATTTTACGGTTTTCAACGTTTATCAGTTTATAAGAAATTGGATAATAAAAAACTGAGTCCCCCAACTAAATATTATTTGATATGATGTAATAATATGTATAATTATGATGTTCATGGCAAAAAAAAATTCTCGTCGATTTTCGGAAAAGTAACTAAACTGTATAATTACCTCCTTTTTCCACTTTTTCTTCTCGTTAATGATCTAGTCACTTTGTACGTAGTCCGGAACGTTTCGGAAAATCGGAAATAACAATCCAATTTGGCTCGCTCAGAATTTTTACCTATCGCTCAGCACGTTTGGACATTTGCTATTATGCGCGCGAAATATGTACATACAGCAGAAGTAAGGTTATTGTTTGGTGTTTCAATTGGTCGTAGTATTCATAGATGGCAGCAACATATCCAGACGCCTGTGATTCAAATAACATGGCATTCGTTTTGGAAGCTTTGAGCGCTGTGAGCGCCACATCCAGTAGCATTTTATATGTCGATGTACATCCATACATACGTGCTGTGAGCCTCCAACTGAATGAAGCTCATATTTTTTGTGTGAAAAGTACACGAGTTTGATTCTCGCGATTAATTGTACATCGAGGTCGACGTGATGTAGAAAATTATATACTGTATACGTATGAATAAATATAAATGTATGCATCGTAATTTCGCAGCATTCGTTTTGGAAGCTTTGAGCACTGTGAGCACCATATCGACATATAAAATGGTTACATTTTATATGTCGATGTATATCTGTGCATACGGGCTGAAAGTGCGTAAGCATCAGATGAATGCAACCATACAAACTTTCTTCAATTTGAACATTTCATCGTGTAACACGGGCTTCAGATAGAAGAAATTGAAGAAAATTCGTTGGTGGCATTTGTCTGATGCTTACGCGCTTTCAGCACGTATGTATAAATATACATTGACATATAAAATGCTATAGGATGTGGCGCTCACAGACACGTAACCTTTCAAAACGAATGCATAGTCTGGACGAGATATCTCGGCGAAAGTCTACCACTAGCATCACGCTCATAGACCTTGTACTACTGGAACACGTATTCCCCATCTTTTCCCATAGTGTCGAGTTAGGAGACAGAGATAGAGAGATTCCCATGTGCGTGCCAAGAGGACAACAATGCCAAGTTGGGTGAACGGTGCCACATCCAGCATTACCTATTTGCTATTCTTGTCTGGTAACTCGGCACACGATGCACAGTCCAGGCGTATAAGGTTTATGATCACGCTTCAGCTAATTCAAGCATTCTGATTGGTTCATGCATTACATCCAGCCAATAACGCTCGAATAAGATGAAAGGTGGATAATCGAAAACATGAGAAAAATTGGTCGTGCTGCTTGTGACTAACCTCACTGTCATGATAGTTTCGTCGGTGTTTTTTTTCTGGCGTGAATTATTATTTATTTGCGAATTTGTGATGTGTTCGTTAATGAATATTTTTGAAAAGTATACGAGCGAAAATGAATGTGTTCTCTGAAATGATATTTATTTACCAATTCATCCGCTCAATGAAAATAAATTTTTTGTCTTCACGCGTGGATATAGCAAGGATAGTGACATTTCGTTTTCTTAGGATGAATGTGAAACTATTGTACATTTATAATTGCACGAATTTCATGATAATTGTAACAGTTTTTTATTTTTTGCATTTTCTCATGTACTTGAAAAAAATATTGTGATATATCAAAATTAGAAGTTATGAAGAAAAAATTGTTTTTTATGTGAAAAAGTTTGTGACACATTTTTCGTTCCGTAAGGAAAATTCAGCAGCTGCGGAAGAGTGATGAAAAAAAAGTTGCCACACCGTCAACTTTGCGAGGCCTTTCCCGAAACCTGGTTTTTCGAAAAGTCTGCGCGTGATTCAGAAAAGACCGATGCACGGATTGGGGTCTAACTAGTCTCATTTTGTTGGCAACGAATTCCCATCGGGGTTGAGTGCGACATATTTTTGTTTCAGGTTAATTGAAGTATGAATTTTAAGGCGAACTTTCATCGGAGGAGCAAAATTAACTGAATAATTGTAAAACTGCTCCGTCCCTTTGAAATGGAGGCCTATCGGTTACATTTCTATGTAGAGTTGAAAAAGAGATATTGCAGTTTCGCCGTTGAAATTTCTCAACCGACTGAGTTGCCTCAAGGGGCAATAAACATGATCCTTGAATTTTTTTCAAAAATTTGATTGCTCGAAACAAAACCGTTCGATAGATCAAATTGAAACTTTACAGGGATTTTGTGGCTATATTGAGCTGTAAAAGTCACGCTCAACATTAGTCGTATTGTCAATATTTTCAATTTGGCCGTTGACTTTCTAAGAAACCGTAAATAACCCTTTTTCTCCTGTTTTTTCAAATTCATGGCAAGGATGGAAAATTTTTTTTTTTCAAAAAACCATCGTCAATCCTTGTAGAACCTTAATTCAAGTTTGCGAAACGCCCTTTCTGATTTCTGTGCAATTATTGGTTGCTGAGATATCAATGGTCAAACACAAAAGGATCTTTTTTCATTAAGGCCAGGCTAAACAGCCTCCCCCCGCCTTTCCGCTCTTGCGAGTGCGAGAGAGCGCCTATGAGGGTTGTGTGAGAGCGAGAGAGAGGGTCTTCAGCCTGCCCTTAAAAGTCCGATATCTCAGCGAGGTATAAAAAAAAACAAATTGAAGCTTAATAAACAAGCTATCCGATCCATGTAATGGTTTAGCTGGAAAAAATTTTCCCAAGTTATTGCAGCCAAAAATCAAGTGATACAAATTTGCCAAATCTTTTTTTCTCGGTATTTCTCAGGATTGCGTAAAACCTGTAGCTTTGAAATTTTTTTTTGCTGAAAGATCTGAAAACTAGAAACTTTGAGCTTTGAAATGTTTTTTTCTTTCAATCTCGATACGACCACTTTTCACTAAGATACAGCATTGTTAAGAACCACTAAAAATTTGGCATATTTTTGTTATCCTTTAATTTTTCCCACTAGTGTATAATATTGATAAATAGAAGTCTAAAATTACTGTTCTTCAGGTGGTCTACCAGAAAGCCAAAAGTCTTGGCCTCCAAGACTTTCTTCAAACGAATAACGAGGCGAAAAGATATTGGCCCTGGCGTATCTGCCGGCTGAATCGATCAAGGCTCAACACCGGGTCATGAAGAGTCGTTTTTCAGCAACGGTCAGGGTCAGACTGAGACGATTTGACAATTACTATTGCCGATATTGGCTGCGAACTGTCACACCATGTGGGTTCAGCGTGTACGGACTTGGTCGTTGCACAATTAACGTAATCGAGTCATATCACAGCTGATTGGGTCATCGATTAGCAAGCCGCTCTGGAGCCTGGGATTTCATTTGTTATTATCAATTATAATAGAGTCTGAACGAACAGCAGTGTATTTTGCAACCACAATATCATTGTTGTTTCTTGTATTTCTATAACATACAAACTTCTGAGATTACAGTCGGACGTTCGGGTGGATATAAACCACCTGCGAAATAATCGGCAAATAGGGAGATACGCCCGCTACTCAACAGTATTTAAACAGAAGGAACTTTTGGAAGGTTTGTTATATTGCTAGATTTTACTAGCTCGACCGGGGATTTCAATTGAGACTCGATTTCGGATCAACAAGAATTACCTAAATGAAATCTCATCCGATTGTCATTGCTTACACAATGGAGAACGCCATGTGGAAGTGATAGAGCAAGTACGCGTGCTAAGGGCCATCAGGACAAATGGCACAATTCATTCGGTTCGGCGTCAACGCCGTCGTCACCAGCGTAATCAGCAAAACGAAGATAGAGCCCGCGCCCTCACCATGAGAAGAAATTCAACGCACGGTCAGGAAATGTCATATTTACGGATTTTTGATATTTCATTATTCTCGTTCTAGGTGATGGGCTCACTTGCAACCCATGGTTCCTTCCTGACTTTTGTTTTTCTCAATTAGAAGAATTTTTCAAGCCAATTAACAAATTTGACCTTGAATTTCAGTATCAAGATCAATTTTGCGGATACAAGTTTTGATAGATCTCCACCGGTCTCGAGCTGGATAATTACCTGGCGAAGCGGCTTTCCACCCTGTATGTATTTTCAAGAGCCCGTACTACCCAGAAACGGCAACAACAGGGACGGAGCAACAACAGCACCCCTGCAGCCCCGGCAGAACCAGCAAGCGAGAAAAAATGAAAGAGAAATAAGTGAAAAAAAGGTTAGATATAATACGAGAGAAAAGTAGCTCTCAAGCACCGCATTATCTTTACCTTTAGATACTACCACACTGCGTTAGCGTTATCCACTTTTTTTTACTGTTAACGATTTTCAGGGCTTCGAGTCGTAAAATCAAAGTTTTTCCCTCAGTCTTACTCGTTACGAAACACGCCGATTAGTATTCAAGTATGTTTTGAGGAAGGGTTGGGTTATCATAGACCGGTATGATGTTTGGAGGTGAAAAATCTGCAACAAATAATCATGACTGTTTGAAATTACAGAAATGAGAGGGAAAGCTGCTGCCCGACAGCATGATGCACGCAATACAGAATCAGCAGGACTGAGAGAAAAACTGGTTGAGGCACAGCGTCAATTGGATTCGGCTGCAAACCAACCCCGGATATTGCAAGACGATCTCGCGTAGAAAAAAAGAATCTTTCCAAGAATCTTGAAAAGAGTCACGTATTGGATCCGGAACAAGACTCTTTCCAATATTCTTGGAAAGATTCTGTACAAGATTCTTGGAAAGACTATTTGCAAGACTCTTGAAAATCTTTTGAAGATTATTTCAAAGATACTTTTTCACGATTCTGAGAATCTTTTCACGATTCTAAGAATCTTTTCACGATTCTGAGAATCTTTTCACAATTCTGAGAATCTTTTCACAATTTTAAGAATCTTTTCACAATTTTAAGAATCTTTACAGGATTCTTTGGAAGAATCTTCAAAAGATTTTTCAAAAGAATAAGGTTTCTTTGAAATCTCACGAAAAACTAAAAACTGACCAATTCGAGTCAATTTTCAAAAAAGAAGAAATTTGAGAAAATCGAAAAACTTTATTTAGAAAGAAGATAGAAAATCAATAATAAAGATGACCCTCATGGCCAAAGTCCGTTTCAACACGGCGTTGAATCTTGGGAACATTAATTGGAAGAATCCTAGAAAGATTCATTTAAAGAATCTTGGAAAAATTCATTCGAAGAATCTTGGGAAGATTAATTGGAAAAATGTTGGAAAGACTGATTGTAAAGAATCTTGTACAAGCTGATCGCTCGGGAGAATCGTAGAAATAATTTTGTTCTTACCAAGATTCTGTATATGAATCATCTTTATTTTGGATTTTCTTTTTTTTCCTGAATAAAGTTTTCCGGTTTTCTTAAATTTCTTCTTTTTCGAAAATTGACTCGAATTGGTTAGTTTTTATTTTCTCGTGAGATTCTGGAAAAACCTCATTCTTTTAAAGAATCTTTCGAAGATTCTTCTGAAGAATCCTTGAAAGGTTCTTTCAAAGATTCTTTTTTTCTACGCTAGACTCTTTCTAAGACCCTTTCCAAGATCTCGTAAAAAATCTTTCCAAGAATTTTTTCTGCTACGATTTGAAGAATCTTCCGAAGAATCTTTACACGATTTTTTACTCCGAGGTAAATAGTCTTTCCAAGAATCTTGTAAAGAATCTTTCCAAGTGTCTTGGAAAGAGTCTTGTTCCGGATACAATACGTGACTTTTTTCGAGATTCTTGAAAAGATTCTTGGAAAGAATTTTTTTTTCCACGCGGGATGATCACAAAATAGTTGTAAATTTACTGTCTAGCGTGTTAGATATCATATTTTGTACTTGCTATTTTGATACTTTTGATTTGACGAAAGCTGATGACATGATTTTGGATGTTAAGCGCGGCATGACTTTCTTCAAACCTAAAACTCATGCGATAATAAATGGTGAGGCCTAATAGACGTTAAAGTATATTGAACCGCTGAAAACATAATTCAAAATATTTATATTTTTACTAGTTCTTTTGCATCTGCTTCCTTTTCACTTGAAAAAACTTATCGCTAGACCCAAGTCCCATAACAAATGATTTAGTATCGTCTCATCAATAAAAGCTATGCTGAAAGTCGAAAAATAATAAAATATTGGAGAAGTGCATTGGTCATGCATTTTTTAGTAGTTTTGGGCTCATTCATTGTCCTCACAATACTTGATACCCGCACGATAATGTTTTCTATGATCTCATCAACGGAATATGATAAACCATTTTTTACCAGATAGATGGTTGATGAGGCCATAGTAAAAATGATCGTACTGGGATTAAGTGTTGTGAGGAAGGAGAATTAGTAAAAAAACTACCAGAAAGTGGCTGTTACGTCCTGACGTGACATCCACCGAATTTTATTCTTTATAAAAGAAATCTCCCTACAGACTTATAAACTTGAAGATTCCTGAGGGAAAAGTTTGTCGTTTCCTACATTATTTCGTTTAATTCGACAACAAAATTAGAAATTTACGTAACCGACTCAAAATCTCAAGGAAAAGGCCATCGGTAAAATCGGGTAGTATGAAAGGAAAAACCAGGGTCGAAGATCCCTACAGGGAAAGCCATAGGCTTGTCACACCATCTAGTGGTTCAGGCACACTAACGTCGCTTTCCTAACTAACGTACCCTCCACCGGCCTATCGATTCGAGAGATAGAACCTTGGATGCGAAAATGCTCTTACCATTGGAAAAATAAAAGAAAAGGCACATAGTATTCTGCTCTGCCGTAGAACCAACGAGGGGGCGCTGATTACACCCCCTCCAAAAAACAAGCATACAAGAAAACGTTGCGTTCCTCTTCTCACACACTTACGTATATGTATATGAGTATATATGCGGGTATCCATAGTAGATTCAAAGCAAGAACGAATGGAATGGCTCTAAACAACGATGGATTATCCTATCTCATACCAATATAGAACTTTGAAACAATAGTTAAAATTTATTTAAATAACGAACTTTCGGGAGAAATTCACAATGGAATTAAAAAGAACAGAACGAGATAAATAAATGAAACCGAATAATGATTCAATAAATAAAAGAGACTGAATAATAGTTAACTAAACAAATGAAATGGTAGAAAATATATCTATAACTCTCTCAATTAAAAAAAGATAATAAAGATTATAATTGAGAACGAGATCTAAAATAAATTTATTAAGTCAACTAAGAACAAAAAGTATTGTCAAGGGAGAAGATCATAGCAAAACGGAAAGAAAACCACTAGTCGTTCTCAAGAGGGCAATGACCCAACGAGAATACAAGAAGTGAAGCGAGAAAAGATTTTAAAGGGCCTATGCGCAGGTGCACCGAAATCACCGGCCAGCTCTTTCCCAAGTCCTAAGGTAGAGGGGCGCGATTCTTCAGGCACAAAACGACAGCCGAAAATGATAACCTAAGGCCCTAAGGCCACTTATCGACAGCTTCTCGCAAAAGGGTAGAATTTGCATGACTAAATATCTGATGTTCGATAGCCTTACGCGAGCTGGTCTTTTACGGCTAAATATACGATGTTCGGTAGCTCCGCACGAGCCGGTCTTTCATGGCTACGCACGATAATCGGTAGCCTCTCGTGAGCCGGTCTTTCACAGCTGAATCTCCGAGTTTGTATAACTTCACGCGAGCCGGTCTTTCACGGCTAATTATTCGATATTTGTCCCGCACACCCATTATTACTTTACTACAAAAATTTCTCGGTGCTCGATATTTCTGGGGCGGCTTACAGCCAGGGATGGCTGTAAGCCATCCGTCTCTCCGAGGATGGTATGATAACGGCAGCGTCCTTTCGGTAACACCGGCGGCGGGCGAATAGATCGAGATCTAGCTCGATATTCACAAACTCGATTATGATCCCTACTCCTTTATCAAAATGCGACGGCAGCACCGTCGCCTCTCCTAATTCCAATCCTTGCACGCTACTCAGTTGCCTTCACCCCAAAAGAAAAGCCGGGAGACACGGCGAGATGGCCGAGCTCCCACGCGCAACGGATCTCCTCTCAGCTCACGCCCACGGCATATGCCTTGCGTCCGTGGTACGGTCAACGTTCGCTCGCGCGCTGTTACGGCCACTTCGCCATTAATGGAGCCCCGCTCTTCGCGCAATGCACCAAATTCAAAGAGCGTGTGAGCGTGATGACGCAACGTGAATTTCGTGGAACCTCATAGTCAGCCACTCAGAAATATTTGAGGTTAGCCGGAACCTCACGACCCGACGACAAGCTCGGATCCAATGAGCTCCGACCCGAAATGGCGAGGCAGAGTCATCGCAAGGTGGACGACTTGCGACAATCCTCCTCGACTTGCGGTGGCGTCCACTCCAACCACGAGCAGAGTTACCCATACCCAAGGCTCCCCTCCGACCTTGAGGGCTAAATGGCGGAGACTCCCGATAACTGCTAAATTCCAACGAGATCCTTTGCCAAATTCTAAAAAATAACTCCTGTAACACACAATTATGCAATCAAGCAGAGACGAACACAATATTACGATGAATAACATTAACTTTTGCTATTTCCCGCCTTTCGAATACCCATGTAACGGGCGGCTGGAAACCGCCACGTTACAATATATATATGCATACTGTCATTTATCTATGTGTGAGTATGTGTAGGAATATACGCGTGAAAACATTCCAGGATAGGAAATAATTATTCAAAATTATTCCTTTCAAATGGGAAAATCGTTAAGCAATGTTAAATAATATTTCGAGGAATTAACCATTTTCAAAAAACCTAGACTCGCAAGATAGAATTATGCACGGAATTCATTTAATGCCAAACCTAATAAACAAACTCCGGAAGAAACAATCTAAAATTTATATTATTTAACTCAAATAATTCCAGAATATTATTTTACTATGTCAAAATCTAGAAAAAAGGGAAAAGCAAAACGCCCTGAAGTCCACAAGCAGAGGCAAGGCTCATTTACATAATCCCCTCCCCTCCTTCGACGATCCACGGAGTTTGCGCGGCAAGACAAGGAGCTCGGCTCTCCTCGCTACCCGGAGACCGTTCGAATGCCTTCCTACTCTCCACCCTCTATTCTAGCCTTACCCTTTTCATCTATCCAATAAATCTCCCGTCTCTCTTTCTCTCGGAGGAAAAGAGAATGCGAATAAGAGTTGAGTATAAATTCAAAGAATTCACCAAGTCGAATCCCAGGAATTTTTCTTGCCCAACGTCTAAATACAAAGTTAAAACCCTCCAACGCTTTCGACTATCTGTTCAGCTTATTTGGTCTCAAGAATTCAGTACGGTCATGCAAATTTGCGTCTTCATCCGAGGACTCGCGTGCTTTACTTCATTTCCCCCCCGTGCGGAAACTTGGTTGAGACCAGAGTTGCATTAGGGTGCACGCTCACTAAGTGTTCTTTTACCCCTCCTCGTGTGGAATTTAGCTGGGACAAGGGTTGCATCAGGTTGCACGATCACAAATATTCGTACTCCTTCTTCTTGGGCAAAGATCTAGTAGGGACAAGAGTCTCATCAGGGTCGCCGCTCACCAGAAATTCACCCTGGATACTTCTCCCTCAAATTCCATGAGAGTCAACCTCTCAGTACCCCACAAAAAGAAAAAAAAACGCGCAGAGCCGGAAGAAGGTATCAGATACGTAAACTCGACGCGATAAATTATAACCCGTGGGTGAAAAGGTTAAACCCTGTTCGAAGAGCTCGATCGAATTTTTACGGAGTACATCCATTATCAGACGAAGTAGAGATAGTTAGAGAGACTCCAAACCGCAAAATTATTTCCTCTGAAACCATTCAACATCTGATAACTATTTACAAACTAATGCCGATCGACCTTCCCCCGATCGTCCCGTCATTTAATAAAAATAACGATCAGGATCCCCGTGGTAAGGTTAACAGTCAATTATATCATAGCGAAAGATCCAAAAATTCAATAGACATCAACGTGACTAGAAATTAAACAGTGATTCCAAACCCATTTCCCAAGTACTTTTCCGAAAGGTTAGACTCAAAAACAGGCGTAAGAACATGTGTTCGAGATTGATTCCAGGAGTAGTACCGAAAATTTACTTTCACGACTAGAGAGTCTCAATCAAATTCAACACATCATACGTCGAAAATTATTAATAGTTCGCGAAAACTTCCGTTTTTGACGTAACACAGATATGCTCGTTGTAGACGTGGAAATGGAAACATGTATTTCCCATTATTTCGATGGTTGGTCGTATATCAGCACCCATACGTAGAAGAATTTAGAATAGCTCGTGTTTTTCACTCATAGATTTGGTTAAGTTGATGTAATTTCGAGAAAACCTCAAAGCTCTTTTAAAATATGTGTGCTTGCTCTCGAACCTCATTGTCCATAGCTGCATCAGAGGTCCGAACGATAAAAGTATTTCTGGATAATGCGTCAAGTAGTGGTGCTTCGGGCGAAGATTCAGTGTCAATTTTCGCTGGAGTCCAAGATTCTCATTTATAATAATTTGGAGGTACGGTACGCAAGACTTGTAGATGGATGCAGCAGTCGATATTTCGATGATTTCAGTCAGTAAGAGAATGCAGACCCATGATTCATTATGAATATCTTTTATCTTATCTGCAATTAATAGCGGTAGAAGTCTCAAAAAAACCCAAATCTGCCACGCACTTCTGTCAATTCTTTTTTTTCGTTGCGAAACAAAGCACGGTTTGCCCCTTAAATCCATCTCCGACTAAGAAAAGGACGCGATGTGATTGTTGAACTCGGTGGACGTGAATCAACGTTCTCCAATAAAAATATCTAGGTACTGTGACGTCGTATTTTTGCACGCGTCACAAATGACTCGATAACGTACGTGGAACAACCTCGCTCCACGGCTGAGTCCCTCCCGAACGCAACCAACAAGGCCAAATTGTAATTTGTCGTTAGATTTTAATTCTTTTTGTATATTTTCAATATTTCTCTTGAGCAAACGACGGTCTCCGTCGTTACCAACATTGGCATCGTCAACGAAATTGAACGAAAGAGCACCACGGTTAACGAGAGCCATATTCAACGCTCTCGTCACCAACACCATCGAGATCCGTAGCTCATGCACGTGAGCCTCTGTCTTCATGATCGACGAGAGCCACGCACACCACCATCATTCGTCGTTGTCGCTCTCGGCATCATCGCTGAGAGAGCGCAAGATCCAGCTTCGCACCTTCTCGGACGTCAGCTCAACGAGAACGTCATTATTATTATTTTCCCTCGTTCTTAATATATGAGAGAGAATCGCTATCGTCATCGATCCCGCGCTTGACTATCGATCGTCTCCCACTCCGAACGTATCGCGCTAATCGATTAGGATCGCGCTTAGTTCGATCATTATTAATCATGTGTGGGGGTGAACCGAGCTTACGAGGACGATTGCGGAAGTTCTCTCGAAGACTCCTGCCGAAGTGTCGAACGAGGAAGGACGTTGTTACCGTGGCGTTATCGAGGTCCGTCGCCCAAGAAAGCGCGTCTACCGAATATATCAAAGATGGGAGCCTGCTACCTTACGGGCCCCTTCTGCAGAGAACAAACCAGTAAGATCGTCGTTTTGCTCGGTTTTGGGAAAGGGAAGAGGGAATTCGCGAGTAGATGCAATTTCATAGGCCAAAGGCCCAAAATCGAAGCAATATTGTCGTGACGGCACATTAACGCACATCTAATTCGAGTCTTTACCGCGACCAACATCTTAGCGCGTTCCGTTCTTTATTAAATGTTAGAATCGCCGAGAGGGATTCATTTTGGTTATTACGCGGAAGCGAGAGTCCATAGGTTAATTAGCGTAATTTGTTTAGAACTCTCGGCCTGAGTAAAATCGGGAGCTATCGTAAAACAGCGGCGATTTCGTACAAGAGTGTTGAAACGGGGAAAACCGTGGAAATATCGGCCATTTTGTGTTTGCGGCGCGATATTGCCACGAGGCCGAGAGGAATTAGTTATTCGAGGATTAAAGAAAGCGAGAACGAGATCTCGAGGATATTTCTAGAGAATATTTAAATTATATAGAAGCGAACGGAAAAAGCTTGTTAATAGTGAATAAGGATTCTGTGTCGAAAAAGGGAATTTCGATTTTTTTTTGCATTTTGATTTCGTCTCGCCTTCAGCGAGCCGAAATAACGATAAATTAAATAAAAGTAAGTGTTGTGTTTCCCGAAACTTGCTGCAAAGAGTTTTTATTGAGTATTTTCCAACGATCCCTAACCGCGCCCCTCTACCATCCTCAAGGGCAGCTAGCCAGGCGAAATGGTTGAACTCACGAGAGAACTCATGGAAATATAAATTTGCTATCGTAATTTATTGCGATAGCTGGCGCCCAATCCTTGAGTGATCTCGTGAGCTGTTTTGTGACACGAAGAGTCGGCTTTTCATGCGTTAAGAAAAGTCACGTCACAGTACATTTACAAATCGTACGCGATGACGCCTTCCAGTAGGTCGTGCCCAAGACAAGGAGGAAGCCCCTGGATTGCAAACGTGGTAACTCTCGAGACTGTTGCAAATGGAGTCGAATTTCACTCCCTGATAATGGATGTTTTTGTTGATTTTTTCCAACGCTTGTTTGTAGGACTGAATTGTTCTGGGCTCATATTTTCCAAGAAACTTCTTCTTGTCATAAAATTCAACTCATGTAATCAGGCAATATCGACAAAAGTACGTGGACATGCTGAAATTCGCTACAAATCCACCCAAATTGTCACAGGCTATAAAGATAAGAGCACTTTTCACGACCATACCGGAAGTGAGCCGAATTTTATCTTTTTCGATCTTTTTCAAATCTTGGACTATCGGACCGTACACTTTTTCATGATCGAAATCTTTCTCTTTGCAAAGAGCGACAACCTCAATGGAATTTACATAGGATCGTATATTGGCTGAAAGGTTTGCAACGTTCAGATACACAGCGAATATTTTATGCCTTTTCGCTGCCGATCCAATAGGATTTACGACTTCGAAACTATCTTGGTACAAGATTAGTTTTAGAGCGTTCGGATTTTCCTTGAAAGAAGTTGAGTTTTTGAAGATACTCCCCTCTGCAAAGTGTGCTAATATATTTGGATCCCCATTTCTAAGATCATTATCCAGCTCACCCACGAGCGATTAATCCGTAAAGAGTTGCATCAAAGTTCCGGTGATTGGCACATAATGAAAGAATGTATCTCTTTATTCACCGGTTTTCATAGGGATTTCTCTTCGTTTTACGTACGCAAGATTATTTTTATAAAACCTTTTTCTTTTGAAGTTTGTCTGCAACTTGTTGTTACACTGCCGGAAGAGTTCGCTATCAAATTCTTCATCCAAAATTTAATTCGCTTTGTCGCATGTTAGACCCTCGTCCATTAAACGCGAATGCAGATTTTATTTCAGTATGCTCTGGCTTTGTGTATGTGAACTCATCATGTCGGATATAATGTACTGAATTGTCGACACAGAAAGTACATATTGAGACTGCAGTTTCAGATAGAATTGTGCAATATTCTTCAAAAATAGATTGCTAAAGCAGTCGTTTTGCGTTCCATTGTCATCGTTGAAAAAACTAGGGTGAGAAGGGGTCTCAACTCATTCACAAAGATCTTCGTTCACTGCATCTTGTTCGTTGATATCGGTGAAATTCGATGATGGATCTGAAGGCTCATAAAGCTCAATGTCACGTCGTCTTTGGTTGGTGTTGTTGAATTCCAAGAATTGTCCATTTTGCGACTGTTATGATTTATGTTGCCTCGATAAGTGGCCAGAAAACGAATTGATACATTCATACGATTTATCGCAGTTGTTAAATGGTACTGAATTCTTTGTCCCATCCGCAAGCGGTTTTTTATATGTTTGATCACAGAGTATCGCCGGTCGAAAGTTTGTTGACACAATGCAATTGTGCAAACTTTCCTTTAGCATTTGCAATCGTTCGCATGAATCGTACTTGTGCAGACCTGCCGTAGCCATGATACGCTTCAAATGGGAGTGTAAGAATGTTCAGACGCGGTACTGCTTTCGATATCCACCCAGCCAAACCAAAACTTTTTCGATAAGTTCAAATGAAACTCACGATGTTGTCAATGCTTACATAATCAGCCCGAGAGAAAAGGGCAAGACGCACATTGGATTTTTTGAACATTTGCCATCTCAGTCGGAATCCGTTGATATTATCTGTCCAGGTCCAAGTACATTAACTAGAAACAAGAACAGAATAGAAACCATTTTTATATACCAATCTGCGGCAACAGAACTTGTTATTTCAATGCCACTACGAGAAATTCATCAAATTATCACGGTTTTGTATCATGTAATGTGCCCATTACTGACAAATGCTTGGATTTTTCAAGACATTGAAGGTTAATTCCACTTTATGAATGATTTTTCAAAATATTTCAATTTCTATTGATGTTCCGTTTTTAATTTTGTGGGTCAATCTATCCGTTTCAGTCTGTGTACCGCTGAAAATTGTGGCTACCGTGGGTTATCGTGGCTATCATGGGATAACGTGGTACCGTGGTTATCATGGTTAAATTATGTTATTTCCACCGTACACAGCGTCTGGTCCAAATTTTCGTTCGTTGTAAATTCTCACGTTAAATTCGTCCATAAATCTAGATCGCGTTGTTACGTACACTGTTAAAAAAATCTGTATGAAAATTAATATACATGTGTAGGAAGTTTTTTTGCAGATACCGTATATGAAATTTAATATACTGTGTGTGAACATTCATAGACTCGTATTTGAAAGATAAAAGCATGGCGTTGAATTTTAATATACCGATGTATTTGAAAAATCTTACACGTGTGATTGATATTTCAACTCCATGCATATTACTATTCAATCACGTATATTAAAATTAATATACAAGTTTAGAAATTTTTTTCAGACACCGGGTTTGAAATTTCATATAGTGTGTATGAAAATTCATTGACTCGTATTTGAAAAATAAAAGTAGGCAGTTGAATTTTAATATACCGATGTGTTTGAAAAATCATACACGTGTGATTGAATTTCAACTTCATGCATATTACTGTACAAACACGTATACTAAAATTAATACACAAGTTTAGGAATTTTTTTCAGACACCGCGTATAAAATTTCACTTACCGTGTATGAAAATTCAGTGACTCGTATTTTGAAAAATAAATGTAGGGAGTTTAATTTTAATATACCAATGTGTTTGAGAAATCATACACGTGTGATTGAAATTTCAAATTCATGCATATTACTGTTAAAACACCTATATTAAAATTAATATACAAGTTTAGGAATTTTTTGCAGCTATCGTATATGAAATTTCAATTTTAATATATTTATGTATATGGAAAGTCATAAGCATAAGACATATATACACATATATATATACAATGTCTTTATGTTTTCATATGCCATCAATATATTGAAATTAATATTTCTTATACGGCATCCACAAAAATTTCAAAAATTTGTATATTAATTGTAGTTAATATATATATATGCCTATGAATTTTCATATATGTATATATATTAAAATCGAACTCCGTACTTTTATTCTTCCAATACGAATCCATGCATTTTTAGTATATATTATATATCCGGAATGCAAAGTTCGGAATGAAAAGTTAATTTGGCAGATTTACAAATTGGAAAAAACACTTATATTTCTTCGAAACAGTACTATATATATATATATATATATATATATATATATATATATATGTATGTGTTTTTTGCTTATTAAAAATTGAGAATATCACCTCTAGTTAATCCTGAGAATTTTTAATACGCTTAGTATCACATCACATTATGTATTAAACAATATTATGGATTAACATTATGTAATAAGCATGTTCAATGCTTATATCGTTTTCACTCATTAAAAATTAAGAATATCGCTTATAATTAATCCTGAGGATTTTAAATACACTTAGTATCGCATCACATTATGTATTGAACAATATTATGCATTAACATTATGTAATAAGCATTTTCAATGCTCATATCGTTTTCACTCATTAAAAATTGAGAATATCGCTTATAATTAATCCTGAGCATTTTACATACACTTAGTAGTATCACATCGCATTATGTATGGAACATTTAATCCCGAGAATGTTATTTAAACTTAGTATCACATCTCATTATGTTATGTATCGTTATGTTATGTAAATTGTACATAGGCAAATTTTTTTTTAAAATCTTTAAAAGCTTCAAGCATATTTGCGAGCTTCATCACGGTAGTGTCGAAAGGCAGCGTCTTGCGTTTTTTGTCCTTTCTTTTGTGTCCGGTTTGTGGGTTAATCTGCAGCAATACTCTAAAAACGAAAATTCAACATGTAGTGCTGGAAATTGAACAACCGTGAAAGAGCGTTGAGAGGAGGCTAAATACCGACATTATTTTTGAAGCCCTATATTATTGACTCAAAATTGGTGTCCAAACTTTCTCCGATAACGGTGGATGAATATCAATGAAATTTATAAATAATTGATGAATGGATTGCGAAATATAAATGCGAGACATAAATTAACGTTTTCGTTCATTGCCGCTCACAGCTCAGACAGTTTGGATGGAATTCTGATGAGAAAATAATATTTATTTCATAAAAATTCCATGGTGCTGCCCTCTTTCGCCTTTCTGTGAACTTGATTTCGCCATTTCGTTTTTCGATGGAACACTAAATTTATCAATATTTATCTTCTGATTTGGATTCCAAACTTACGTTGTGATTTTTTCATAAAATAATGTCCAAGACGTATCGATATTCGTACTTTTATGTTCTTCATGGAGCCTCACTCTTGGTTTTCGCCGAAATGCATTACAAACATTATAATTTAATATTTTCAATTGCAGATTCCTGATGATAATCGGCTCTGTAATTTTTTTCTTTGTTTTTCGAAAAAATTTAGTGAGGCTCCATTCGTGCCATAATTCTAATGATACTGTCAACATTTTATTGATTTCCATCCATTCGTGCTAGAGCAACTTTGGAATCCATTTTCGAGGTGCTATTGTCGGTATTTAGCCTTCTCTTAAGAGCTGAGATGCGGTCAGAATTTTCAAAAATCAATTCCTTCTCATTTCCTTTAAGTATGATGCTTCAGAATTATTCTCTAAACATTTCAAATCAATTCGATGAATAATTTTCGAGATATTCTACAATTACTGAAGATTCTGAGCATGGGTTGGCTGACAAACACGCAAACGAGAATACCCGGGAAGGCAGAATGCTTCGAAGACAACAGCCAATTTATTCGACGAATGATAACTAATTAATTAATGAGTAAGTAAATAATTAATTATTATTATTACTTAATAATAAGTAGGTAAGTAATTATTCAATTAATATATCTGTACACAAATCAAGTGGGAAATTAAAAAAGCTTTTTCAGAAATTTTGAACAATGTAGAACTGAAAAATAATGACTTTTAGTCAATGTTTATAAACAATACTTTCGTTTTAAAATTGCCCAAACATAAAAAAAATGATTTTTCCCGAACAACTGAATGTTTTGAAAAATTGTTCAAACAATTAGCTACAAACAATTGAATACTCAAGTTTAAAATATAATACCGTATCTACATCGAAAATCCTGAAAGGTATTATTCTTCAAACTGTGTTCTCCAAGGCGGTGACAATTATAATTCAAAAATAACTCGATGGATTTTGATATAATTTCTACAGCTTGTTACCAGCATTAAATCCTTTTTTGGTCAACAATCTGTAAGTAAACTGTCGAAATCCACCGTTTTGTTAATTAAAAAAAAAGCTTCGATTCAGGAATAGATTCATTTTTAAACTAATGATTTTTATTTGTTTTATTGATTTTAGATGATTGAGTCACATATTCCGATTTTTATTACCAAGCACCACTTGCGAGAGGGGGTCCAACAAAGATGGCGATATTTTTATAATTTTTTTTTGTGGAAGTCAAATTGAAACTAATATATAAAAACTTTGTGTCATCAATTTTATAAAATTAACTTAATTATGATGTTAAAAATGATTAAAAATACTCCTTTTTTTACGCCTCTTACTACATCATAGCCTTAAAGATATAAATATACCATACCTTTGAATAAATTCTAAAGTTTTCTGGATCTCTGGTGGATACTTGTATCCGAAAACATAGTAGGCCAGAAATGTTATTAAGAATCCTTCCACCACATCTCCAGCCGATATTACCGCACTCTCTTCCAACACGATGTCACATCTGGTTTTCGTGTCAAACAGCGATTTTCCTATTATGGTATACCGAAAAATGCTTTGAGTTATTAAAACGATTTATCTGTCTACAATAAAGGCTGCATTTATGTTGGATAGTATGAGCGCTACATCCTTTCTCATGAATAATTTCAGTTACTATTCTCATGAAATTAATATTCATTACTCGCCTCTAATAATTAGGATCGGGGAGTCTTGCTTTGCCCACATGCGTATTTCGGCCCTCTGTACATCCTCCTAAAAGCAATGTAAAGTGTGTGTAGTAAATTGATGAGCAAATCGTGTAAGAAAAGTAAATTGATGAGCAAAAGTAGAACACTACAAGATACATAAAATGCATAAAACCGAGTAAATAGTCAAAATCCAACATAAAAAATATAACGAATAATCGCGGAGAACTTACTGGTATGACCCTGAATAACTGCTGAGCATCTTCTTTGAAATACTCTGTAAGGAGAGGAAAAATCACCGCGATCATTGCGATATTATTGCCTGCAGCCGCACTGTGGGTAGATTCACAGAAAAATCGGCAAAACTAGGCCGATGTGCGTACTGAAAAATGCAATGGTGATTCTTGAGTTTTTAACCTCGCTGATTTCAAATCTGGAATCAAAATTTCGAAAAAACAAAATGGCGGACTGGAAGTGACTATCTGCGTTACTAAAAAGAATCCGATTTGAGTAGGGATCGGTAAATTAGCGGTTTAAAAAAAGTCACTGATTAAAAATCTCAAATCCAAATTTTGAAAAAACAAAATGGCAGACCGGAAGTGACTATCTGCGTTACTAAAAAGCATCCGATTTGAGTAGGGATCGCTAAATTTGCGGTTTAAAAGTCACTTATTGAAAATCTTGAATCAAAATGTCGAAAAAACAAAATGGCGGACCGGAAGTGACTATCTGCGTTACTAAAAAGAATCCGATTTGAGTAGGGGTCGGTAAATTTGCGGTTTAAAAGTCACTTATTGAAAATCCCCAATCAAAATTTCGAAAAAAAACAAAATGGCGAACCGAAAATATATTTTTATCTTACTCATAAGCAACTTTTGCTATCAGAAATCAATATTTGTGTTTTGAAGGTTGTTTTTTATAAATTTTGAATGAGATTTGGGGAAAATTAGTTATAAATCATTTTTAACGAATTTTATTGCTAAATACATTTGAGACAGCAATCGACACTTAACGAATTCAATTTTACCGAAAATAATACGTGCGTTACATAGAATAATTAATAATTAATAATAATAATAATAATAATATTAATTATTAATAATTATTCCTGATTTCAATATTAATCATAATCGTCAGCGTCGGAATCGCGATCGCCGTCGTCAGAGGAATTGGTGGATTCTGATTCGTCACTCGTGTATTCCATTAATTCACCTAAACCATACTGATCGCGAGAACTATCGGTACAAAGCAAAAGTTGCAATGCTTCTGGTGATAAACTTTTTGCTTTTTTCGGATACTGCTTGCCCATGCTCGATATGTACGGATCTGAAGTTAAGAGGAGTCGATTGAAAACGTCTTGCACGGTCGCTGTTCTCGAGTGTTTTCGAGCAAAACACTCGCGATATTTTTTAATATCCTTGTTACGGGCTTCCTGTGCGTCTTCTGACATTTGCCCGATAGGAAGCGGGGACAATTCAATTATCAAAGGACCGTGAATCAAAACTTTGTGAACCGTAGTTGGCATGCAATACCAAGAATACAAAGTTACGAACATTTCGGCGGTTTCAAGACTATATTGTTTGAAGCAGTTACATTTAGGGCAAAGCCACTTGAAAGAACTTGCAATATTATGTGGAATCTTTTCATAATATTCTCGTCCAAACCCAAAATTCTTGATTAAATTTGAGTATTTTCGAAAAAACGTCGCGCAGTGTTTCCGTCGTTACTGCTACCAAACCCTTGTTTCGGTTTATCAACATCAAGATGCAACTCTTTCTTGAATGCGGCTTGAATAACTCGTTTTCGCTCAGCAACTACTTTTTTTTCTTCATCTTTTCGAGTTTGCCACTTGTGAACACCGATTTTATAGCCGATGTGCAAGAAGCACTCAAAAAAACGGATCCACGCATGCAACGTTGATAATCCAAGTTCGAGTCGAGTTCTGTCAACGTCTACAGTTTTCATCAGCTCTATGTCATTAAATTGCGATGATGTGAGATTGCATATATAGCAACGCATTGCGGATT
This sequence comes from Alloplasta piceator, assembly GCA_946863875.1. Lineage (NCBI taxonomy): Eukaryota > Metazoa > Arthropoda > Insecta > Hymenoptera > Ichneumonidae > Alloplasta > Alloplasta piceator. The sequence goes on along the minus strand of OX333081.1, from coordinate 14,412,004 downwards.
TTGTATTTGTCACGGAGTTGCAAACTTTGCTGTCAATCATAGTGAAATACAGCTCGTATTTAACAGTAACTGCTTTCCCGTCAATAAATGTCGTAAAAGGGGTGAGAGACTCGATCTGATTATCAACGTGTTGCCGTTCCTGAATCGTTGACGACACAGTTTCTTTTAAAAATTGAATTCTAATAGGGCGACAATACCGTGGAGATGAGGGCCTGGGATTTTTCCAAAGGACGAATTCTTTTTTTGAGATATCCGATCCTAAAATTTGCAATGGAGCTAAAGACGTTAAAAATATACTCGCATCAGAACTCTCAGCATTCGTAAACTTTTGTTTGTATTCACTGTGCCCAGAGCTTCCATCACAACCCCATTTACAAATTAGTCTTAAATTCTTCGATTCTTCAGGGCGCAAAGAGTTAATCACGTCAGTTTGCAACTTTAGAATTCTGTCGCAAGTGTGATCAATCAAAGACTGTAATTTCACTTCGGCTAAAGTCTCAGTTACCGTTATATCTGAAGGGTAACAACGGTTTTTAGCAGCAACGACTTTTGCGTACGATGGATAAATAGCAACTTTTTTATTTCTCAAAGATCGCCTGATGTCTATGTATTGCTGTTTTGTTAGTTTTGCATTTACAAAATCTATCAGTGCTTCATCTCCAGACATCTCAACTAGCCGTGGATCTATCGACGATTCATATGCTGTTCGGTATCTCGCAGCTCTTGAGGGAGATTTTGTTGTGATGTTTTTTAAAATAGTGGCAGCATCGTTTAATCCTGCAGAACTGAGTCTCATCCTGGTGGCAAAACTTAATTCCTCCACGCAATGCTTTTCACTGACTTCTAAAGCCCTTCTTTTCTTGGTACGTTCACTCGACTCTTCGAAACTCAATTTTCGAGGTCGCCCAGATACACCTGAAGTTGATGGCTCTCCAATTGGTTCGTACAATTCTGAAAAAAATAGCGCGAGCGTTATACTATACATCTTGACCCATAACTCGAGTTTTCGAAACATCAATAAAATTAATTACCAAAATAGTTATTGAAGTTTGCAACCATTTTTCATTTTTTTTTAAAAATGCATCGTGGCTTCTGTGCACTTCGAGCCATCTACTTTTGATATTACAAAGTAATTTTTTTTAATGAATCTGAAGTTGCTCATCCAGGCACAATTTAAATTTCTCCTTAATCATTCCAAAAATATCCTGATAAGTGCACGTGTAATCCATGGCACGTGAACCTAGAATAAAACAAGTATGATAAACATTTACTAAAAATGAATGTGTTTATGGGAAAAATTTTAATCTAATTGTAAATGATAGAATAAATTATTGTAACATTTTGAACACCCGTTACATGAATCATGACTCTTTACGAATAGAAAACTGGGTAGAAAATTATTTTATATTCCACAAGGACCGGCTATTGTCCCCAGCAGGTATACGTTTACCTGCTGGGGACTATGTGCCCAGCCTGAACAAAGAAGCCAAGCGTTGCGCGACATGAGAATTCCGGTTCCCAAAGCCAGATATGCAACAATCTGCAGAATTTTTTTTATCAATTCTAATCTTAATAACATTATCAATAGGCTACAATGTTCAAAAGTCTGGGATCACCTGGGATCACAACTATTTTTATACTTCTTTTGGAAAAATAAATTTACAAGCTTGCTTAAAATGCATACATTGAACACTCTTTTATACATACAATATTTCAAATTTCAAAAAACTATTTGACATGATAATATTCTACATACCTTCAAGATTATCTCCCATTTTACCGATTTGAAATCGGTAGCGTAGAACAAAATATATTTCACTTTGCGCGAATCGAAAATTTCAGCGTACAAAATCGCTACGTTCTTCACTCTCGAACGGTCGAGTTCAGACTGTCGTAAGTCGAGTACCGCGAAGGGTAGGGACCGGTCCTTTTACAATAGGGCGTACAAATACCTGGTCTTTGAAATGACATACATAGAAATACGAAATGAGAACACTCTATTTTTGGGTTTTGCCGATTTTTCTGTGATTCTGCCCACAGTGAGCCGTGCTCAAGGCTTTTGCGTCTGATACTATTTGAAAAACTTTGGTATCAGCTGTATCTTGTTCTCTTTGCGTGGAGCTTTTTAATCGGTGCGATTTTAGTCTCTTTGACCTCTCCGTGAAAAGAATATACTTGCGAAGTGGCTCCATGGTGGCGCTTAAATTTTGTTCCCACGTTGTTGGGATACATTTGCCAATGAGATATGAAGCGTGGTTTATGAGATAATTTGGTTTTTTAAGATATGGCCACAGATCAAGCAGTTCGACGAGATTTCTTGACTTCTTATTTATATCGAGTCTTTGAGACGGATAAGTATTGTTCATCAATTCAGATATTTTTGTGTAATCTGTATCGTTGGCTTCGAAATATTGAACAAGTTGTAATTGTTTTGCTGATTGTGATGATGTTGTTTCATTTTCGCCCAACAGAGGTTGGTATGCGACGCATCCATATTCATCTTGTTTGTTCGATTTTGGGGTTGAGCAAGATTTGTCTTCATCTGCATCGTCATCGCTGAGTCGCATTTCAATACGTCTTTTCATTTCTTTATCGGTTTTCCGATAATTGACCGCGTTGTAAATTTGTTGTCCAAGAGAATTTGTTCCCGATCCGACGACCTCATTGTTAATCACATCCGTAAAAGTTTTGGAGTATTTGTTGATGATGATTTGAGCAATTCTCTCTGATGTTTTCCTTGAGAAATCTTTAAGATCGTGCGTCATGTAATCTGCGATATTAGCAATGATGGCACGTCGGTCGGACTCAAAGGCCCTTTTACCATTTTCGCAACATTCTGCTAAACGTTTCGGAATTTTTTTCCAGATTTCTCTCAATGCTTCATCATAATGCAATGAAGCATTCTGATGAGCTTGACCCTCTGAAATATTTGGCGTTGGATTAGATTGGATTGCGATTGTTTTGTCTGGAGGTTGCCACGATGAATTCTCCGGTAGCAAAATGAGATTTGGAATGGCTTTCTCTGAAACCTTTGCTATTTTCAAAAGTATCTCGTCGTCGTCGACCTCAGTGCCATCTTCATCGAATGCCACGTAAATAGACGACGTTAAAACAGAAAATGGAAGATAATGGGAATACAATATTGGATATTTGACAAAATCTGTCCCAACAAGGTCACCGATAAAGCTGTTATTGTATCATGCAGCACATGCTATACTTTTAAATACTAAAAGTTACAAAGCAAGCAAAAAGTTAACCTTATATATGTCGTCACCAATTTATAATTTCGCTTTCGCCCAATCAATCAATTCTTGTAGTGTTGATGCTTTAATTAAAACTTTTTTTGATCGGTCACAAGGGCACACTTTAAACAACGACATGCTGACTCTTCCAGCAGATCTGCGAAAAAAAACCAAAAACAACACCGAGATATGAAATGATTCGAGTTAAGCAATAATTTTGTTACGTGCCTAGTTAAGACATGGAAAAAAAGAGAATAATGTTGAGTACACAAACTGTTGCATGAAAAGCTAATATGGGATTATTTTGGAATTTATGGGCCAATCCTACGTTTTTCGACTCATTCCAGTTCTTCTAGTACGGAAACTGACCTTTCATATTGGCTTCGATTTCACAGAGGGCGTGTGACCAATCCATACTTTGGCTTTACACATCGAAAAGTCTCAATAGTATAAATGTACAGTTTTTCCGTACTTGGTAAGTCATCTAATAAGAAGCATTCATATCCAACACATTTTCCGATTTTATAAGCTCGAAGATATGGAATGAAACGCGTCTCCAATACCTGGACCACCATGAATACCGATTCTTCATCGCTCAAAATAACGGATATTTGGCCAATTTCGACGCCGTATTGATAACTTTTTTGTCGAATTACTACACAATCCTCTTTTCTATATACGATGCCTTTTACAGTAACTTCATTGCACTCCTGAATTTTATCGGTAATACCTCATTTTTCTACCGCTACCTGAATGTCGTTGTTATAAATCCATTTTCGAAAATTTGAATGTTGTTTCATATCAACTTTCGGCCTAATATCCGCACCGCATCGAAGTAGACTTTGAAATAACTCATGTTTTTCAGTTAAAGATTTGGTGATGTTGATGTAATTTCGACTGTTTCTAAGAACTCGTTTAAAATAGGTATGTTTGCTCTCAATGCGTAGGGTCTAAACCTTCATCAGTGGCCCAAATTGCATAATTTATTGAGGGTAATGGCTCAAAAAATGATGCTTTGGACGTAGTTTCGGGTCCATTTTTTTCTTAATACAAGGTATTCCCCGATGATTGCACTCAAGTATGGTAAATAAGTTTTATGAATTGCAGGCGCACAAATTACTTCGATAACTTCTCCGAGAAGCGTAACGGCTTGCCATAGATCATTCATTGGATCGAGAATCAGATCATCCACCATCAGTGGGAAAAGTTTCGCAAAGATAAAAATTTGCCAAGCTCCACCAACAATTCTTTTTTTGTTTTTAGAAATGGGACACGGTTTATCTCTGCGATCTTCAATTGAATAAGGGAAAGATTCAATGCGTTTATTCAAAGCTGACAACGAGAACCATCCTTCATTGATAAAATAGTCGATGAACATTTTTAAATCATATGCAACGACTCCTTCGAGTAAATCGTGACCGAGGCAAGGTGGAAATCCCGGATCACAAACATGATAATTAGTTAATTCATTGAACTTGGAATTGAATTTAATACCTTGATAGTTATTTTTTTCACCTTTTTCCGTTAAAGCGTTTTCGTAGTTTCGAATCGTTCTTCGCTCGTAAATCTTTGATGAACCATCTTCGTTGTGAAATTCGTCCCGAGTGATCAGGCAATATCGACAAAAATACGTCGACATACTAAAATTCTCGACAAAACCACCAAGTGAATGACTTCCAAGATTATCGCCTGCGATGGACACAAGTGACCCTTTTATTTGTTCTCCTGAAAGTGTCAGTATGCCATTCAATTCTATAGTTTTCAAATCATTTACGATTTTTCCATAAACTTTATCGTGAACAAAATCTTTTTCTTTGCAAAGGGCAACGAGTTTGAATTTACATGCGACCTTATATGTTCTGGGAGGTTTCCAATGCTCAAGTAGATTCCAATCAGTTTATGTTTGTGAACCGCAGCTCCAATTGGATTCACTACTTCGAACGCGTCTTGATACAAAATTATTTTCAGTGTGTTTGCATTCTGTTGAAAAAATTGCGAGTTTCGAAAGTTTGATCCATCAGTAAAATCTCTCAGAACATCTTCATCATATGTTAGACATTTACTCTGCAGTTCATCGCTGAGAGACTTATCCTCAAACAGTTTTTTCAAAGTCTCCTGGATAGGAATATAATGAAAAAACGCGTTTTCCTCGTGATCGGAACTCAATATCACTTGAACGGGTTCAACATAAGCACAATGTTCTTTGTAGAATTGTTTGCGTTTGTAGTCGCTCTTCAATTCATTACTCGATTTATGAAAAAGGTCGTTGGAAAAAACTTGATCCATAATCGAATCTACTTGATTTGATGACAAATTTTCGTCTTGTAGGCCCATCTTTAAATTAGATTTTATCATTTCCTGACTTTGTGTATGAGCAACCGATATTCCCGAAAAAAATTTCTGGATCGCCGATATTGGGACCAATAGTTGGCATTCCAATTTCAAAAATAACTGTGCCATACTTAAAAGAAATATATCAGACGAATTCTTCTGCTGTGCATCGTCGTCGAAATATACGTTGGAAACTGGTGAAGGACACTGTATGTTCGGAATCGGTTGCTCATGAATGACATTTTCATTTGGAGTGATATTTTTATTTTCCGATGCACAAGTATTAAGAGCGAGACGCGACCTACCGACCTTGTGATTCTTCGATAAATGTCCGGTAAAGGAGTGCCAAATATTATATACTTTACTGCAACCTCGGAAAGGACACTTAATTTTTTCGTTTTGACGAATGTGACCTTTTAAGTGCTTTACAATTTCTTGATAGGAGTTACATTTTTTTAGGCATAATGGCGTCGAGCAGATCAGTTCAGTATTCACAGTATGAGGTATCAATCGACGATCGTTTTTTCCTCCTTTCAGAAGCACTTCATGCGTTCGCAATAGATGAGATCGGAGAGACGCTAGGAGGCGGAACATCTTTTTACATCCATTAAAACCGCAATGAATGAATTCAGTTACGTTTATATGAAATTTTCGATGCTCCAAGTACGGTACCAGCCGTTGAGACTGGTAATCGCAAAACCGACATAGATACATTTCGTCTGGAAAAAACTGAAATTCTTGAGTTTTCATCACATTGCGTTTTATTCCTTTTCTTATAATGTAGTTAATTTTACTTTGGCTCGATACTTGAAGTAGGAGGCAAGTTACGTTGTAGAAAAAGCATTCACTTTTTTTGGAATCGATTGTTCATCAGTTGTTCATTTTTATTTGGTAGTAACCAAATCAAAGTGTGGTATCATGTGGTCTCATTTGAAAATGTTGTAATGCAAATGTGATGCATTGGGATTTTTCATCGCAGAAATATTCAATCAAGCTGCATTATGATGAAATCTTTTCTATGAAAAAAATTTAATCAAACTGCACTGCGATGAAATATTTCTCATAAAAGATATTTCATCGTGTTGCAGTTTGATTATATATATCGCATGAAAAATATTTCATCGTAGTGAAGCTTGATTAAATATTTTTTTTATAAAAAATTTCATCGTAGCGAGGCTTGTTTGAATATATCTCAGGAAAATTATTTAATCGCAGTGCAGCTTGATAAACTATTTTTCATGAGAAAGATTCCATCACAGTGCGGCTCGATTGAATATTTCTCATGAAAGAGATTTCATTGAAGCGCAGCTTGATTGAATATTTCTCATGAAACATATTTAATTGAGCTGTGCTGCGATGAAAGATTCTTCATGATTTCTCATGAATTTGTCTTATAAATTGAATGAATTTATAATGAATAAATTACAAATCATAAATTTTCTCATGAAAGATATTTTATTACAGCGCAGCTTGATTGAATATTTTCCAAGCAGTAGGCATTATGGAAAATATTTCATCAAGTTGTATTGCAATGCAAATTTTTTCTTTACACTAATTCGACCGAGCTCTGGTGCAATTAAATATTTTCCATAAGATATATTCCTTCAAACCTTACTGTTTTGAAATATTTTTCATGAGAATTCTTTAATCAAGCTGCCCTGCAAAGAAACATTTTCATGAAAAGTATTTAATCAATTGTTTAATGTTTAATCATAAAAAATAATTCATCGAAGCGCAGCTTGATTAAATATTTTTTATGAAAAAGATTTCATCTCAGCGCAGCTTGATTAAATATTTTTTATGAACAAGATTTAATCGCAGCGCAGCTTGATTAAATATTTTTTATGAAAAAGATTTCATCGCAGCGCAGCTTGATTAAATATTTTTTATGAAAAAAATTTCATTGTGCGCAGCTTGATTAAATATTTTTCATGATAAAAATTTCATCGCAGCACAGTGTGATTGAATATTTATGAAGAAAAAAAATGCATTGCAGCGCAACTTGATTGAATCTTCTTCATGAAATTTTTTTCTTTAGAATTATTCAATCGAACTTTGTTGCAATGAAACAAACGCAGCTTCATTCAATATTTGTTATGAAACATCTTCAACCAAGTAGTGTTGAGATGGAATGATTTTCGTGACAAGTAGTTATTCAAACTTTGCTGAGATCAAATATTCTGTTCAAAAATTACGATTTTTTTCACTAGAAAAACACAAAACTACGTGGTTTCAGAATTTAAACTGATCAATGTAGAAATGATCGCTCATGATCCCACATAAACGTTTACACGCTCGAATGTAAAAGGTTCAGGTTATGTTACCACGTGGACAAAAGCCATGGTATTAGCAAAAAAATTGGTACAAGTTAAGGCTACTAGCCACATGAGAGGTATTATGCAGCACCATGGAGGATGGAGGGATATTCATGCCTAATTTGTTAAGCTCGCTGCACACGGTGCAAGTTTACGTGCTGGTTTCTCTGCTGGACATCGCTGATTGGTGGAAAGCTTGGTGGGGGCTAGGAGCAAACCAATCAGCGAAATCCAGCAAAGAAACCAGCACGAAAACTTGCACCGTGTGCGGCGGGCTTTACGTATTATCTGCGGCGAACATAGAGGTGCGAGCGCTGCTTGTAACGGTGTGCACGAACACATCACCACCTTACGAAGCTGCTTCGTAATGTGGCGATGTGTTTGTGCACACCTTTACAAACAGCGCTCGCCGTGGTCAGGGTACAAATACATTATATTAGCTATGCTTTCTCTCACTCGCACTTATTCAATGCGCATGCGCGTAGTAGACGTATGGATAACGCTGTGTATAGCGTAGGCTATACACACGTATATTAAAAATGTTGTAAACTCCATACACTTTTCAATTATGTATATTCAATTTCAAATACGTGTATTGAAAGTAATATACGTTTGGACATTTTAAGTCCATGTGTGAGAATTTGCATTTCATATACCGTGTTTGTAAAATTCATTGACAGCTGTGACATTTTTAATATACGCACGTGTATTAAAAATGTTGTACATTCCATAGATTTTTTAATGATATATATTAAATTTCAAATATGTGGATTAAAATTAATATACGTTTTGTCATTTACAATACATGTGTGAGAATTTGCATTTCATATACCGTGTTTATGAATTTCATTGACGGCTGTGTATTAAAAATGTTGTAAATTTCATATATTTTCCTACACTGTATATTAAATTCCAAATCGTATATTGAAATTAATATACGATGTCTATTAATTTTCAAATCGTATATTAATTTTAATATACGATTTGAAATTTGATATACATGTATATGAATTTGTATTTCATATACCATGTTAGTAAATTTCATTGACGGGTGTATATTAAAAGTGTTGTAAATTTCATATTTTTTTTTACAGTGTACGAACGTAACGCGAGGTTTATTTTTCCCCGCTAGACTTACCGTCGTTAGATTTTTGGGCGCCTTGCCTCGTCCCATACGGGCCCGCTCCCGTCGAGGAGATGGGTGATCGTTTGAAATAATGATTTAAAATAATAGAAATCGGTTGAAATAACTCTAATTTATTAGTCGTAGCGATTAATTGGAACTAAATGAAAATGTAGGAATAATACAAATGTAAAACTAGTTTCGCTATCCTAATTCTCCACACACACACACATTCTCAGACTCGTTAACCCTTGCTGATTATCCAAAGTTTCCTTTTATGATACAATGGTTTCAGTCACAGTCACAATCACAATTTTCTCAGTCACAATCACAGTTTGAATATGTAGTTGTTTCACGCGGGCGCTCGCGACGCAATAGCCCAGTATGCGATACCTATCCCGCCTACACGCGGATAGGGTTTACAGACGCGGCGCAGGGAGGACACAGAACAACCCGGAGCCCGAGATCCCGAAGTTTTGACTCTTCCGAGTTTAATCTGAGACTGATTTGCAAATGACTTTTTCCAGTGACTCAAAAAGAAAATTTTCCCTCTCCTGAGCAAAAGGAGAGTTTCTGGGGGATTCTTTGCGGGGATTCTGATTTCAGCCCCACGTGCAAAAATCCCTGATTCAGCTGTTTTGTGCGTGGAGTCCTGGTCTGCCGGCGCATCCTACGGTCGCGAATCGCAACGTTGCCGAGAACTCGAGCGAGGTGACGACTCGCGACTGCATTTTATTAAGACACCGGAAAACGCGCTTCTTATTCCCGTGAGAGCGAGTCACGAGAGCAAAATTAATAATCAATTTTCAATAAAAATGAAATTTTAGGTCTACCAAAAATATTAAGGAATTATTAAAATGAATTGAAATAATTATGAAAAATGTCGCTATAATTCGAAAATGTCGGGATGTAACAGCGTATTTTGCATAAGATCAATGTTAAGATTCTAAACGGCTACCGTGATTGTGAAACGGATCTCGAGGCCTTGGGCCATATGAAGGATAAATTTTATTGTAAAAATGCGAATTATTCACCGACGAATTATTGACTTACCCAAAGAATCCCCCCCTCTACCATTTTGGCCTTGAATAATAATTTGAGTAGCCAGCGTCTCAGTCGCCACGCGAAAATCTGCGCTTCTCGGCTAGCGCCATCGAGGGAGAAAAATAAATAAGCCGTTCCCTCGGAACGGTGGCACACGATATATTTATGGTGTGCCTGGCGCTTAACCATCGCACAGCTGTGCAATAATTTGGAAAATTTGGAGTTTTTTTTTTTGTAAAATTCGTTTAATTTTGATGGTCTTTGCAAGTTATGTGCGCATCATGAAGTATATCTCGCGTTGGCGCGCCCATATACGTAGCGGATGAAAAATCGCGTTACAGTATAGATGTATTTCTGTATCTATCGAACACAATTTTATCGATAATTCCTCAGAAACTAAATTTTTGTATAAACGTTCTCAAAGTAGCATGTTATTGTGGCTCGGGTGCTTCGAGCTCTCACGAAGTCATTATAAAATTTTTCCATGGTACGTATTTTCAGCGCAATGAATACCCCCATATGAGTGCAAACGGGGTCTAAATCAAACCTGCATCTTACTTACTGCGGATGGTCATCTTTTAAGTCTTAAATACTTTTAATCAACTTTTCATCTTTTAACTTAAATCAACTGAAACTCCTATATGCGAAAGCAAACTGAAACGAATTCAAACTCAATGAGACCGCAATCTCAAACTAACTCAAACTTCATATGAGAGCAGAAACTCAAACTAACTGAAACACTGTATGGGAGCGCAAACTGAAATCAACTCGAACCCCATGTGGAAAGGCAAACTGAAACAAACTAATGCTCCCATATGAAAGCGTCAACTTAAAGTAACTGAAACCTCCATATCAGAAAGCGAATTGAAACCAACTCAAACCCCTATATAAAAAAGTAAACTGGAACTAATTCAAACTCAATATGATAACGCAAAGTAAAACCCTCTCGAAACCCCATATGACAGCACAATCTATGATACTATATCAGACAGAGCAAACTATTTATGAAAGTTATATTTGTTATACATAACCTTTTAGACGTTTCATATTATATGAAAGCCTCAGGCGCGCCATGAAAAAGGAATCATAATAATAAATCCATTGACCCGCAACGAAGTCGAAGATATTAAAGATAAACTATTCGCCATAAAAAAGTCAGTATTTTTAGATTGATTATTGTTTTTAGACTAAAAATATCATGTTCATAAATTGATGGACAGGGATAAAACTACAGATAGCTCATTTTTCTCTTCAAAGGGTTTGTGTTTTTAGTTGGTGCACCTCGTTTCTTGTCGATCAATTCATCCACATGAGATTTGTTGTTTGTAGCTGGTCAGAGCCCTTTATACAATAGGAGGCCCTTCAACAAGCTGCGAAGAGAACATCTCATCTTAATGAATTGATGGACAAGGAACAAAATGCAGTGACTTAAAAGATGACCATCCGCAGTAAAAAATGAAGCATTTGTAGTTTCAAGCTATAAGCTCTCAATTTTGTTACTGCGTATGGTTTATCTTCTATGTCTGCGAACTTTGTTGCTTGTCCACGAATTTATTAATGTTATATTTTGTCTTCATACCTTGTCAAAGGTTTCATGTTATATGAGTATCAAACATGGCATAAACAAAAATTATAGCAATAAATTCATCGACAAGCAACAGAGTCTAACGTAAGATATTGAACATAAACCTTCCGCTGCAATAAAATTGAGTGTTTGCAGCTCGATATTTGTTCATGAACAAACAAAATGATTTTGATAAATTCATTAACAAGGATCAAATTACAAATACTTATTTTTAGGCACTCACTCATTTATGACATAAAGTGCCTATTGCAATCGCCTCGAAATCTGCGCCCCGCCCAGACCCAGATCTCAGAAACCGGTGTGCGGAATTCAATTTTCTCCAGAGGGTAGTTGCGTATGGTTGTAATCTCTATGCCCAAAGAGTTTAAATTCAAACGGATACTGCAAAACAAAGATTTTTTAAAAAATAGCCAATTTCAAGCCAAAAACCATGTTTTATGACCATATGTATTTGAAACTTGGAATTCCACGAACGAATTATTCCCTTACTCACATAATGTGTGGATATGATTGTAAACAAATGTCCGCGGAAGTATGAATCCAATCAGATACCATTAAGTTTGCAATTTTGGCAAAAAACACAATTTTGATCAAAAAATGCTACTTCTATCTATATGCACTTGGATCGCCGAAGTTCACGGACGAATTTTTCTCTAACTCACACAATGTCTGTATATGATTGTAAACAAATGTACCACGAAGTATGAATCCAATCAAACAACATTGAGCTTACAATTTTTGCAAAGAAAACCCAATTTCAAACTAAAAAACAGCTATTTCTGTCCATATGCACTTGGATCTCCGAAGTTCACGGACGAATTTTTCTCTCACTCACACAATATCTGTATATGATTATAAACAAATGTCCCACGAAGTATTAATCCGATGAGATACCATTGAGTTTACAATTGTTGGAAAGAAAACAATTTTTAACGAAAAAAAGCAATCTCTGTGCATATGCACTCGGATCTCCGAAGTACACGAACGAATTTTTTTCTAACTTACAAAATTTCTGTATATGATTATGAACAAATGTTCCATGAAGTTTCAATCTAATCAGACACTGCTAAGTGAATAATTTTTGCACGAAAACAATTAACAAAAGAGACTATTTTTTTTTCACTGACAGAATTTCTATATGACTGTAAACAAGCACATATCACTTTCACGTGAAGCATAGACCTGCGTACGTGACGTTGCCCGCACGTACGTCAAGACGCCGCTACTTCACGTACAGAGTAAAAGAGGAACTAAGAACGGCCTGAGCGCGCCAATTTTAAAACCCATATTTCTCTTATAAAAAGTACATGGTTCTTTTGTGTACTTGCACTCCGTTGGCAATATCGCGATCACCCGCGCGTTTCAAACGTAAAAAAATAGAATCTGAGCATTGATTCATAAACCTAAAGCTTTTTTTACTTATTATGAATGGACTAATAATCATTAAATGATTAAAGCGTTATGATAAATATGCCCATCTCAAATGTCACTAATATTCGTGATGACTGCCTAATATTTTAACAATTCTGTGAATATCATCTATCAAAACATTTAAATGATATGATTGTTTAGATACTTCTACATCATATTGATTATATTCAAATCTGTCTTTTTAATAATGATTAATAGAATTCATCCGACTACTTGATGTTCACAATGACTCAACGAGTTTAAATTACAGTGCGAATGCCTGTTAAAACGTCCCTAAGAGAGATGTTAACTAACATTCAAAATATATCACAAAAACCAGTGTGTGGAACTCCGCGCGTTAGAGGTGAAACTTCTTAGGTTAGAGATAAAGTTTATTTTATGCATTGCTTATTGTATTTGTTATCGATTATTGTGTATTTATTTTTAGGACTAGGATCGACTCGATCACGTACAACGCTCAAGACATTGGGTGTTCACTGGGACTCAATCGACGACCGCATTATAATACGGTCAAACCAGTGACGGACACGAAAATCACGAAGAGGAGCACATTTTCGGAGGTCGCCAAGATCTTCGATCCCCTCGGACTCCTCAACCCCGTCATCGTTAACGCAAAGCTCATCATCCAGGAACTATGAAAGCTCAAGGTGAACTGGGATGAATCCCTTCCGGCGTAGGTCCACACGAAATGGGAGACGTTCACATCCGAATTATCCGGGCTCAACGACATGACGTTTAATCGAAGAGCATTACACACTGACTCAACGAAATGTGAGATACACGGCTTCTGTGACGCAAGCGAAAAAGTTCTGGACCGATTCCATGATCGCTCTCCATTGGATCAACACTCCCCCGCACGCGTTGAAGACTTTCGTTGCTAACGGCGTCTCCAGCATCCAGTCGCTGACCAATCAAGCCGATTGGCGTCATGTTCGGACACATGATAACCCGGCCGATTTGTTATCACGCAGAGTAACTCCGGAGGAACTAAAAGGCTAGACAATTTGGACAGAAGGCCCCAGCTGGCTAGACATCCCCGACATCCCCGACCTTTGAACGGCCACGTGCTTAGCCGCAAGCGTGGATGACGCGAGCTTGTTGCACCGTTACTCCTCTTTCATCCGTCTTCAACACATTGTGGCTCTGTGTCGACGATTTCTACCAGGATCTCCAAGGAACAAATTGATCTCGGCAGAGGAATAGCAGAGAGCATCGTATAGAAATCATAATAAGAAACGAATTTTGCGCCGAATACCAACAGCTGAAAAAAGGGCGAGCCGTAGAATCGAAAAGTAAATTGCTGACGCTCAATCCTTTCATCGACGGTGACGGTCTGATAAGAGTGGGAGGGAGACTTCAGCATGCCGATCTCTCCTTTACAAAAAAACACCCGATCGTTTTGCCAAGGTCGCATCACGTGACGAGGTCGATTATCGAGAACGAACATCGCAACTCCTTACACGGAGAAATACAGGCTAGGCTATCGGCAGTCTGGCAGCGCTATTCAAGTCAGGTGCGTAGGGTCATTCGGGCATGCGTTCGTTGCACGAGACTGAATCGAACGCCGATCGATTACATCATGGGCAACCTTCAGAAAGTGCGGATCACCGTGGGCAGACTATTTGCGAACGCCGGTGTAGATTACTGCGGTCCCTTTTATATAAAAGAAAAACGCTATCGTAATCGCAACAAAATCAAAGTGTACGTGTCCGTTTACGTCTGTCTGGCCACGAAATTCGTGCACTTGCAGGTCGTCAGTGACCTCACGTCAGAAGGTTTTTTAGCAGCTTTGAGGCCTTTATTTCGAGGAAAGGAAAATGCAGGCTTATCTTCTCAGACAATGGGACAAATTTCGTTGGTGCCAATAATGAGCTGCGAGAAATTTACGACCTCCTCTCATCACCAGCACATCAAGAAATAATTCACAATCACCTCGCGGAGAAAGGAATAATCTGGAAGCTCATTCCACTGCAGGGACCGCATTTCGGAGGCCTTTGGGAAGCTGCGGTGAAATCCTTCAAGCATAATTTAAAACGCGTCGTTGGCAGTGAGTTGTTCACGTTTGAAAAATTGAACAACTTGGTGATAGAGATCGAAGGCATGCTTAATTCGCGTCCTCTAACCCCATTATCCTCCGATCCACACGACCTAAACGCTCTAACTCCCGCACATCTCCTTATCGGCGATTCTTTGACTGGCTTGCCCGAGCAAGATTTTTATGACGTTGCTATAAATAGGTTATCCAGGTGGCAACATATTCAGAAGGTCAAGAGGGACTTTTGGGTACGTTGGCAAAGGGAGTACATCCACGAGCTCAACGTTCGCCGGAAGTGGGCTGAAGGGGCCCATGAGCTGTGTCAAGGCTCTATCGTGCTCTTAAGAGACGATCACGCTCCGCCGATGCAGTGGCGCATCGGCAGAATCATCGAGACTCATTCGGGCCAGGACGGGGTCATTCGCACCGCTCGCGTTAAGACCATGAGTGGCGAGCTGGTTTGGAATGTAAAAAAAGCTAGCGACATTGCTGCCCGCTGACGAAGCTGACGACGGCTCCGATGACAACGCCGCATGAGATGACATGCGTGGCATCATCAACCGATTTTTTCATATATTTTTTTATTCTTACACTATTTTGTGTTTTTTTTGTACTTTATGCGTATTCTATTTTGTACTAATTGATCGTACGTCTCTCAATCGGGGGAGTATGTTGCGAGCGCAGCAATCATAGCTGTCTCGCGTAGGATATTTCCTTTCCTTTTTTTTTTAAATATATATTTTTGCAAAGAGTTGTTTCATTATATAGCTCTTTATTTTCGGGCTCGGGCAACGTCTGCAGTTTATAACTTGGAATCCCGTTAATCCCGTTATCGAAATATTTTAATCTATTTACGGTTTTTACGTCCATAAAACTCGGGCTCGCGAAAATTAATATTTCTATCCTTTTTTACGACATGCAGCTGTGCAAGGGACTACGCACAGTAGGAGAAAAGCCCAAAAACCTGGCCAAAACCCCAAAAAATGAATTTTCGAAATAGGGTCAGTTGAGTAGTCATTCAGGTGGAGGACTAGTAACTGCATTCTATTGTGGAAGGGAAAGCCCTTTAAGTTCATACCTGCGCCGCAGCGTCAGTTGGCAGTTAGTGTTCGTGAAGAGTGTACGTGTCACGCGTTGAACAGACGAAAATAACGCTGACTTCAAAAACCCATAACTTTAAAGTGACGGGTTTAATTTTAATTCTGCAACATGGATACGACTTCTGGAGGTATGTAGAACATATTTTTACATCGGTAGAATCTAAACTTTATGTATAAATGATTGAAATGTAGTATAGCCTTCGGCATAAATAAAATTGAATAATTTTGAAAACTTATATTTTCAACGGTCCGAAAAGTTATATATTTTGTCACATTTTGCAAAGCTCCTAGTCTCGGCCTTTAGTTTAATGTATAAGCTTTCGAAATTTACAAGAGTTACCTGCGGAAAACGTGCGTCTTGTCCGTTATGATGTTTTCCGCATCGTGCGGTAGCCGAGCGTGCACGCGGCACTATTGAGCAGCCTCTGCGCCTCTACCTGAGAATGGGTGAAGTAGCATCATAACGGACAAGACGGCTGTTATACGCTTGGAATAAATTATTTTAATATATATGTATGTGTATATATATATATATATATATATATATACATATATATATTTATATAGTAATTGGTCAGAGATTTCTCGTGAAAAACGTGATACGTTGATTTTAAAAATCTGATATCCTGGTTATTTTAGAAAAAGGAAAATGATTAGAACTGAGGAATTGCTAGCGTGGATAGGAATTGCGATTGTGATGACTCTCGCTATCTTGATTCTTGTTATGAGCTGGTTGATCTATAAAGAAATATCCTCTCGCGCTGAAATGAAGCACCGACAATCCCGTGTTCATTTCTCAAAGGATGAGCCCAGTGAAAGATGAAAATTAATTCCCTCAATGGTTATCTCATTCACCTTCCCCCGCGAGGCATAATCGTACGCTTCAATTTTTGTTCAAATGGTCTCGCCTGGCAGATTAACAATTTAATTTTTGAGGATTGCGAATCATCCCTCTGAAAATATTTTTCGTGTTAAAATTCCGAATGGTATCGAAGAAAAAAATCCATTTTATATTCGTTCCTGTTGAAATAACTCTGAATTCGCGGAATTTTAAATTCTAATTTTAACCAAAAATCCGTTTAGATTCATTTTTTTTTCTTTTTATTGAATCTTTTCATCTCTTCCAAGTTTTGCTATTTCTGATTACAAATATTAAAATGTAAATTCAATTTATTTCCAAAGTCCGATGGAAATGGATCCTTCGCGGGAGTTTAAATCTGGAAGTTTCCGAGTACTGTCATCCCGAGTATGAAGACGACACCAAACCCGTGAACGTCCAGATATTATCATTACTGACTGCACTTCTAATACGAATTATCATTACAATCCCGTTACCGGAAGGTCATTGTATTCTGGAGTCTCGCTACCAACTGCCATCGAAACGTTACCCTCGATTAGTCTTAAATTTCTACCCCGTTCCCTTCGATCGTTTGAATTACCTCTAAAAATCAACTTCGTTTTTTTTCCCTCTTTTCCCTCACCCTGATACATTCACAAACGCTAGGCCCCCGGCGAATCAGTTGTTGGTACAGGCTCCCATACCGGCCAATAGCTGATATCAAAAGGCCCCTGGAGTTACACAAAAATCACACACGAACAAATTCGAAGGTTCTGGCGGGTTGGATCGGCTGACCCAGGCAACCTTGCCAGTCAGTGACTAACCACGAAGGTGATTCCTTAGGATTACACATAGGCTCAGAGACCCGGATCGCACAGTCGTTGGTACAGGCTCCCATACCGGCCAGCGGCTGCTGACGTTAAACCTCTCAGAGCAACATTTACATCCGTCAATCCAAAAACCACCTTTAAACATCCCTTATCCCTTAAGAATAATTATCTGCAGGAAGATAATTTTTCTACTTGCGGATGGTTTTGGTTGGCTGCACAAGAATAATTTTCCAGTTCAAGTAGATTTTTAAATTAAAAAAAAAAATCATTTTTCACTCCAAGTGAACTTTTAATGATTTATATTTTCCCGCTTTTAATAATTCTAAATGAATATTTTCTCTTGTATTAGTTCTGAACGTTTGGAGAAAGTAAATCTTCATCGGTGATAGTTTCTTTTGTTGGATGTTTCCAGAAAAATAATTCCTGCACGGAAAGTCGTTGCGCTACCAATCAGGAAAAAAATCGCTTAACGATGAATCCCATCGTCGAATTACGAATCGCGACCCTGTTAATGATCTTTTGTTTACTCATCCTGGTTGCTTTAACGTGCTGGTTTTATTTCAAAAATCGACAACCCGTCATCCCCATTAAAATAGAATCGCGGATAAGATTCTCCCCGGCCGAAATGACTCGCCTTGTTCATCCTCAGGAAACCAACACAATCGTCTGAACGAAATTTCCTCTCATCCATGAAAATCATAATCGTCCGCTCCGCAGTGTTTTAACCAATCGATTCAGTACTGTCATCCGATCATCCCGTCCAAAATAATCGGAATTCGTTATCATAATTCCAATTTATGATTTAAAGACCGAGCTATAGGAATTTCAGACAGTCGAAATCTATTGTTTCGTCTTCAAATAAATAAACACATTCTCACGGCCATCCTGAGCAATTTTCCGCAAGGTTAGGCTCGAAAAGGCCACTTGTCCAGCAGTACGCTGCTATTTCGAAAAACGTGTAAAGGAAGGGTTTTATCTCTTCTTGACCGAGATGAAAAGCTAGCCGGCTGAGACGTAACATTGGAAAATTCATCGAAGGAAATCAAACGAAATAAATTATTTGATAAAGAGAAATAAGCGATATAATATACAAAAAAAACTTAAATAACGAAAAATTGCCACTTAACTAACGTGAGGAAATAATAAAAATAGAATACAATAATTAAACGTTTGAAAGATAACGAACGAGAAATTAGTTACAATTCCAATAACTAAAAGGAAATTTCATATCCGGCGTTTGGAAGTAACAAAATATTGTCACAGCTAACCCCTTTTACCTAATGGTCCAACGCGAATACCTGGCAAGCATACCCGCGGAGATTCCGGCAGGACTAACCACTGTCGTCTTCTATTCCCCCGACCTTGTTAACGGGTTCGGAACTTTTCTCGTAGACACCGGTGCGGCCACGAACGTTATAAGGGCCGCGTCACTTTTAAACCCCTCCGTAAACACTGAAGATTTCAGCTACCCGAACTCGAATTTTATTGGTAGCACCACCCTATTTATTGAAGACGGCCCCGCGGAATTTATCGTCGTTCACGATTTACCATTTGGATGCGACGGAATTGTAAGCTTCCCATAAATTAATCCCTATTCGAAATAACGTGCCCATAATAAACATAATTAAAATAAAACAAATTTATTCAAAATCTCGAATTGATTAACCGAATAAAAAGTGTTTATTTGAATTTAAATATATATAGTTAAAAACAGAGGGCTAAGTAAAACCTCAAAATGGCTAACGCTAATAACGGGGAAATCGCTAATCTTACTCACCACCAAAATATTACTGACGCGATGCTCACTAGCATGGGCGAGTGTATGGCATTGCAACAAGCACTGCTTCACGTGCCAAATTTTACCGGCAAAAATATGCCTCTTAAAACTTTCATCCAAGACGTTGAAAGCGGGTACACATTCGTTCCCGAGGGCCTTCGTGACTCCTTCTTCAAGGGAGTCATTTCAAGATTGAAAGAAGCGGCCCGCGACGCCGTCGCCGATAACGAAATTCATTTGATCGATGAATTATCGAATATTTTGAAAGAATATTTCGCGCCTAAAAAGTCGTACCCCTTTTACTGTGCTGAAATTCAAGCTGTTAGACTGAGACGGGACGAAACGGTACTCGACTACTATACAAGAATTAAACAGCTGAGAGCAAGTGCAATAGCCGCGTTGAGAGACAAGTTCACCGAAGCACAATCTACGCAGATGTTGCCCATGCTCGACGGTCTAGCTCTCGAGTCATTTAAAAGGGGACTGTCCGACGACCTGCTATACGCTCTCAGTGTGCAGGACCCACAGACCCTCGAGGAGGCGGTGAAAATCGTGCAACGCATTGAAAGGGACATGCAGGGTGCGAGCACCCGAAATTCAAACTCTCTCCATTTCGCTCAATCAAATTCAATACAACAGGATTCGCTTAGAAATGAAACTCGTCGTGTCTCCTTCCGAGACGTCGAGTACAGGGATCCCCGAAACGATAAAAATTCAAACTACGGGAAAATGTTCCGACGGGATACCACTCCCCCGCGAGATTACAGAAACAATCCACGCGATTACTCGAATCAACTGTTCGAAAGAAATCAACCGCAGAAAAATTCGTTCAACTACCCGCCGAACAATTACTACCCTCCATACGGGTACTATCCACCGATGCCATACATGCCCCCGATGTACCCCCCTTATCCGTACTATCCGGGGTCTTACCAACCTCAACCTCCGTACCAAAATTTTTACGAAAAACGCGACAGATACCCCCGCGAAATAACGAACGAGACGCGACCGGCCTCTCCTCGACAATTCTCGCCTCGACCCAACAACGCCGAGAAATTAAACTCGCAAGACGCCCGTCGAGCGGACGCATCGACGAGCGCCTCACAAATCTCGCGTCCCCCGACCGTGAAGTTTCTGACAGCCGCAAATACATCAGATGGACGGGAGGACAAAAACATTCCCCAATAATCGTATTGCGTGCTCCCGAGCTTCAAAACGGCCGCGGACGATTTTTGGTAGATACAGGTGCTGATATTAACATCATAAAATTGGATGCCTTGAAACCACGAACCGTCATTGCCACTCATGATTTTTTGACAATATTTGGAATCACACCATAAAAGATATCCACTGTAGGATCGACCGAACTAACATTTTTCGAGAAACCCGAAAAATTTCAAGTCTTGATGGAAAACGACGCTATTCCCGCCGACAGCATAGTAGGAATAGATTTCCTATGCAATGAAAAGGCAGAGATATCTTTCCACCACAATACCGTCGTTACGACCTCCAAACCAATAAACCCGATCCCTTTTGAACAAGATACTCACGAACAAAGTCGAATTTGCAACCCGCTCGGGGAAAATAATGATAACGTGACTAATAATAGCTTTGTCATAAAAGCTCGAACCAAAATGCAAATCCCGATAAGATTAATAAAAACAGATCTCGAAACAGGCTTTCTGCCTCGTCTCGAAACCCCGGAACACATTTACATTGGGAATGCTTTGGTGACGAATCATAAAGGAGTTTGTTACGTTTAAGCAATAAATGCGTATGAAGATGACGCTGAGATCGAAATACCGCCACAAGAAATAATTCCCTTCGATTACTACGAAAGTTCTGAAGACTTTTTCGATTGCGACTCTGACACGGAGATTATACAATCCCAATCAGAGAGAATCAAGGCAATTCACAATAGTCTCCGTTTAGACCACCTCAATTCGGAAGAAAAACAACACGTTCTCGACGTCGTAAATGAATACACACATTTATTTCATTTGCCAGGAGACAGACTACCCGCGACACAGGAAATTAAACATTCAATAGCGACAACTGACGAAATGCCCGTAACAATACGACAATACAGATACCCACCTATCCACAAGGAAGAGATAAACAAACAAATCACCAAACTCCTTAACGATGAAATAATTGTCGACTCCGTATCTCCCTATAATTCACCTTTGTAGATTGTACCGAAGAAACCCGATTCAAAGGGAAATGAACGGTGGAGAATGGTGATCGATTTTCGCGCTTTAAACGAGAAAACTGTGAGCGACGCTTACCCGTTGCCAAACATTACGGAGATTCTCGATAGACTCGGTGGAGCAAAATATTTTTCGACCTTCGACCTGGCAAGTGGTTTCCACCAAATAGAAATGGACCTGAAAGACCGACAGAAAACAGCCTTTAGCACCCCAAACGGACAATACGAATACGTTAGAATGCCCTTCGGCCTTAAAAACGCCCCCGCGACATTTCAACGACTAATGGACAGAGTGCTTCTTGGTTTACAAGATGCCGAATTATTTGTATATTTGGACGACATTGTTATTTTTGCATCTTCCTTAGAAGAGCACGGGAATAAAGTCCGCAGACTTTTCGATCTACTCACGCGCGCCCGGCTATCTTTACAACCGGACAAATGCGAATTTTTGAACACCGAGGTCACTCACCTCAGACACATTATTGGTGATAATGGCGTACGCCCTGATCCAAAAAAGACAGAGGCCGTAAATAAATTCCCGGTCCCGAAAACAGGCACAAATATCAGACAGTTCCTGGGACTCGCAGGATATTACCGCCGATTCATAGAAAATTTTTCCGGACAAGCTAAACCATTATCCGACTTGCTAGAAAAGGGTATCGAAGTTAAATGGGGACCGGAACAACAGAAAAGTTTCGAATACCTGAAAAACGCTTTGTGCTCAGAGCCGATGCTACAGTATCCAAATTTCGAAGAACCCTTCATTTTAACCACTGACGCGTCAAATTATGCAATCGGTGCCGTCCTCAGTCAAGGAAAAATCGGCGAAGATAAACCGATAGCATACATGTCCAGGTTATTAAATTCAGCCGAAAAAAATTACGGAACATTTACATTTTACGCTCGTCAGTGATCATGAACCATTGCAGTGGATCGACTCCGTAAAGGAACCAGTCCAAAGATTAATCCGATGGCGTATACGACTGCGTAAATACGAGTATACATTTGTGTATAAACCGGGACGGCTGAATTCGAACGCCGACGCCCTTTCTCGAAACCCCGTTGAACCGAGCACTGTAGCATTACCAATATCGTCAGCATCAAGGAAAGCGGTCCCAAAAACGGTGACACCCCGCAGTTCGACAGGCTTGAACCCTGCGGCAAGACGTGGCAGACCGTTAGGCAGCAAAAATAAACCTCTGCCTACGATCTCTGAAGAGTCACATCTGGCGGGGAATACCATCGCTGAGAGAGTGCGAAGTCGTAGGGAACTCCCGACACTACCACCTGCACCTTGACCTTTACAGCCATCACGAGCGCTCACACAAAATCACCCTCATAAACCTGTTAAGACGGGGGAAGCCCCTCCGGTGGCACGCGCCAGAAACAGTGCGTTTCCGAGTCTCGCAGAGAAACGGAGACTGCCGCAGGAGCGAGCAGGTCAACCCCCACCCTTACCCCCTAAGCGGGTAACCAATGCGTTAAAATTCGCCTTTGACGTCGACGGAGATCTTGAAACAGACAGCACTCATGACGAAACTATAAAAACACCGGGAGCCACAACCAAGAAAAATATAGTGGAAATAACTAATTTCTCGCCTAATATTGAAAAAGAGCAATATTGGTGAGACAATGTTCACGAGAATGTTAGTGTCAGCAAGGATTTCGGTACGCAAACAGATGACACCACAGAGACCGAAAAGCCAGACGATAGACACATTTTCCCAGACGATACTGCTATAACTTTTCGTCACCCGATCGGTAGATCTACTCCAGCGATAACTAACGCTTGCGAGTCAAGTAGCGGCGAGGAATCACCGCCTCCCCGCCAATTTCTACCTACGGAAGGGTTACGACACATGACGGAACCCCAAAGCGACAGTGACAACGACTCGATTATCGAACCACAAGATGACCCAGTAATCGAGGAATTCACCAAAACTATTTCTCGAACTATCGGCCCAGAATTATATTATCCAAAAATGAGGAAAAATACTCACAAAATACAGATTCAAAACACCAACGAAAATCTAACATACCATAGAGGAAATTATCTGCATTTTATTTCGGCTGATTGCGAATTCACGACCATAGTATCGCGATTACTCATTGAGACGGATAAAATCTGCCCCCGAGAAATAAAATGGAAGAAACCTAAACTCAAACAAGTTTTAGTCACGACGAAGGGAAACAATAAAGTATTTAGCGCGGTTTTAAAAACTAAACACTTTGACACGTTCTCTGTACAAGAACTCAAGGACGTACTTCATACGGTATGAGACGTCGTAAAGGAATACGGAATGAAATCCTTGCGAATTTCCAAACCAGGCGATATGCTAGAAGATTTCAGTCAGTCATTTATCACTGAAATCTTTGAAGAATGCCTTACCCACTGCGATGTTCCATTTTTATTTGTCGAGGAAACGTCACGATTCCCGATGAATAAGTAAGAAAGGAAATAATCGCGGAGTATCATGAGAGCCTTGTTGGAGGGCATAAAGGAGTCACGAAAACGTACCGGCGCATTCGCGAGCGATTTTATTGGCCTAATATAAAAGCAGACGTAAATGAATACGTCAGGACCTGCCGTGAATGCCAGGAACAAAAATTAACCCGTATAAAAACCCGTAAACCCATGATAATAACTGACACGCCTGCCGAACCGTTCGATAAAATTTCCATCGACACGGTAGGACCATTGCCAACGACACCAAACGGAAATAAACATATTCTCACGATACAAGACAATTTAACACAATACTGTATCACCGCACCGATACCCGACATAAAAGCCGAAACGATTGCCGACGCTTTAGCGCGAAACGTGATCATTCATTTTGGCTCGCCGCGAATAATTCTCAGTGATCAAGGTAGATCTTTCGTCGGGCTCGTATTCCACCACCTCGCCAAAATATTTAAAATCAAACATGTGACCACTTCCGGTTATCGTCCGCAAACAAACGGATCACTTGAACGAGGCCACATAGTTCTCACCGAATTCATAAAACATTACATCGATAAATATGAGGACTGGGATAAGCTTCTTCCTTTCGCAATGTTTTCCTACAATACCTCGATCCATGAATCCACAAACTTTACACCTTTCGAATTAGTTTTTGGCAAACCCGCACGAATCCCTAGCTCCTTTTCCACCTCGGAAAAGATCGGAACCTATGGTGACTATCTATGCGAGCTTACATCTCGACTAGACGAGATGCGCCGTTTTGCCTCCGAATCGCTTGATAAATCTAAACATCGTTCCAATCGTTATTATGACAGAAAAACCAATACAGCAGATTTGAAACCCGGCGATATGGCCTACGTAATGAAAGAACCGCGAAAGGGGAAATTCGATCGTCACTATAATGGCCCATATTATATCACCGAGGTTCTCGACAATCATAACGCAGTATTGGAGACTGAATCCGGAAAACGCATCATGAAACATTTTGACAAACTAAAACCATGCAAAAAATAACAGTTTTCCGCGTGTGCATGACCAATTAACCAACGCATGCGAATTTTGTGCCAGATTCACTCGAATTTTACTCTTCTCATTACTAGAGCGCATTTTATTCTGTTTTGTTTCGAAAGATGAAAATTACAAAGGAGGAACTACTTGACATGATAGAGAACGAGGCGATGGATAAGAGTACACCATAAAGGAAACCCGCGTTCCTGGACGGAATTATGATTTTTATAGGAGCTTTATTTACTCCCGCTGTGTCAGACAACGACCGGGACACGATAAAATATACGTGATTCCAGACCAAAATTCGCAATTTTGCCAAAATTGCATGAATAATCCTCACCGTCCGGTAGATGCAGAATTATGCATGATGATCCGCGATTGGCATCAACTCCGGTTGTCTCGCTCACCCGACCTCAAGTGTCATTTATGCAGGGAGGACATCCCAGTATCTCTTTACCCGTATAAATGCGAAGAATGCAAACATGAGTGGGCCTGGCATCGTGATTTAATAGAAAAGGGACTCTCGCTAGATATTCACCGAAAGCAAGACTAACAACTGCCGCTTAACAACTTGGCATGGCCCAAAAGTAACTGCCTACCAGATGAACGCTTTTCTTATCGTATCATTCTTTCTTTTTTTTTGCAACGATCAAGATGACTTTCCTCATCCCAACAAAATCAGTGAGAGGAAAATTCGGAAGGACGATGCTGGTTTACCCGGGGACAGTCTATTCACCATCACACTTTTACGTATTAAAATTCGAACATTTGAAAAAAATAAACAAATACCACAAAAAAATAGAAAAATTTCTCCAAAGCTTGAACACGCCGTATTCCGAACTCGCTACGCCACTGGAAGGGCACAGTTGCTCCGTAAATGTGTCTGGCCTTTGGGCTCGAGCAAACATACTTGAATATAACGCACGATTTTGCAGAGTGGAACTCGTCGATTTCGGGGGAGAAATAAATTTGTGATTCCAGGAATTAAGACCTCTTCCTATCAAACTTGCAAAAAACCGGGGAGAGCGATCCGCGTCCACTTGACTAATCTCATACCATCTTTTGAAGGCCCATGGGAGCCCCGTCTGGCACCTTTCCTAGCGGGTCTTTTGTTGAAAGGGCCGATAAAAATGCAGTGCCGCGACTATCGCACCTCGCCTATTGTAAATTCGCTCGAGGTGGATTTTCCAGCACCCTGCTTGAGTCCTGACGTGCGCCAACTATTAATCAACACAGGGAGCGCACGTATCGGGTATCCAACTGACGCGCTTCTTAACGATAGAATGAGCTTCATGAATAACGAGCACAATAATACTAATAATAACTCAAACATCAGGCTGTAAATATGCAAACTAAAACATATGCCTACTAACAGCACCAGCACGGCCCACCTCGGTAAAACTTAAGGAATGTTTATGATTTAAGGAGACACAATATCAATCATGTACCGACTTCTCATCCTGTTTTCACTGGGAGGAATCCTCGCTGTACCTTTCGAAATACAACATATGGAAAATGACGCGGGTTTATACTTCGAATCTTGCATCAGCAAGCAAGACTTGCAACACCAAACAGCACAAATAGACAAATACCTATCATTCATACATAAGCTCAATAACGACCGAGATATCACAACGAGAAGTGCACCATTTGGATTCGTTGGAACTATTAGTAAAGCTTTGTTCGGGACCTTGACTGAGGACGATGCCACCTACTACCATAAACATATCGACAAAATTTTCCGCGATAAGGAGGACATCGCCATGTTAGCCAAAAATCAGACCCATCTCGTGAAATCGGAGCTTCATTCACTCAATCAACGTGTGGACGAATTAGAGGCAAAACACAACCAAACATGGAAACAGGCAATGGAGGTATTTAAACGACAGTCCTTGCGACTCGATGAGCTGTACATGGTGCGCCTTATCGAATAGAAGAACAGCGTCAAGATGGTCGCTGACGCCTACATTGCACACCTTCGAACAATCATTGACGCCATGTATTTCGCCAAACTAGGGCTCCTTCATCCGGATCTTTTAAGCCCGACAACACTGGAAAAGGTCGTCAAGGGTTTTATGGAAACCCACCACAAATTCATTTTCCCGATACCGTTAGAGGAAATACATTCAGGAGCCTTGTCAAGGATCTCCCGTTTAACTGCAGGGTACAACAATGGAAAAATCATTCTCGTAATGCATATTCCACTCGTAGATCCAACGGTGTATTCATTGTATAAGCTCCACCCGTGCCCGACTACTCAAACGCTCGGAAATAACACCGGAGGTGCAGCGTAAGTTCAACCACGAGCACCGTATCTAATTATCACAAAGGAACACGACAAATATTCACTGATCACCGGAAAGGAACTCGAAAATTGCCAAAAACAAAATAACTATCAGACCTGCACGCCCAGTTACCCTATTTACGACGTCTCATCGTATCCGACCTGCGAACTTCTTCTTATGACCGGAGGAACACACCAACCATATCAAAACTGCGACATCAAAGTGGTACAAAATCAACCTTCATACTGGAAACAACTGGAGTCTATGAAGGGATGGTTGTTTTCCCTTCCAGGCACATAGCGACTTCACATCATCTGCAACGAACAAACCCAAGCCATAGAATTAGCAGGAACAGGAATCATGAAGCTCCAACCGGGTTGTATGGCGCGTACAAGTTACGCGACGATCGTGGGTTACCAAAGCATCGAGGAGGAATTCAGTGACGAATACCTACCCTCGATTGCTCTGGACATCTCCAAACTGGTACCAAACATCTCCGTTTACCAGTCTGCTACACCTGTCATCATCAGCAGGGATTCCCAGGAAACACGAACATTCGACTTTAGCCCCACCGAAATAGAACACGAATTAGCGGAGATTGAATCGCACGAACAAGACGAGCGAATCCGGACCTTTAACGATCAAGCTATCTTTGGAGGGGAAATAATAATACTAATATTATTCCTTCTCTACGTTATCCGCAACCACATTAGAACCATTTATAAGAAATTTAAGCCACGGGCCATGACGAAGGAAGAGGATCATGCAAGTGACAGTTACCAACCGGCCGAAGCTCCCCACCAGGACATACATTTTAAAGAGGTCCTATACGATGTACCGGTTAGGACACGTCCCGTGGAGCAAGCCTGTCATTCGACACAAGCCGTCTAATGCCCGCCGCATGGACAACAGAGCGAGGTCAGTGGTCCCAAACCTTACATCACCAAGGGACACACCCATCACGCAAAGGGCGGCAACGACCATCGGAATCATCATGGTGCAAAGAAAAGAAAACGAATTTTCGCGTCAGTCGAACTCCTGACACCAAAGCAACATGGCTGAACGACGGTTCACGATAGTTTGGATCCTGAACAACCTCGAAATGCTTAACGCAACGTTAAACGTTGCACTCGAAATGTATGAAACGCATCTACGAGACGCAAGCACCACTAGCCGAGACGAACGTGCCGGCAACGAACTCAGGTACGCGTTTGACGCCGCCGGAAACCTCAACGGGTTAATCGAATCGTTCCGTCAAACACCTGACAACCCCGATTCGGACGCCGAGACCGTCATCGTCGAAAACGACGTCGAAGAATAGTTCATTGCGTGCGTGTCTAGATAGAACAATAAGAACGTAGCTTATAGAATTAATATTTAGTAAATAGTGCGCGTATGATAATACAAAAAAAAACACACAAAAAAAACACAAAAACGTAATGCGACGACTAGCAAAATTTTAGTGTGTGAATTTTGGCGTGTGAATTTCAAGGATAAAAAGGGATTCGCCATCGAACCTGGGTGAGTCAAAGTGCACAAGATTCGCAAGCCCTTCAGGCAATTTATAACTTTTACTATCCCCCTTTCCGTCGTTGTTTATAAAAAAAAAAGAGGAGAGATTATTATTATTTTTTTTTTTTAATTTAAAAAAAAAAAAATTATAAGACACTTCGTCTCCCCCTCTCTGAGCCTCGGTAAAATTGTTGGAAAGATTCGGAGAACGCGCATATTTTTATCCGTTCTATCATTCACCAACAATACCATCTCCTCGCCAGCCAATCGAGAGGCAGGAAAATATTACCGTAGGCGGAAGAAAAAGGTCTTTATGATCATTAAATATATGATAATATTGAGTCATAAAAAAAAGAGTGAATATGAAAAAAAATATATTTAAAAAAAATATATATATATAAATAAAATAAAAAAAACAACATCGACAGAGAAAAACACCTACTAAGGAAGCCGTTACCCAATTACCCAACATAAACCCATCTGCCTCAAATCAAGTAACCTTTTCCTGAATTATAAAATAAAAGGGAAAAAGGAACATGTTTACCTATTTCCACACATTTTCTCCAGTAAATTTCATAAATGTGCACAAATTTGAAGTCACCGGGGACGATGACAAATTCCAAGTGGGGAGGTGTCACGTATGACGTAAATTTAATTTTCTTTCTACGCGTGCTATGTATACCGACCCTCCACCACCGAGTTAATATAGTCTATTTTGAATGGAAATTGTTTCACGACGATTTTCTTGCATTGCATTATATAAAATCACGACGACTTTAGTCTCTTTCCGGCCATGTACACGGCACACTTAACTCAAAGATGCCTCACGGAAACACGTGCATACTCAGACTCCAAGTCTTTCGTAAATTCCGACAGGAAGGAAAAGTCGTAAGATCAAAAAACCAGTGGGTACCAATGTCGCCAAAAGTCACATCCCTGCTGACCTACTCGTAAAGAAATACAGACACAGCATCTCATTGCAGCACATGTACCCGCTCCACGCGTACAAGCGGATCTCCTGCGTTTCCTGTCCGCGTGCTACTATAGATACCTCTCTGAAAGGACCTCGAAAATTAAGAAGACTTTTGGAAAGGACCGGACGCATTGGGATGACATGTAATAAAGTAACATCTTTATGGCCTTTCTTCTCCACACTCTGGAAAACAAGCGCAGCTAAAAAGTAGACAGTATCCACCCGTAATTTCCAAACAACGACACTTTCAAAACGTCTACTAGTCACATGAGACCTTCTTTTACGGAGGAAACGGATCTTTCCCAATTCTCACAGGAAACAAAACTCTTCACAAGAGATTGCACGTGTACATCGGCAAAGAAGAAAATCAAAAACAACCCTCTTGCAATTAGCCAGCTGCACAAGAAAATACATAACTGAACAAGAGTCTCCATCCGGAGTATCCCAAAATTAGAACAACGTTAAAACAAAATAGATGCACGAACACGAAAAAGGCGGATAGCCAGAAAACGCGTGAGAAAATGGATACAACCAATGAAAACTCTTCGTTCGAAAACTAACTTTCCAACCAATAAAATCACAGGAAAATGGGCCACCCGCCCATCCCCCACTCGGCGAAACTACCCTTAAAATACCCCCGCAGAGCGAGAAATAGATCAGTCTAACTCAGTTTTTATCTATGTCGAGTACGCGATTGCATCTAGCTTCGGAACTGATTGCGTCGTGTTACTGTTTTCATTTCTACATTATCTTTTTCTAAGTCACTTAACTTATATTATCCGCGATTGCGTCTAGCTTCGGAACTGATTGCGTCGTGAGGGAAAAGTTGTCTTTTATCCAAAGTTACTTTAATCATTTATCGTAATTCGAAATACTTCGCGAAGTGCTTACCGCGTCGATCTATAAATAAAAATTGTATTCTTAAAATTGTGCGAAAATTATAAACAGTAGATTTTCTTAATATTGAGATAATAAACAAGTGCCAATGTAAATTGTGTCTCGACCATTAATCAACGATCAACCTCGTCCCAGAGAGTATCCAGTACCAAAGTCGCATCAAGTTCCAATCGTCGACGGACAATCAACTCCGCAACGATCAAGGTATTTAAAGTGAAATATACAATCAAGCTGCGTACGATCCTATTGACTAACAGCATCCGGGATTTCCTCTCGTGCAGTCACGGAACCCCCTTTGCACACCCCTAGCCCATACATACGTTGCGATCGGAAGATAGTAATTCTCTCAGATTTTTACTCTTCTCTCTCTCGAATTAAATAGTCAGTTGATAAAACGAGATCTCCGGAGATCTTTCAGCGAACCTTCTCACTCCCGATTATTTGTCGTTGGTTTTGCCGCGATAAAATAGTCAATAGAGTAAAGCGTTAGCCGCTCGACGTTTATGCTCGATTTTCTTAACGTCTCCGGACGTTACACTGTAAACAAGTTTAAAACATTTAATTTACCAAGTCTTCATTATTTATTACTACACTTTAAAAAATTATTTCTCAGCTTCATCTGTATACCTGCTTATAGCTGTTTCTTCATTGATTTTCGTTTTTTTAAAAATTGTAGGAAATTTTGTTGGGATGAAGCTCGGACTTGTCTCCTCTTCTGATTTTTTCCCTCTAATAAAATGATCGTTGCAAATGGTATCCGTTTGTTTTGGAATTCACAGTGATCCATCAACACTGCAAAAAAATTTTGTAATTACAAACCAACAATTGTACAATTTATTTGCATAACTATTGCACAGTTCAATAACGATTTTGATCCATACAGAGGAACGTACATGAGTCGTAGCAAGCATGTCAGAAAGTTAGGTTATACATTACTTACTTCTTTCTGTTCACTGCAATTATCCATTTTTGCCTCTGTTCTAATTTCCAACTAGCAGTTGGAAATGTATAGAATTTGCAGTTACTATTTCTGCCTGTGTTTTGACAGTCAACTACGCAACAACTTATATGCACCATTTTGTCAATTACTTTTCACTTGTTAATCCGAACATGAGTATGATTTAATGATATTTTGTCCGCAGCGAGCGCTGGGATCGATTCAGTTGTCCCCACCATATACTCTGCACCTAGCCAATAGCGCAATGCTACAGTTTTCGAAGAGGGCAAGGGGCAGCGCAATACTGTCGCTTGACAGGAGTGTTCGATAGGAACGGTGGATGGAAAATGTAAGGTAATCGTAGCTGGCGAGCCGGTATTATATACTCTCCCGACGGGTCCGGCGGTGGTGGAGCGGATCGTCTCTCTCCTTCGTGACGTCAGTCCGTCTCCGTGAGACTCGCTCATTTGAATGTGTGAGTGCTATAAGGCAAGAGCGTATAATAGAATTTTGAATAGCTAACGCGTATTTAATTCTTTTCTGAACTTTTCAAATTTTGATAACGAATTTAAACAAGGATTACCAGGGGGGGTTCTTGTTTCGTTACAGTATATATATATATATATATAATAATGAAATAATATAATATAATATAATATAATAAAATAATGAAAATCATGATTTGAAGGATTTTTTAAATATATTTAAATAGTAAAAAATCCTTCAAATCATTATTTTCTAAAGAAATATGTACTTTAATGTTTTTATTAAAAAAATAACCGAATAATAATAAATAATTTCATTTATAAGAAACTCATATTTGCAAGACAAATTAAATAAGCAACTAAATAATTCCGTAACACTTTTTCAAAGTGTATTCTGAATTCTATTGTGACAATGTAACATATTCCATTTTAGTTTCATTATTTAGATATATTAATTAGTTTTTACCATAAAACTATAATGAGCTATATGTATAATACTATATAACACTACATATAATTCAATTAGCAATATTTTATATAGGTACCTTTTTCATTTCTAATTATCATATATATTGTCACCAAGGCAACGCCTCGGAAGCTTTTTTTAAATTTTTTACTTATTTCTTCAATTAAAAAGAGAGAAGGAAAATAACCACACATGCCAATAATCGAAATGAATTTATTTATTATTATTTGTTATTAATTATTTATTCAATTATTATTAAAACACTCGCGGCATAACCCTCGTCTATCGTATTCGCGAACATACCAAGGAAATCAAAGAAAATAAAATATGCGAACACAGTGTCACATGCATAAACGAACATAATATTTATTGAGTTATTTAGGTTTATTTTACTCGCACTTTCAATTATTATTTCACGATATCACTTCCTCATGCGGAACCAAGCGATGGTGCTCCAGCTACATGTTCGTGTCGAAGCACAGTATTATTATTATTTTCACCACGAGTCATGCAGCGTTAGTTCCGAGACTCGCCGCGAGATGTCGCAGTACGGCGACGCTCGCTCCCATACGGATAATGTGCAGAGTATGCTTATATACGCGACCGCCAGCATGAAAATTTACTTCTATACCGCGAGGAATAAAACCTTGCGAAAAGCCATACATTACGAAAAGTTCTTTGCTGACTTTCTCGAACTGTATCGATACTCTATAAAAAATTCTCGAAGAGAATTTTCGTTGGCACGGAAACCAATCTCCCGTGTGCCAATGTCCTCCTCGAGAATTGTTTCTCGTGTGCCTTTCATTTGGATTTATTCTTCTCACGTCTATATCACCACCGCATAAAATAAAGCTTAGTAGATAGTCGTCAATCGTCATAGTCGAAAAATTCTTATTGAATAAAATGAATAAAAAACTAATTGAAATAAATCAGGCCATCATCAGGCTTGGCCACGACGCCGGATCCTGGCTGGATCTGAAACTCCGTCACTTTTCTAATATGGGCCTGATAGTTTTCCGGATCAAGTCCTGATAGTTTGCTTGATAAGGGCCGGAGTTCAAGTTAAGGCGGCCTGACATGGGCCATATCCTAGCCGGAAAAAATTTCTACTAGGGTTGTTGTATCCCAGATACCTCAATTACGGAATAGTACGAATATTCAAAATCATGACGCGCGTGACCCAGATGTGGCAACTGTTGTCACCAGATCAAGTTACACGCGCGCCCAAACTCGAGCAGATGTAATTATGCTGACTATCAATTATACGAGCGAGCCATCGACGGCCTCTTGATCGGACACTGCCGAGTTATCAGACAACAATAAGAGAATCTCGTAATTCTCAACCGAATTACGAGTACGAATTCTTAACATCCCATTTTTTTGGGAACAATCAATAATAAATAATGCAATACGAATGCTCTCGCTCCGGTTTATAACGAAGCAGAGAGCAGATACAATTCAGTTCGAATCAGGATAACAACCTGCACAATTGATCCATCGAGACGAGTGCAACGCGTCTCTGTTATTATTACTACTTGTATTTTCTATTTCTACGATAATAAATTATTCTTTTATACGACTACCTTCGGTTCGACTCATTTGGGTTCTAACCCTTAATCTGGTAAGTTCCCGACTAAACATCGAGTAATCTCAAACTCTCGCCATTCAGAGTAGCTGCTTGAATTTCGGCGATACAACACAGTGTTATTTTTTTTATTTTACAAAACTTTTTATGACAATATTTTTTCATTACGGTTTTTCAATTCTTAAAGGAGTAAGCACAAAAGAACATCAAAAAAATCGATAACTACTGTCTTTATCGAAATTTTTACTTTGAAACGTTACGTCTTGAAATGTTACGTGTTGTCAAAGTAAGAATCTCGATAAACGCGGTAGTTATTGATTTTTTAATGATTTTTTTATGCATATCCTCTCAAGAACCGACAAAAACGCAATTCAAAAATAATGCTTATAATGAAGTGGCAAAATAAAAAATGTGACGCTTCGTCAGAATAGGAATCTCGATAAACGCGGTAATTATTGATATTTTGAAAGTTTTTTCGTTCATATACTCTTAAGAATAGCAAAAATCGCAATGCCAAAATAATGATCACAAAGAACGTAGCAAAATAAAAAAGTGACCCTTTGTCAATGTAAGAATCTCGATAAATGCGGTAGTTGTTGATTTTTTAATTTTTTTTCGTGCATATCTCCTTAAAAATGGCAAAAATCGCAATGCCAAGACAATGATCATAAAAAATGATACGAAATAAAATACGCGACGCTTCTTCAAAGTAAAAATCTCGATAAGTAGGGTAGTTATTGAATGAAACATTTTTTTTGTACATACCCCCTTAAGAATTGCAAAAACCGTAATGCCAAGGGGATGATTATAAAAAATAGTGTATGATGAAAGAAGTGCCGTTTTTTTAAAGTAAGAATCTTGATAAACGCGGTAGTTTTTGATTTTTTTCTTGTGCATATCCCCTTAAAAATAGCGAAAATTGTAATGCCAAAGGAATAATTATAAAAAATAGTGTATGATTAAATAAATGCCGTTTTTTGAAAGTCAGAATCTTCATAAACACGGTAGTTATTAGATTTTTAAAGATTTTTTTGTGCATATCCCCTTAAGAATAGCACAAATCGCAATGCCAAGATAATAATTATGAAGAATGTGGCAAAATAAAAAATGTGACGCTTGGTTAAAGTAAGAATCTTGATAAATACGGTAGTTATTGATTTTTTAAATGTTCTTTTGTGGACACCCCCTTAATAATTGCAAAAACCGTAATGCGAAAGAAATAACTATAAAAAATAGTGTATGATAAAAGAATTGCCGTTTTTTAAAAGTCGGAATCTCGATAAAAGAGGTAGTTATTGATTTTTTACATTTTTTTTTGTGTATATCCCCTCACGAATGGCAAAAATCGCAATACCAAAATGATGATCATAAGAAGTGTGGCAAAATGAAAAATGTAACACTTTGTCAAAGTAAGAATCTTGATAACGTGGTAGTTACTGCTCTTTTAATTTATTTTTCGTGCATATCCTCTTGAGAATGGCAAAAATCGCTATGGCAAAATAATCATCATAAAAAATGTGGTAAAAAAAAAATTTGACGCTTTGTCAAAGTAAGAATCTTGATAAATACGGTAGTTATTAATTTTTTAAATGTTGGTTTGTGCACACCCCCTTAAGAATTGCAAAAACCGTAACGCCAAAGAAATCATCATAAAAAATTGTGTATGACAAAAGGAGTGCAGTTTTTCAAAGTCAGAATCTTGATAAACACGGTAGTGATTGATATTTTAAAGTTTTTTTTTTGCATATCCCCTTAAGAATGGCAAAAATCGCAGTGCCAGAATAGTGATCATAAAAATGCGACAAAATAGAAAATGAAAGCAAGAATTTCGATAAATACAGTTGTTATTGATTTTTTAAATTTCGTTCAAGCACATCCCCTTAAGAATTGCAAAAACCTTAATGCCACAGAAATAAACTTAAAAAATAGTGGATGTTAAAAGAAGTGCCCTTTTTCAAAAGTCAGAATCTTGACAAAAGCGGTAGTTATTGATTTTTTAAAGTTTTTTTTCATGCATATCCTCTTAAGAATTGCAAAAACCGTGAAGCCAAAGGAATGATCATAAAAAAGAGTTTATGATAAAATAAATGCCGTTTTTAAGAAATCGGAATCTTGATGAACGCGGTAGTTATTGATTTTTTTAAGTTTTTTTTATGCATATCCCCTTAAGAATGGCAAAAATCGTAATGCCAAAATAGGGATCGTGAAGAATGTGGCAAAATACAAATGTGACGTTTTGTCAAAGTAAGAATCTCAATGAACGCGGCAGTTATTGAGTTTTTAATTTTTGTTTCGTGCATATTCCTTTAAGAATAGCAAATTCGCAATGCCAAAATAATGATCATAAAAAATGTCGCAAAATAAAAAATGTGACGCTTTGTCAAAGTGAGAACCTCGATAAATGCGGTAGTTATTGACTTTTTAATTTTTTTCGTGTGCATATCCCCTTAAGTCCAGCAAAAATCGCAATGCAAAAATAATGATCATGAAAAAAGTTGTAAAGTAAAAACGTGACGCTTTTTTAAAGTCAAAATCTCGATAAAGACGGTATTTATTGATTTTTTTAATGTTCTCTTGTGCATACCCCGTTAAGAATTGCTAAAACCGTAATGCAAAAATATTGTAATAAAAAGTTTGGTAACAAAAAAAATGACACTGTTCTAAAGTCAGAATTTTGGTAAACACGTTAGTTATTAATTTTTCAATATTCCTTTTTTGCAAAGCCCCTTAAGAATGGCAAAAATCACATGGCAAAAAGAATGATCATACAAAATATTGGTTCGGATATGCGGCCGTGTAGAGAAAATAGCAAAGAAAGGAATCGGCTGTGATTCGGCCAGTGCGTCCAAATAACAATAGACAATTCTTTGAATCAAACAGAGATCATACAATCATACACAGAATTGTCCATTGTTATTTGTACCAACTGGCCGAATCGCAGCCGATTTCTTCGTTCACCACGATCATAAAAAATATTGCAGAATAAGAAAAGTGACCCTTTTCAAAAGTCAAAATTCCGGTAAACACGTCAGTTACTAATTTTTCAAAATTTCTTTTTCGCATACTTCCTTAAAGTTCTTGAGACCCAAATCGCAAATAATGAGAAAATTCTGAAAACTTCGTATGTTTTTCGATGAAGTACACTACTCGCAAAAATTAAAGGAGCAAGAAAAATTTCCAAATTTGTTGGTGATTTTCAACAGGCTGTATTTCAGTGAAAAGTGGTCGTATCGAGATCATAAAAAAAGCATTTTGAAGCTCCGACATTCTAGTTTTCAAATCTTTTGGTCAAAAATTTTTAGGATCTACGCTTCTTACGAAATTTTGAGGAATAGCACGAAAGAAAATTTTCAAATTTTTTTTACCTCTTTATTTTTGTTCCACGGGCTACACCAATACATGGACCAGGTAGCCTGTTTATCCAGCTTCAATTTCGTTTTTTAGTTTTTTCTCTGCGTTGATTTCTCGCAGAGTTATCCAACTTTGAATGAAAAAAGATCTTTTTGTTTTTAACCATTGATATCTCAGCAACCATTTGGCGTACAGAAATTAATCGAGCAGATTCGGAAACTAGATTAAATTTCCTACAAGATCCTTCCAAGAGTATTGGGAAAATTTCTTTCTTTCACCCTTAACATTCAACTGAAAAAAGTACAAAAAAGTGACTTTTTCCTCGATTTGGTAAATCGACTGCAGCTTTGCTAATATTCTTGGGAAGGCTAATGTTTTGAGAAAAATTTACAGCTGAATGTACTCCCAATAACCCTGTTAATTTGCAGATTGATCCATTGAATGGTTCTTCTGGACCGATTGATCGAAATTCCCAAAAAAATTGAAGGAGCAAGATTTTTGTTTCTGAAGATCGGGTAATTTTCTCAAAAATTAAAAAAATTAATTTCTTATGGACTTTTTGTACAATTTCGTATCCGTTACCGGCTAAATTAAAAAAAAAAAAAAACAAAGAAAAAATTGAAATTTTTTTTATTTTCCAATTTTTTTTTCCAAATTTTTTTTTCAAATCCTTGATTAAAATTTCCAAAAAAATGAAAGGAATAAGGTTTTTGTTTCGAAACATCGAGTAATCTTCTTAAAAATGGCTAAATTAAATTTTGTTCGACTTTTTTACAATTCTGTATCCGTTATTGGTTGAATTTAAAAAAAAATTCAATAATGTTTGAATAAATTTTTTTTTATTTGTTATTTATTATAAAATTAAAAAAAAAATAGAGAAGCGTTCTTGTGAAAATTTGGATTGATGCTTATCAACTACCGGCATTCGCGTTATCCAAAGTGTACCACGTGAACGTTGCACGGTCGGATTTATGCTGCTCTTGTGCTTACGCACTGACTCCTGTTTCAAACGATTGACCGACTCTGTACCTTCATTGTCCTCATTTTAAATTAATTGAATTCATGAATAGTTGATACATCAAAGGTGTACCCAGAACTCGTTGTATGAAGTTCCGTGAAATAAATTCTTGACTTTTTATGCGAAGCAAACTGGTGGAAAAAAAAAGTTTGTTCTCAAGACTCATCTTCTTTTTTGGTGAAAAAATCAATCAATAATTTTTTTAAAAACTATTCTTTTTTTTGTAAGCTCTAGTTTTTCATTATGCCCAGGGGGCATTTATTCGTGCCAGAAGTCGCTAAGCTAGTGACTCTTGTTCAAGAGGGGTACAGATATTGGGAGGTCGGTGATAGACTAGGCGTTAGTTCCTCGGTCGTGTCTCGTGCCTATAATCGATATCTAGAAACTGCTGAGTATGAGCGACGAGCTCGACAAGGTCGAAATTGTATAAAACTCGTCGGGACGATCGAGCAATTATTCTGCGTGTTCGTCAAGAACCTTTCGTTCCTGTAAACGTTGTCGCCTTGAATTTCCGAAACCATGAACGGCAACAACAACAACGACGACGGCAGCCGCGAAACATTTCGAGATCAACGGTTCTTAATCGTCTCCGTGAAGCTGGATTGCGGTCCAGAAATGCTGCCCGTGGGCCAATGTTGAGACCCGTACATCGCAGAGCTCGTCTAGCATACGCTCACCAACATGTTAACTGGAACATGAGGCAATGGGGTAATGTTCTGTTTTCTCGGTTTTGTCTGTACAATAACGACAAAAGGCCCTGAGTTTGGCGTAATCGAGAAGAGCGTTTTTCACAAAACTTTATTCGTCCCGTTGCAGCTTATAATAGAGGACCGGTGATGGTTTGGGGTGGTTATTGTCCACCAAAACCTAAACGCTAGGTGTTACATCGACCAGATCTTAAGACCCGTTGTGTTGCCTCGACGAAGTAATACCATAGGGTTCATTTTTATGCAAGATAATGCTCGTCCTCACACAGCGAACATAACCCGTCAGTTTTTCCAGAGACATGACATTACGTTGTTGAGGCATCCAGCGATGAACCCTGATCTCCATCCCTTTGAGCACGTCTGGGATATAATAATCTTCACAGTTTGGCTGTACTAGAGCACGCCTTGATTTCAATTTGGCAAAGGGTTCCGCAGTAGATGATCCGAAATTGCATTTCGAAAATGCGTAAAAGATTGCAAGCTGTGATTCAAAGTAGAGGCGGCAACACTAGGTACTAACACGCCTACACGCATGCACGCACACACGCATACACGCACACGCGCTCACGCCTATACACACACATTCTTTAGAGAATGAGTTTGGAGTCATCAAATACTGTGGAACTGACGAACCACGGGGTCTCATTTCTCTTAAAGAATCACACATACACACACACACACACACACCCACGTTTTTTAGAGAATGAGTTTGGAGTCATTAAATACTGTGGAACTGACGGACCATGGGGTCTCATTTCTCTTAAAGAATCACACACACACACACATACACATTTTTTAGAGAATGAGTTCGGAGTCATTAAATACTGTGGCACTGACGAACCACGGGGTCTTATTTCTCTTAAAGAACCATACACACACACACACACACACACGCACGCACACACACACACACACACACACACACACACACACACACACACACACACTGTTGCGGATTCGTCAGGTCTCGAGAGTTCACATGAGAGGCCAGCACCTCGTGGCCAGTTGCTCGCTAGAACTCCGAGATCATCGATAAATTTTCGCACTCTTTTATTCACCGTTTCTTCGATTCCCAGCTTCTTCTTCATCACTTCGCGTCAACCGCATGGAGAATTAATACGTTCACGTGCCATTAGTTTTCGTTACTTCCATTCTGGGCCTCTTCATACTTTCTTAAGGCTTCTAATCAACGTATTTAACGTAATTTACGCCCGCGTTGATTACCGCGATCGTGGGACAGTTTTCGGACACTTTGAACGGTTAAAACAGAGTTACTTGGCGAGATATCTTCGAACGACATTTTCGGGTCTCTTCGAGCACGCGTCGGCGAGCACGCCATTGTTTGCGCATGTGAAAATTCCTACAGTTTTTATTTCGACCACGGCTTATACCAATTCAACGATTTGTGATAATAAATATTAAGCTTCGTTACGTTGTTAAATTGGTGACTTTCTTTTCGCATTCTTTCCGGCCTCTTCATTTTCACGAACCTCCTCAAATTTTCCCTCACGGTCACCTCACCCCAGAATAACGGTCTCTTCCATACATTTAATGGTCCTTCGAGCCAGATCGGGGTGGCCAGTGAGTGATTTTTGAGTGTTTGGTGAAAAATAAAAGGGATTTTTCGGGATTTTCGGAAGTGCTTCGAGTATTAGAGCTATGCCGGTTCTGGATCACTTTTTGAGGGCGGGGCCCGGAGTCTGGGTTCCTAGCGCGTCAGAGGGTCTGCAGTAGATAGGGTGGGGATATGCCGGGGGGAGGGGGGGGGGGGAGTCGAGGAGTGTAGTTGTGTGTGTGTCTGTGTGTGTAACATTTATCCTAATTGATATTCAGTACATAAAATATATAAATATTTTATTTTCAACATTATTTTAAGCAATTAAGAATAAAAAAGTTTCAAATGTGATATGAGATCTTAAAATTATCATGAGCTGCTAACGTTTAGGATTGCGATGTCGATGATCCTCCTGCAACAGAGGAAATCCCATCATCAAAATCAATTTTTTTAAATAGCTGAACATGAAAAATTGAAATAGGACTTACCACCGGTGCATACTCCACAGATATCAGGTGGGACGTATATCGACACAGCTACATTACAGTTGCTGCACGCGTGGCTCCGAAGCTGCTCGTAATCATCCCTTTGGTGCACCCAATGGCTCTTTACTTGTTCGTACACTAGCGGATCTTCGCCAAGGCACGGGGGACAGATTTTCTTTCCACGTCGGTTGACATAGCATGACACTATTAGACACACTCGCGTCGTTTTTTTAATTCCGATCACTTCCGGCCGCGGAACAACACGATGTCGATGTATTGGGGAGAACACATTGTCCGATTCATGACCTTCATCGTCTGTCATCGCTTCCTCACCCTCGATGTCCTTATATTCGACATGTGGGCCATAATATTGAACGGCCCTGTCCAATACTTCGTCATCAAGTTCCATTCCCTCGTACTCATCCCCGTCGCACAGTGGGGCCAAATCCCAAAAAGCTGGCCAAAAGTCGAAAACGTTACAAATTCGGCTGAAAGTCAAAACTCGGGGGTTTTTAGGGTCGCTGATTACGAATCCGAAGTCAAAATTAGAAATAAAAATAAAATGGCGGATTTGAAGTCCCAAAAAGCTGGCAAAAAGTCGAAAGCGTTATAAATTCAGCTGAAAGTCAGTACTCGGGGGTGTTTGGGGTCGCTGACTATGAATCCGAAGTCGAAATTGGAAATAAAAACAAAATGGCGGATTTAAAGTCCCAAAAAGCTGGCAAAAAGTCGAAAGCGTTATAAATTCGGCCGAAAGTCAGTACTCGGGGGTTTTTGGGGTCGCGGACTATGAATCTGAAGTCAAAATTTGAAATAATAACAAAATGGCGGATTTGAAGTCTCAAAAAGCTTGCAAAAAGTCGAAAGCGTCATAAATTCGGCTGAAAGTCCGTACTCGGAGGTTTTCGGGGTCGCTGATGATGAATCCGCAGTCAAAATTTGAAATAAAAACGAAATGGCGAATTTTAAGTCCCAAAAAGCTGGAAAATAGTCGAAAGCGTTATAAATTCGGCCGAAAGTCAGTACTCGGGGGTACCATATAACTAAGAGGCATATGAAGGATTCTCTGTCAACTCAGCCACAGGTTTCGGTAGAAAAAAAAATTAATTTGTGTGGTTTCATTTTTTTA
This sequence comes from Alloplasta piceator, assembly GCA_946863875.1. Classification (NCBI taxonomy): domain Eukaryota; kingdom Metazoa; phylum Arthropoda; class Insecta; order Hymenoptera; family Ichneumonidae; genus Alloplasta; species Alloplasta piceator. The sequence goes on along the minus strand of OX333081.1, from coordinate 14,369,287 downwards.
CCCATAACCTCGATCCGTGTCACTCTAGTGATCTTTTCGCGATATCGTCAGATATACTGAAAGACTAATTTTTTCAGTCAAAAAAAGTGGCCTTTTTTGAATAAAAAAATAATCATTCTATTTTTTGGTAAAAAATCAGCGTTACCAGAACGTAAAAACTATTTCAAATATTCCGCTCGAATGCTAACACAAGACCACAACTTTTATGTGCAGACATTTTTTTTCAATTACTTCAAATTTCCGAGATATATTCATTTGGAAAGAAAACGGCGATTTGTAAAATTTTTAATTAAAAAATGTGAAGAAATTCACAAATTAGTAGCACTTTAATATAACCAATTACGGGGCACATCTAAGATGGTCGAAAAAAAGTGGCTGAGTTGTCAGGGAATCCCTCATATATAGATATAGTGCTCTTCAACTCGACCGACCGTGACACGCTGCTTGGATGGGTGCCAATGTATTTCAGTGTACAATGAAGACCGCAACAAAATTCAAGAAAGACATTCCGCGTCGTTAATGTACGAAATTCAGAAAACTATGTTTTATATTGCAAAAACTCGTAGCAATGACACGCGCGCAGCTAAGCGCAGCCATTTTCGATGTTTTCCATTCAATAATACATCCATCTACAACATGTGATAGGTCAGCTCGTGGAACACTGTGGAACTTATCAACTTTTCTCTACGTTTTTAGAATGTTCACTTGTAATTTTCCGTGAATTTTCGTACAAATGATTGATTTATTATTATCGCATGAACTATTATTATCAATTTTCAGTTACACAATGATTTTTTACTCACTTTCAGCTGTTGATTCCATCGGAAAAAATTCGAATCGGATATATTGTGAAGTTTTGGCGTCCTGTTCAATACAGCGTTGAAATGGTCATTTACTGCACGACGCGTCAAGCTCGCTCGAGGGCTCCCTTCAACTGCCGTACAAAAGCAGGTGTAAGGGTGAGGGCCCGCTGATGCCAAGAATGTGACCTTCGGACTCTTCCCCCACCTAACCCACGACTAAAAATGACCGAAACTTCAACTTTATTTTTTGACTTTTGGCCATTTTTTTGGGATTTTGCCCCACTGTGCGTCGACGAGAATCAACAACTCTGGTTCCTCGTCACCAGCACGATTCACGTTTTGTGCTTCGACACCACCGTCACGCACATTCTCAATCAGATCGCGAATTGGAGCCATTATTATTATTTTTCAAATTTCTCCGCACAATACGAACTTGACGATCGCACAAAGCAGAATGAAGAGAAAGAAGAAAATTTGGCAAAAATTTGAACCATTTTTCCCGATGGTGGGAGTAGAGGCTGCAGTTTCACACACTTTTTCGCATCTCATTCCTCCCACCCTCTCCAAATACTTGATGTGACCTACCTGAAAAAATCCTTGGCGGCACCGAAATCCTACAGGTGGATCTTACGTTGCACGCAATACAAGTCTAGATACGAGTGCAAAGGTGTGTGCCATGGCCGTTGAGTAGCCACTTAGCCGTTAAGTAGTCCCTTAGCCGATAAATGCTACTGTGATAGTCGAGTCGGTGTCATTCAAAGAGAAAGAACCCTTCTCGTAGCGTGTATAGTTTCTCTCAAGCACCGAGGATACGCGAGATTTACACGTTGAAAATAAAAATCTAGCACTTTTAGGGAAACTGATTTTCCAATTTTTCATAATGCCTTAACGCGCTTAGGGGTGAAATTTAAAACATCACGCTATTTAATTAAAGAAAAAAGAATGTGGATGCATTCGCCGAATTTTCATCAAGGGATTGCTCGCCTGCCCGAGCACATTATTTTCCTCACCCTCAATCTCGGATAAATCTGAGACATCATGCCATTTTATTGAAGGAAAAAAAAAATAAAGGTGCATCCATCGAATTTTCATAAAAGGTCGCCCGCTCGCCCCCACCACTTTGCCCCTAATTTGAGATAAATCTAAAAGATCACCCCGTTTTTTCACTTCTTCCATATGAGAAAAATAAAAAAATCTCGCCCGATAGACTTTTATGTGAATATAATGATCTCTTTCTCTCTCATACACGCGCATGCCCCCACCCCCTCCTATGAAGAAGTATATTTCGTGATGAGAAAAAAAAATCCCAAGGGCTGATGCTGATTTCGTTGAGACTTGCTCTTCAATCGCCACATTTTGAGTAAAGTCGCCTTTGAGCTAACAGCGAGGCGCATATTTCGTACGGCATCATGTCGTTGATTGCCAACGACAGGATTGCGAAGCAATTTTTGTGTCAACGAGGAGCATTAATTCAATCGACGGAAGAATATGTTCAATGGGAAGAAGAGTGTGATACGCTTAAAGAATCGTTAGTGCAGCGGGTGCGAGCCAAGCGCATGCGACTGACAATTGAATACCATCATTCGTTGAATTCACGAATCCTGAATTTGAAAGGCTTGAAGGGTTCAATACGCCGACGTTTTGTGCACGTAGGTGAAGGATTGACCGATCACGAATTAATATAGCGTGAAATTGATAGTGCGTTCACAAATTGTTTGACAACTGGTGCCGGGATTAATTGCAATTACATTGACCCGCGTAAATTTCTATTAGACTCGTTTGAATCAGTAAATACGCAAGTAGCCAACAGTATTGCTAAGCACAACAGTGTGAAGGTGAACACCGAGTTTCATGGCGAGTTTGCTGAAGGGGAAAAACGTGCCAGTAAAAGCATCAATACGGCGAACGTTGAACTCTTTGAAACGTCAAATTTGCGCGAGTGTTGAACGTTTGAAGAACGTGATAGTGGTTGGTCGTTAGTATCCATATTGAATTTAACGCTCAACATTAACAAATATAATGCAATGCGTGCAGGGTGCAGTTACGAAATATCGGATATAGTCCATAAGCGAATAGCCGTAGTGAATATTCATTCGAAAGATCAAGCGTGTTTTGCATGGGCAGTCGTCGCTTCGTTATATCTAGTGAAACTTCACTGCAATCGTCTATCATCGTATCTGCATTATTCGAGGGTCCTTAATCTTCGCGGTATCAAATTCCCCATGAAATTGGATCAGATTATAGTATTCGAGCGGTTGAATAAACTGTCGATAGATGTGTACATTGAGAAGGGTGGCAAAATTCTTCCAATCCACATTACGATAGAAGATAAGGAGAAACACATCAATTTGTTGTGCATAGAAGGTCCTGCTGGGACGAAAATTGGACATTTCACGCGGATTAGTAGTCTATCCCGCCTTGTCAGCTCGCAACTCAACAAGACGGAGAGAAAGAAGTTCATTGGCAATCGGTGAATAAATTCGTGCCCCCCCTCTATATATATTTATATATATTATCAAATATGTTTAATAATTATAAAATTATAATTTTTTACAGCTATTTGCACTACTTTCACTCTTCTATTAAGCTGCAATCGCATGATGTGGATTGTCAAGCTGTTAACAATTGTGCAGTTCGATTACCAGCAGACACCAACAAATGGTTGGAATTCGGCAACTTCAATCGGAAGGAACGTATGCCATTCGTCGTTTATGCGGACCTCGAATGTATTTTGGAGAAAACGAGTGCGGAGGAGCGGGAATGTTTCGTCGCGAAAGGTAAAGGAGAATTTTCCCACCTTTAATTCCCTTTGGAATTTTTCGAACCCGATAATAAAACGCAGCTGCACATTTTGGTGGCAAAGAAATTGAAAGAGCGAAGGATACGTTTGTCGCGAAAACATAAAAAGATTAAATGAAACACTTTCTATTTTCAAATAAGCATAATCATTTTCGGAAATTTCCATAGGCAGTATAAAACGCAGATGTTCTCTTGAAAAGCAAAGAAAAAGGTTTCAATATTCAATAGCTCGAAGCGAGTTCCTCAAGCTATTCATTCTCAAATGGTTCATTTCTTAAAGTGCGAAATTTCCAACAATTTTTTTCCACTGGTTTATCACGGTCACCATAGCCAAGCGAGCGAATGGATTAACTGGCCTGCCTGACTCGAGACTCATGCACCCTTAGTATTTTAGTATCCTTGTCGCTCTGCGATTTCCACCAAAAACTCCGCTTCCCACTGCAGTGTTTTTACTCTGCTGCCCACTCTAGCATTTTGATTTCGCTCCCCACTCTCCAGTATTTTTGCAACTCCAAATCCAAATTATTTTGTAAGTTAAGTCAGTCTTCGTTAAGAGTCGAACGAAATCAGAATAAATACTCGACACTATTCTTTCTTCAACATTCACAATATTTGCTCTCATTCTGTATATCATTATAATTTCAATTTTTTAATGTATATTATTGTATTTTTGAATAAATAATTTTGTTAACTTTATTATCAACGAAATAGAAAAAACCTACGTCATTTTCATTAATCGCGTGGGAGTTCGATACTCGCGATTCAATTATTTTTTCAAGACGCTGATTTACAACCCGCGTCGGCTCAAGCTCAACGGAGCCATCCGTGACACCGAACAGGGAAAAAGATAAACATCAACGTCATCGAGTTTTCAGCGCTGGATATTATGTGAGTCGCTCACATGACACGTCGCTATCAGGATACAAGTCACACCGTGGTGAAAACTGTATAAAATAGCTCATCCGAGAACTACACGAATTGGCATTGCGGGTTGGTAAAATTTTGTTGGATAATATTCCAATGAAAAAATTATCCCCCCAAGAGTGGAAAAATTTTCGCAAAGAAAAAAACTGCCATATTTGCGAAAAAAAATTCGGGTCATGCGAAGAACGTGTTCGAGATCATTGTCATCTGACAGAAAAATTCAGAGGTCCAGCCCATGCAAATTGTAATTTGAATTATCAAAATCCCTTTTTCATTCCGGTAGTTTTCCACAATTTATCCGGTTATGACGCGCATTTTGTCGTTAAGGAATTAGCCACAGCGTTCGAGGGGAAAATCGATTTACTCTCCATGACAAAGGAAAAGTACATCTCATTTTCGAAAACTGTCATAACATCCACGGACTCGAGAAAAAATATCAAGTTACGCTTTATTGACTCTTTTAAATTTCTCAACGAAAGTCTTGCTAAATTAGCATCATTCTTATCGATCGACAAACTCCGATCGTTGGAATCACAATTTCTGAACACGAAAAATTTCGATTTATTGACGCGGAAGGGCGTGCTTCCATATGAATATATTGATAGCTTTGACAAATTGAACGAAACTGCGCTCCCACCGCGGAATGCATTTTATAGCTCGTTAACCGCTTCGTCAATATCCGAGGAGGAGTATGCACACGCCGAAAATGTGCGCGAGCGATTTGCCATTCGAACGTTGGGTGAATATAGTGATTTATACTTGAAGATGGATGTATTATTCCTAGCCGACATTTTCGAAAACTTTCGCGACACTTGTGTAAAAAGTTATGGGCTTGATCCCGCGCATTACTACACTCTTCCGGGATACGGCTGGGATGCGATGTTCAAGTATACGAAAGTCAAATTGGAATTGCTTACGGACATTGATATGGTGTTATTTGTGGAGAGAGGTTTTCGCGGTGGCCTGAGTCAATGTTCATATCGACAAGCGCGTGTGAATAATAAATATATGGAGTCTCACGATAAATCGAAAACATCCACATTCTTGATGTATTTCGATGTCAATAATTTGTATGGGTGGGCAATGAGTCAGCCATTGCCATACGCGGACTTCCAATGGGTTAAAGAACTATCCAACTTCAACGTGAACTCAATTGCGCTAGATTCACCGATTGGCTATCTCCTCGAGGTAGATTTGGAATATCCACAACACTTGTGTTACGTCCCAACCGGCAAGTTTCCCATCTCGGTCAAGAAGGGGCAAACCCTTTCTTTACACGTTTTTCGGGAGAAACTGCGTTATGTTGGACAGGTGGCCTTTTCGAGCCTAACCTCGCGGAAATTTGCTCGGGACGGCCGTGAGAGTGTATTTTATTGAGCTCGGTGGCTTAAATAACGGATTGTAACTGAGGCGTTAGAATATTGCGATTTTCAACCTAGGAGATTTGATGCAAATGAAATGGAACAACATAAAGAAAATAACATATAGTCGAAAATTATAAATGTCGCGAATGAACGGAGTCACGACTAAACCACTGTCGCAATTCCTTCCAATTGGACAGGGTGATTTATTTTAGCTGGGGAGAATTTAATACGCGAAACGATTTTAATGGGGGTGAATTTTTTCTGATTTTTGAAATAGAATCAACATGTAAATACGACCAGGAGGACCAAACTAAAAATCATAAATAGAGTCGCGATTCGAAGTTCAATTACTGGATGCATAATGAATAGGTTTTTCTTTTTTTATAACAGAACCATTTTTTTAAACAAGAATTATCTGTCCAGAAATAACCAAAAACTGATCATCGGCAAAGATTTACCTTTCTCCACACGTCCAAAATTATTGAAAAGAGCCAAAAATATTCATTTAAAATTATTTGAAGTGGAAAATATCGTTTAGAATTTACTCGGAGTGGAAAATCATTTTTCTGTTTTAAATTTCTCAGACCGGAAAATTATTTTTCAATTGAAATTTATCTCTCTCACTCATCAATACTCCTAATTGGCTCAATTTTCGGCTATGACTCTCTCTCTCTTTTATTCCTATGACAAATTCATATTTCATATTCATATTCATATTTACTCCTCCCTCCCTCTTTACTCTACTTCTCTGCATTTTTTCTTTTCTTTTCGACTCCACCCATCGCTTCTTTGCAAGGGAGGGAGAGTCTTTTAATTAATAAATTGTTCTTGTCAATGCCGAACTATTTGATAAGTTTCATAATTTTGCAATGGCAATCTACACATTTATTTCATTGATTTTGAAATATTTCAAAAGATCGAAAAAAAAATGTTAAAATTCTGTGAGTTTTAGATATTTCAGTTTTTACAATATTTAATCAAGCAATCTATATGAATTTTATCGTTTGTAACAAATGTTGAATTTTGAAAAAAAAAGGTGTTCCATGACTGTTCGGAAAAGTGCCTGAATTGACCTGGTTGGGAAATTGGGCGAGAAATGCGGAAGAGAGAAGGGATCGAAGTGGCCGGAAGTTCGTTGCGGGCGATGAAAAAACTCACTCGCGTGCACACAATATTTCGGTTTTATTAACAAGGTTTAAAGTTCAAAAATAAAGATTCGATTCAAAAAAAGGGGTAGAATAAATGTTTCAAATAAATCGCTCGTCTCGCCGTGGCGATGAAGACGCACGATCGAGGTGATGCCGAAAAATGGCGGTCGTTTCGTCCGACGCCACGTGTCGCGCGAATAACTTTTCTCGCAAATTGTCGAAGTTGACCGCACCGAATCGAAGAAATTGCTTCCCGTGAGGTTAACGAAGGAAACCGAACCGTTATCGCTCTTGGCCGGTCGTAAATCGTCCAAGAGCTCGCGAATAGAAAGAAAATTGAACCGTGTCAAAAAATGGCCGAAAATCAATGATGATCGAAGGGCTCGCCAAAACGAAGTGAGGCGATGATCGATCGCCGCGAGAGAGCCGCCGTTTGGGGGGGATAGAGTCGCGAGAGCCACGGGTAATGCAGAGTCCAGCGAAAGCTTGACCGTTCACTGAGGGTCTCTCGCGGGAGCTCTGGAAACTGTACGCTTTTCTGAACACACTCCCCGCCTTCGGCAAACTCCGTTGACGAAGAGTCTGTCGGCAGAACGCATAATTTTGCGACAGGCCGCTTGAAGGTGGAAGTTGCCGTTCGAAGTGTGACGACTCGAGTGAGGCCGTCTTCGCCAGGGTGAAGTTCGAGGATCCGCGCGAGTGGCCACCGCGTCGGAGGAAGTCTTTCGTCGGTTATGAGAACGAGTGACCCCACTCGTATCTCATTCGAAAGATGATGCCATTTTGAAGTAGAGAGACTTTGATGGTGGTACTCTCTTGACCATCTCTGCCAGAAGTGCTGAAGCCGTGCCTGAAGAAGTTGCCACCGAGACAACCGAGATTCCGCCGTTGAAGTCAGAGATGGCTCAAGCACTGTAGTAAGTGCCTCACCGACGATGAAGTGACCCGGAGTTAAGGATGACAAGTCCTCCGGGTCGTCCGAGAGAGCACAAAGCGGCCTTGAATTGAGCACTGCCTCGACTTGCGTAAGAAGAGTCGTAAATTCTTCATACGTAAGTGCAGTCTCACCGATGACCCGCCGAAGATGATATTTTGCCGATTTCACGGCAGCCTCCCATTTTCCACCCATGTGAGGGGCTGCCGGGGGATTGAAGGACCACTTTGTGCCAAGGCTGGTTAATGCGGAGATGGTGTGACTCAATTCCATTGAGCCAGCCTTGAAGAGAGCCTGAAGAGTGGCATCTGCACCGCTGAAGTTCGTTCCACAGTCACTATACAGCGTGTGACAAATGCCCCGTCGACCAGAGAACCGCCGATATGCTGCGATGAAGGGCTTCTGAAGTGTAGTCCGTTACCAATTCGAGGTGCACCGCTGAAGTAGAGAAACAGACAAAAACTGCGAGATAACCCTTGTATGTTTTTGCTGCTCTTCCTCGCCAAGTCTTAACCGTGAAGGGTCCAGCATAATCCAAGCCCGAATGAAGGAAGGCACGTGAAGGTGTGACTCGTGGCGAGGGAAGTTGCCCCATCAACTGCTGATCTCTGAGGCCTCGAAACCGTGCGCAAGTGGTGCAGCGAAGAATGTATGATCGTACTGGCGCTCGACCACCCAAAATCCAGTACGATCTGCGGAGATAGGCCAGTGTTGCTTGTGTGCCGCCGTGAAGAGTCCGGAGATGGGCATCTGAAATTATCAATGTAGTTAGCCGTGAATTCCGAGGCAAGACAGGTGGATGTTTCGCCTCGGAGTGAAGGATCGAATGTTGGAGGCGTCCACCCACACGAAGGACTCCGAGTTGGTCGATGAAAGGTGTGAGGGCGGCCATTGCATTGCTCCGTTGAAGTGTCGCTCCGCTTGAGATTATCCGTAGCTCAGCAGTGAAGTACGACTGTTGGATGAGGCGTATCCAGAAAATTGTTGCGTCTTCCAGGTCTCCCGGTGATATCGGGTTGGTCATTGAAGTATGTGGAACTCGCCTGAAGCGGCCAAGAGCTCTTTTGCAAATGGCCGTGATTCGAAGTAGCCGATTTAGGGACGAATATCGCTCCAGAAGGTCCCAAACCGGTAGAAGAGCCCCTGAAGTTGAAGTGAAGGCGAGACCTGGACGCTGTTCGAGGTCGCAGTCGGTTACGACCTCGAACGACGAAGTGGGCCAACTGGTGCAAGGCTGCGAAAGCCAGGTTGGTCCATTCCACCAGAGGGGATGCCGAGAAAGTTGCCGAGGTGTCATTCCGCGAGACGCACAGTCTGCGGGATTTTCCTTGCCTGAAATGAAGCGCCACGTCGCTTGCGAAGTGATTTCTTGGATTGAAGTAACTCGATTTCGGACAAAGTCCTTCCAACGAGCCGAAGGCGACGTGATCCAAGTTAAGATTACCGACGAGTCGGTCCACAGGAACACTGGAACAGTTCCAAGTTCGAGTGTCTTCTGGACGTACGAAACCAGCCGTGAAAGAAGTAATGCAGCGGTGAGCTCAAGCCGCGGAATTGTCAGTCGCTTGAGAGGTGCCTTCGTCTTTGAAGCGACGAGCGTGATGGTTGAAGAGCCATCATCTGAAGTTGAACGAAGGTAAACCACGGCTGACATGGCCAATTGCGAGGCGTCCGAAAAACCGTGAAGCTGAACCGTTGCCGAGAATTTTAGTTGAAGCCACCGAGGGAGAGAAATGAGCGAGAGATCCGCCAAGTTCTCTCGGAAGTGAAGCCACCGTTGTAGAAGCGAAACCGGAAGAGGGTCGTCCCAGTGAAGTTTTGCAAACCAGAGCTCTTGAAGAAACATCTTCGCCGTGATGATGATTGGCGAAATGAAGCCCAACGAATCAAATAGTTGCGCCGTTTCCGAGAGGATTGTCCGTTTTGTCACAGATTGACTGAAGTTCGGCTGAAGCGTGAACTTAAAGTGGTCGGTTTGGGGGTTCCAAACGAGCCCAAGAAGTTTGACGCTGGAGTCCTCTGGTTGAATCACGACTGCGTGTGATTCTGAAGTGGAATGGCTCACCCTTTGAAGAAGTTTCGTGGAGTTGGACGACCATTTTTGAAGTGGAAAGAACCCTTGGTTGCAGATCTCCTGAAGTTGAAGTGAGGATGCTTGAAGTTCCGCTGTTGAATCTGCACCTCCGGAGATATCATCGACGTACCTGCCCTTCGTCAACGGAAGTACCGCCAATGGAAAGTTGTGCCCTTCGTCCTCGACAAGTTGCAGCATGACTCGAATTGCCAAGAACGGCGCGCAACTGAGGCCGTACGTGATGTCCGTCGCGAAGATGAAGCGATGCCGTCGAATCCAAAGAAGTACGTCAGAAGTGTCCTGCTGAAGTTTGGCACCCGTTTAGAGGAGGTCGTTAAGTGAGGCACCACTGCTCGTCTTGCACGACCCGTTGAAGACCACTTGAAGCTTGGTGGTGGTGCTGTGAGCCCGAAAGACCCCGTGATGGGGCAAATAATACACGGGAGTTGAAGCTGGCCCCGTGGAGGCTCGTACCATGTGAGACAACGTCTCGTACTCCTGAAGAAAGCCGTGATACAACTCTCGATAACTTGCATTAAGTGAGAGCCGCTTCTGAAGTTGTACCAGAGAGTGCCGAGCTGCCGTGAAGGAATCCCCGAGAGACGACGACGAAGTTTTGAAGGGGAGACGGACTGTATATCGCCCGTCTTCGTCTCGTGAATGTGTTTCCTTGAAGTGCTCTTCACAGGCGGAATCCTCGGGCTCAGATGTAGGGGCTGAGTCCGACGGAATTTCCTCCTGTTCCCAGAATTTTGAGAGAAGCGACGCGACATCCTCCTCGACGGAGGCGTGCTGAACCCGAACTGAGGTTGAAGTTGAAGCGTCTACCGGACCAAGTATTATCCACCCGAGAAGAGTCCGTTGCGCGATCGGGTCGGTTGGTCGGCCCTTTTTCACATCTGATTCGATGAGGAGGCCGTATGAATCAGCTCTGATGATGATGTCAATCGGCCCTGGCGTCTGAAAATCAGGGTCGGCGAGGTTAAGGTTTTGAAGGTGTGCCCATTTCCCGTTGAACGAGAATGACGGAAGTGACGCTGTCAAGACTTTTAGCACAAGGGCTGTGACGTTGACGGAAAGAGCCGCATCGTGTATTGAAGAGATCCTGAAGGTGACAGCTCCCCGCGTGCGACCTGCTGATTGATTGCCAATGCCGAGAATATTCAGCGAGGCTGACACGCGCTTGAGGCGAAGAAGCTGCACAATTTGCTCCGATACGAAAGACAGCTCGGCGCCAGGGTCAATGAGGAGCCGAATCCGTTGTGAAGAGCCCGATGGTGAAGAGGCCATGGCTTGACTCGTCGCCAAGAAGACTGAAGGTCGAAGAGCTCGCTGCCGTGACGCCGAATGCGCCGACGTCGAAGTCGAAGATGACGAAGCGCTTCGAAGTGATGCCGATGGAGTTGAAGAATTGCCGAGAGAAGTGAGACCGATCGAAGCTTGGTTGAAGGGACTCGAAGTTCCGTCGCATTGGTGACCCTTGCGGAGTCAAGCCTGAGGCTCGGTTGGCGACGATGTTGCCGATGGCGTCGAGGCGGCTGCCTGACGGTTTGAAGCGCCCGAATTCCCTTCGGCTCCCACGTGGATTAAGGTGTGGTGCTTTCCTCCACACTCGAAGCACCGCTTGTCGACTCGGCAGTTGACAGCGGAATGCGGCCCGAGGCAGTTGTAGCAGAGCCGCCGTTGCTCTGCTACTTCGCGCCGCTCCTTGGCGCTCTTCTGCCTAAAGAGCGGACATGAAGCAATGAAGTGGGCCTTGAGGCAGAAGTGGCACTGCTGGGTAGCCGATCCAGCCGGATAAAGAGGGCCCTTCGAGAGAACCGCCGCCGCTGACTTCTTGTCCAGATCTGAGGGCTTCTCTGGCTTGTCCGATCTTTCCGAGGAGTCTTCAGCACGTGAAGTATGGGCCCTCGCGCTGGCTGCTTGGCGAGATGTCTTGGCTCCCACGGTGCGAGAACCTTGGGCTGAAGTGGCCGACTGTGGTGGCGCCTCGGCCATCCGCGCCTCCAGACTCTCAAGGGCTCTGGCACGAGCTATGAGGAATGCCCGAAACTGGGCGAACGTCGCAGGGTCGGTTGAAGCGCCCAATTTTACCTTCCACTGCTCTCGAAGGTGTTGGTCAAGCCGTGACGCCAGGAAGTGAACCAAAACCAGATCCCAGTGATCTACTGGAGCGTCGAGCGCCCGAAGAGCGTTAGTAACCTCAGCCGTGGTGTTGATGAGGTTATTGAGCGCCTTGGCTGACCGTGAGGTGACCCGAGGAATACCGAAGTGTCTGTCAAGCTGAGAGTTGATTAAAATTCGCTTGTTTTCATACCTCTCCTGAAGGGTGTCCCAAGCTGAAGCAAACGACTCTGAAGAGACCGGAAGATTAGCGATCAGTTGCGCAGCATCGCCCTTGAGAGAAGTGCGCAGGTAATGCATTTTCTCAACGGAAGTGATGTCCGAATTGCTGCCAACCATCGAGACGAAGAGATCGTGGAAGGAACGCCAAGCTCGAAAATCTCCATCGAAGACCGGCAGTTTTATGTCCGGAAGCGTTCGCCGAATAGAGGATGGCCCGATGGCAGAAACGTCTGCGAGGTTGGCCCCGCTGGGTTCGACTCGCTCGAAGTGCTCCTTGATTACGAGGAGGCTGACCTTGGCGGTCTCGTAAGCGCTTTGGCATTGCGCTTCGATCCCCTCCACGAAGTACTCATGTTCGGCGAGATTTTCGCAGTTCATGTCGAGTAAACTGGCGTGCTCGTGCTGAAACCGCGTTCAATTGGCCTCAAGAAGGTCTAGCCGAGTCGACGCCAGAGTTTTGGACATCGTCTGAGGAGTTACGGAGGCAGACTTCTCAGCGATGCCCTCAATGCACTTGAAAGTGCTGAGGAGCCCTGTGATTCGGCGTTCCATCTTCGCGACGTTAGTCGTCATAATGGAAGCGACAACGAAGTACGCGCACACACTCGGCGACGAGAATGTTCGTGTGACGCACTTGAAAAGCCCAAAAAACAACCGAAACAACGAGGTACGCGCACACACTCGGCGACGAGAATGTTCGTGTGACGCACTTGAAGAGCCCAAAAACCGAAAAAACGAAGTACGCGCACACACTCGGTGACGAGAATATTCGTGTGACGCACGTGAAGAGCCCAAAAACCGAAAAAACGAAGTACGCGCACACACTCGGCGACGAGAATGTTCGTGTAACGCGCACGAAAACCAAAACCGAAAAAAGAACGAAGTACGCGCACACACTCGGCGACGAGAATGTTCGTGTAACGCGCACAAAAACCAAAACCGAAAAAAGAACGAAGTACGCGCACACACTCGGCGACGAGAATGTTTGTGTAACGCGCACGAAAACCAAAACCGAAAAAAGAACGAAGTACGCGCACACACTCGGCGACGAGAATGTTCGTGTAACGCGCACGAAAACCAAAAGCGAAAAAAGAACGAAGTACGCGCACACACTCGGCGACGAGAATGTTCGTGTAACGCGCACGAAAACAAAAAAAAACCGAAAGAAAACGAAGTACGCGGGCAAACTTGGTTCACGAAATTTGTTGCGATGCGTAGCGAGGAAATCCGAAGAAACACTAAGTGCGCCGAAAGTTTCCGAAGACTGCGAAATTAAACGCGAAGAAAATCCCGAAGCGCACAAAGAATCACGTGACGCGCTCCCACACTCGAATATCGAGAATGTCCGTGAGACGTGTCGAACGAATGTCCAGAAAATTCCCGATGATCGCGAAAAATGCAAAACTCACGAGATACGCATACACACTCGTTGAGCGATAATGTCCAGCGAGGAGCGAAGATCCGCACAAAGCGGACGAAGCGATAGCTTTCTTGGCGCGCGCGAGAGCGCGATGCTATCCCCGCGCACTCAACGAAGAAATTTCTCGAGGCATCCGGGCTCTCCTCTCGTGCGAAAGTGAGAGAGAGAGACTTATGCGCACTGAACGTGAGCGAGAGAGACCGAAATAGCGAAGCGTGACGAGCACGTTGTCGGACAACGGAACGCCGGTTCTCTCTCGCACTTTTCTCTTTCGCGAACTGAAGCACTTCCGCAATCTTCACCAATTTCCCGATCCGGCTCGAAGGACCATGTTCGGAAAAGTGCCTGAATTGACCTGGTTGGGAAATTGGGCGAGAAATGCGGAAGAGAGAAGGGATCGAAGTGGCCCGAAGTTCGTTGCGGGCGATGAAAAAACTCACTCGCGTGCACACAATATTTCGGTTTTATTAACAAGGTTTAAAGTTCAAAAATAAAGATTCGATTCAAAAAAAGGGGTAGAATAAATGTTTCAAATAAATCGCTCGTCTCGCCGTGGCGATGAAGACGCACGATCGAGGTGATGCCGAAAAATGGCGGTCGTTTCGTCCGACGCCACGTGTCGCGCGAATAACTTTTCTCGCAAATTGTCGAAGTTGACCGCACCGAATCGAAGAAATTGCTTCCCGTGAGGTTAACGAAGGAAACCGAACCGTTATCGCTCTTGGCCGGTCGTAAATCGTCCAAGAGCTCGCGAATAGAAAGAAAATTGAACCGTGTCGAAAAATGGCCGAAAATCAATGATGATCGAAGGGCTCGCCAAAACGAAGTGAGGCGATGATCGATCGCCGCGAGAGAGCCGCCGTTTGGGGGGGATAGAGTCGCGAGAGCCACGGGTAATGCAGAGTCCAGCGAGAGCTTGACCGTTCACTGAGGGTCTCTCGCGGGAGCTCTGGCAACTACACGCTTTTCTGAACAATGACTTTTAAGTTTTATACTGAAATATTTAGAGTTTTTAATAAATGAATAATTTCATTTAATTCTTATTATTCAAATTTTCCTTTATTGATAGTCTCGCTTTTCCGCTTTACCTTTTCCTGAAATAAATCATTCATTCATGCATACTCTTACTATAATTACTAACAATTTGCACGTATTTTCTGAGGCGAAATTTCTCTTGAGTTTTCTAATTCTTTCTATCCCTTGTGTCCATATACATCGTGTGCCCATCCATCGTGCGATCCATCGTGCGAGAGAGAACGAAACAACTTAAGGGGGTAGCTGGCCTCGTGTCGTCCGCGGGACGCGAAGAAATTTCCTCGGACCCTTGAACAAAGACTCTTTTCCCTCTCTCATCGCTGTCTCACTTCTTTCTCGAGTGGTCTTATTTTTCTTTTTGGCTTGACGAATTTATTACCCCCGGATGTTTAATATATTTGATATTTCTTCATTGCTCGAAAATCTCAAGTATAACGTTAGAAATAAATGGATATCGGGTTGCACTGAATTGCGCCCTATCTTCAAGCAATTTCCTTTCTTTCTCCACGCTGCGTGACTCATTTTTGAAGAGCCACGTGTGCTCTTTTCACGATACAGTGGTATTCTTTTCTTTCGTCATTTTCTTTTCCTACTTGTCCTTTTTTTTCTTTTCTACCCTAATAAATTATTGCAACGGCCGAACCTTGTCAAAATTTCCAAGCAACGACTTTCGACATTCTCAAGAGGAATTTTTTCTCTGCGTTTTTGCGTTTATTTTTAAAAGTAAATCTAATTCCCATTTCAACGGACCTGACCCAAGCCATAATTCCCATTCTCGAATTCAAAATTGACTTTACATTACTGTCTTTTCCTACGATTTTCAGGATCTCAGGCCTAAAGTGCCAATAAAATGAGAGGAAGAACCACTGGTCATACGCTCGGGTACAATTTCTCGGTGCCTCATTTAATATTTGTATCGGTGTGACTGCACGCTAGTGTGCGTAAAGATTTCTATATTACGCTGGGCTAATATGAGTGCCACGCGCTTTCGAAGATCTTAATACCCACGTCGCTTCGGCCCACAAAGGCTCTATCGATATTTACGCGGGGTCTTATATCTCTGCCGGATGTTTTTCCGAGCCGGTGATAGCAATTGTTTTATTTACCCTGCAATATAATCTCGCTTGAAATTCTTTTCGGAGATTCGAGTCGGTGGATGACTGTACAGGCGTTGACGTTGTCGCCATGGCTTGTAATTCGACCCTTAGAGAATGGGTGGGAATATGGCCACACCGGATGAATGGCTCCTCGCTTTGACTGTGTTCTCTTCTCATGCGCATTTTTCCTCGAGAATTACGCGATATGGGCAAACCCGTGGACGATGAGAGATTCCGAAAATCGCGGGACGTAACACTTGCATGATAAACATGGTGACTTGCCATTTTGTCCAACGCACGGTAAACCTCCTGGCAAGCGGCAGGAAAAGCTCCTCGCAACAGTCACAGATAAAAAGCGCTATGTCATACACTATTGCGCTTTACAGCAATGCTTACGTCATGGTTTAAAAGTCAGCAAAGTGCATAGAATTTTGAAATTCAAACAATTCACCTGGCTTCAAACATATATTGACTTGAATACACAGTTTCGAATACACGCCACTAATGAATTTGAAAAAACGCTATTCAAATTAATGAATAATGCAGATTTTGGCAAAACCATGGAGACTGTTCGAAATCACGTAGAAGTTAAATTGTTGACCAGGTGGGCTGGGCGATATGGTGCAGAGGCGATGATCTCGAAACCGAATTTTCATAGTTGCAGTATCTTTGCGGAAAATTTAATCGCCGTTGAATTGAGAAATCTCGAGGTGAAAATGAATAAACCAATATATGTGGGTATGACTGTTCTAGACATATCAAAAATATGTTTATACGAGTTCCACCATGACTTTATGAAACCGATGTATGAGAATAATTGTAAAGTTCTGTATACTGACACAGGCAGTCTTATATACAAGATCGAATCCGACGATGTATATGCGGATATAAAAGCACATATACATAATTCGATACGAGTGACTACCCCGTCGATAATGTACATGGCATGCCGCTTGCCAACAAAAAGATTCCGGGTCTTATGAAAGATGAGAGCAAGGGATTCATCATGACTGAATTCGTGGGGCTCAGGTCAAAAATGTATGCGACGCGAGTTGCCGGACGGGAACTAGATGTAAAAAAAGTAAAGGGGATTAAAAGCAATGTCGTTGCTCGAACAATCACCTCCGACGATTATACGAAATGTTTAACCAATTATGATGTTGACGACATGAAGCGAAACCAATTTTCATTTCGGTCGACATTGCACAATGTGTATACTATCTGCGAGACGAAAGTTGTCTTCAGCCCACACGACGATAAGCGCTATATCATACCGGGAACAGTTGAAACATTACCATGGGGTCACTGTCAAATTCCCAAGTGAATATTGAAAAGGATATGCAAAATGGAAACCTTGTATCATAATATGCATTGGTGTGAAAATAAAGGGAAAAGTTTTCGAAACTCCTGTGTTGAACCTTCCCAGCAAACACAGTTCCGAAATAGTTACGAAAATGTTACGTAACGTGTGTTACATTGGACATAACATTTATGTCACAAACTCCGTGAATGAAGCAGAGTTTGTTCTCAAATATGTCATCCTATAAACAAGTCACAGATACGAAACATCTACGAGGAATAATAATGAAATATACTCATACCCAAGATGTAACATATTCAGCTCATAGATGTAACAAACTCATCACATAGCCATAACAAACTCAGATAATAGATGTAGAAAATTCAGATCATAGTTGTAACAAACTCAGCTCATTGATGTAACTCCTACGAAACGAAACGTAACCCTGGTGCATAATACTCGTAACAATGATGTCAATGTGATTTCGTGGTTATAGGTAATTTACGTATATACATATTTTATCAACAAATTACAAGAAATTTATGTATTTCCAACCTACATATTAGGTTGGAATTTTATTTTTATTTTAACATTTGAAAAGTACATTTTAATTATAATTTATAATTTTTGTAGAATACCTACAAATATGATGTATCGTCCACCATTTGAGGTACCAAATGAACAATTTTTGGGGACTAGTTAGAACCCTCAAGGTGCACCGGTGTCCTGAAAAGTCTAGTTTTGAGTTTTTATACTCTACGCTGATAAACTGCTGGCGACGTCTCATTTCCTTTGTAAACTTTTTCCCACGGGATGAGCGTGGCACATTTTGATTAAAGTCAAAATTGTGACCAGGACAATGCCTGGAAAGTTCAAAATAGGCTAACAATTTCAAAGCAGGCCTGCAACTCTGAAATAAAGAGCAGAAAACGTGTGTCATGCTCATCTCATGGGAAAATGAGTTACGAAGGAAATGAGACGTCGTAGAACAAAATCTGTCTATCAATTCTTTCTGAATCATGCGCAGAGTATAAAAACTCAAAGCTAGGTTTTTACACAGAGTGTAAAAACTCAAAACTGGGTTCTTACACTCTGCGCATGATGCTGAAAGAATTGCTGGATAGATTTTGTTCTACGACGTCTCATTTCCTTCGTAACACTTTTTCCTATGGGATGAGCGCGGCACATTTTGATTGAAGTCAAAATTGTGACCAGGACAATGGGAAAGTTCAAAATAGGCTAACAATTTCAAAGCAGGCCTGCAACTCTGAAATAAAGAGCAAAAAACATATGCCGTGCTCATCTCATGGGAAAACGAGTTACGAAGGAAATCATACGTCGTAGAACAAAATCTGTCTATCAATTTTTTCTGAATCATGCGCAGAGTGTAAAAACTCAAAGCTAGGTTTTTACACAGTGTAAAAACTCAAAACTGTGTTCTTACACTCTGCGCATGATTCCGAAAGAATTGCTAGATAGATTTTCTTCTACGACGTCTCATTTCATTCGTAACACTTTTTCCTATGGGATGAGCGTGGCACATTTTGATTAAAGTCAAAATTGTGACCAGGACAATGCCTGGAAAGTTCAAAATAGGCTATCAATTTCAAAGCAGGCCTGCAACTCTGAAATAAAGAGCAAAAAAAATGTGCCGTGCTCATCCCATGGGAAAATGAGTTACGAAGGAAATGAGACGTCGTAGAACAAAATCTGTCTATCAATTCTTTCTGAATCAGCCGCAGAGTGTAAAAACTCAAAGCTAGATTTTTACACAGAGTGTAAAAACTCAAAACTGGGTTCTTACACTCTGCGCATGATTCAGAAAGAATTGCTAGATAGATTTTGTTCTACGACGTCTCATTTCCTTCGTAACACTTTTTATTATGGGATGAGCGCAGCAAATTTTGATTAAAGTCAAAATTGTGACCAGGACAATGCCTGGAAAATTGAAAATAGGCTATCAATTTCAAAACAGGCCTGCAACACAGAAAGAAAGGGCAAAGAGAAATTAAGCGAACGTGCAACGCGAATGAGGTTATAAACCGAGTAAGAGAAATTCCTGGGTGTTTTTCCATCACGGCAAATAACCATATAACTTATTTTTTTCTTTTAAATAAAGGGATCACATTAAACTTACCTCTTGCAATGTATGCTGTATTATTCTGGTTTATTCTGTATTACGCTGGATTATCACCTCCTTGTACTTTACACTCACATATTGTTTACGTTCCTTAATCGACATAACCTTAAAATGATTGAGGACATTTCTCGTAATATATGATACGTATATGTTGCGGATTTGTTACAAGAAATGACTTGTGACATTTATGTCACACATTATACATATTCGCTACGTAGCCTATACTACGAGATTATAATATCACCAATATCTATAATTGTTACAGCAATGTTCTATAATTGTTACGGATTCGTTACAAGAAATGTCTTATAACATTTATGTCACAGTGTGACATATTTGCTACGTAGCCTATACTACGAGATTATAATATCACCAATGTTCTATAATTGTTACAGCATCGACTCGTAACAGTTTGACAAGTTTACAGTACATGTAAATATCTCGTATAAGAGTGACGAGATCTTGACGTATCAATGTTACGTATTTGTGATGTCTATAGTTTTTCGTAATTCCTACATCTTTCATTGACATCCTTACTACATATCGTCAGGACGTATTATATACATCTCGTTTACGTGCGTTATGAAAAATTTACGAATTTGTGATGAACATTATATGACGTAGTTATTACATTTCAATTATACGTAAATGTTTCGTAAATCATCCAAGTGTGTTTGCTGGGTTTTTCCTCCACAAACAGCTTTGAAGATCTGCATGGTCATGCGTGCAATGGAGACCGAGAAAGAGAGTTGGAGCGAGACAGAGACGGCGTTAACCTGCTTAGCTTGGTCGTCAAACGTTGGCTACGGTTGAGGGGTGTTACGTCAAAAATGGGAGTTTTCGCGAACTATTAATAATTTTTGACGTATGATGTGTTGAATTTGATTGAGACTCTCTAGTCATGGAAAAATTTTGGTACTACTCCTGGAATCAATCTCGAACACATCTGCCACTGTTTTTGAGTCTAACCTTTTGGAAAATTACTCGGGAAATGGGCTTGGAATCACTGTTAAATTTTCGATTGCGTAAGGTATGTACTGAGATTTGAACTCGGGGTTTCGATATGATTCACTATTGGCTTTACCCCGAGGATCACTGTCGTTACTTTTATTGAACAAAGAGGTGATTGGAGGAAGATCAATTAGAATTAGTTTGTAAATAGTTATCGGATGTTTAAGGATTTCAGTGGAAATAATTTTGGGTTTTGGAGTCTCTCTAGTTATTTCTGTTTCTGTAGGCAATGCCCGTACTCCGTGATAATTTGATCCCGATCTTTGAACAGGGTTTAACCTTTTTGGCCACGGATTCGAATATATCGCGTCGAGTTTACGTAATTGATACCTTCGTCCGGCTCTGCGTGTTCTTTTCTTTTTGCGCGGTACTGGGGGGTTGACTCTCATGGAATTTAAGGGAAGAGTATCCAGGGTGAATTTCCGGATGAGCTTGCAACCTGACGCAACTCTAGTCCCAACCAGATCTCCGCCGAGGAAAAGAAGGAGTACGAATATTTGGTGAGTGTGCAACCTGACGCAACCCTTGTCCCAACCAAATTTCGCACAAGAATAGGTAAACGATTACTTGGTGAGCGTGCAACCTGACGCAACTCTTGTCCCAACCAAGTTTCGCACGGAGGGGAGGACTACAAAAGCTTGGTGAGCGTGCAACCTGACGCAACTCTAGTCCCAACCAAGTTTACGCACGGGGGGAGAAAATAAGTAAAGAACATGAATCCTCGGATGAAGACGTAAATTTACACAACCGTACTGAGTCTCGAGATCGAATGTGTTAAACGAATAATAGAGAGAGTGGAAGGGTTTTTACGTTGAATTTAATCGTTGGGGAAGAGAAATTCCTTGGATTAAACTTGTTTAATTGTTTAAATCTTTAATGAAATACCGAAAAGGAAAAACTCAATTAAACTTCATTCTGTGACTATTGATGAGTCACTGGTTCGCGAGAGTCTCAAAATTGATCAATTTGTTATCTAACCCTTCCCTGAATTTTATATTTTTTTCTCCCTTGTCGCGAATCTCCAATTCTCGAATGACACGATTTGAGCAATGGAAAGGGGAGAGGGGTTAAAAGGCCTTTGTTAAACTTCACGCGGATGAATTTTCCTCCTTCAAATTATCTCAATAAATGGTTTAATTGAAGTCTTATGAAAGTTGACTCAGTAATGCTGCAAGAACAATCTAGATTTAAGATTCACTTGGATAATGTTGAAACTTCTTCTTTTAAATTATTTTAATGAAATTGTTTTAAATTAAGCCTTTTATGGACAATCAAATCACCAACGCTGCGGGGGTAATATGAATTTAGGATCACTTGGATAGAGATTCCAAAAATAGAGATTCTCTGAAAATAATCAACTAACCGGTTTTTAATTGAATTTAATCAATTAATTCCGTCCGAATTTATAATATTCACTGTGTTCAATTTTTCCCGAACTATTCCTCACAATTTCACCAGAGGAAGATGAGGTTGTAATAAAACTTCACTTACTGGCTGAGACGTTCTCCAAACGGAAAGGGTGACAGCATTTGTGGACGCACCGGCGACTTAGACGGAAACGGTGAAGTTGAATCGGCAGTAGATCAAGGGCGTGGCAGGTTGGCGATGAAGTCAAAGAATTTGTCGATGCACAGAGTTTAATTTTTGAGATCCAAAATTTTATTCAAAATCATTGTAAAAAAAGAAAGTAATGGTTTACAAAAACTTAGTCTTAAATTTCGCAAATTATTTAACAATAACCGCGATGTATACGTTATCCAATATTTCGTGGATTGCGGATGTCAAAGTAAAATAAACGAAAATTACTAAACAGAAAATAATAGTTAGACAAAGTAAAATGAAGTAGAATAAAACGAGGTCCAACGTCTCCTCCGACATTCAAAGGCCAATTCAAATTTCGAGAATTCAAAATAGAAGCAATTTCAATTCGACTCAGAATTCAAGATTTGAAATTCTGAACCGAAAAAAACTATCTTCCTTCGAAAATCGAGTGAAATTCTAAGTCCAAAAACGAATTGATTTGGAAAATTTCGGAATCAAGAACGTCTTTGTCGAAAAATTTCGCAAGTTCAGCCCAAGAATGGATTCGATTAGTACGATGGGTTTCGTAGTTTCCACGTCGGAAAAAAGTCGAAGAAGTCTGCCGAGAGCCCTTTTTCCGGCCTTTATATACCCGTGATCCAGGCTAACCCGTTCGATAAAAGTGGGGATTGATGATAAAGACAGAGGATGCATTTTTCTGACGCAATGCATTTTCCTTTTCTATCTCGTGAGCTTCCCTTTGAAAATTCGGGTCATAGCGAGGGCGCCAGCGTAGATCACAGGGTGGGCCCTATGCGTGTGGTTGTATCGCGGCGCATGTGGCTGTATTGCGGCGCGCGTGGCTGTACCGCGGCACGTGTACCCCCACACATGCACACGCTTATGCCACACGCTTCCTATATTCTTATTCCGTATATAATATTACTTTCTTATGAACAATAGTAATTCTAATATTATAGATGTTTTTCTTGATTATTTTATCTTGGATAAAGTTCTTATATTTTCTCTTATAGTTATCGTATTGCGCAATTGTTAAAATTACTTCTCTTTCTTATATCCCATCGTTTGTTTAATTATTAATAAATATAAAATTGTTGTTTTTGGATTGAACGTCGGAACAGTAAATTAAATATTTTGTGTGATATTTTTGCGGATTAAAATTACAATCTGAATTGTTATAAATAATTTCGTTCGTGATTTTTTTCCTGTGGATTTTGAATTGTTAATGTTCAAAAAATTTATGATTTAGATTAGTCCTGCGTTTGAAACTTCGTTTTTTTTCTTTATTTTCATAATTTTATAATTTTTTTTCCTTTGGGATGTGGTCGCATAGGCTTCTTGTATGAGTCCTCGAGAAAAAGGGGAGGTAGGGAGCTACAGCGCATGACTAGTAAAACTCAACTCTTATTCGCGTCCTTTTTTTCCTACGAGGGAGAGACGGGGGATTTATTGGGTAGATAAGAAGGGTAAGGCTAGGATAGAGGGTGAAGAGTGGGGAGGCATTCGAACGGTCTCCGGGTAGCGACGAGAGCCGAGCTCCTCGCCTTGCCACGCAACCTCCGTGGATCGTCGAAAAAGGGGAGGGGATTATGTAAATGAGCTTTGCCTCTGCTCGTAGACTTCGGGGCGTTTTGCATTATCTCTTTCTTCTAGATTTCAACATGGTAAAATAATATTTCGAGTTTTGAGTTATTTGAGTTAACTAATTCAAATTTTGAGATTGTTTTCCCCTGGAGTTCGATTATTGAATTAAATGGAATTCGATGCATGATTTTATCTTGCAATTCTAGGTTTGTTTAAATGGTTACTTCCTCGAAATATTACTTAGCATTGCGTAATGATTTTCCCATTTGGGAGGATTGATTCTGAATGAGTATTTCCCATCCTGGAATGTTCTCGCACGTATATGCCTAAACATACTCGGACACAGTATATATTCTAGTGCCTGTGTGTGCGAGCCCCGATACCTGTTTCCCGTGAAGTGTACAGAATTGGGTCTTAAGGACGGTTCGGGGTTTTCCGCGCCTTGCGACATGAGTGAGAAAGAGAGAAGGTCAAAGACCGGTGGACCTGGGCATAGGCCCCCTTTAAAATCTTTTTCGCTTCCCTTCTTGTATTCTCGTGGGGTCATTGCCCTCTTGGGAACGATTAATGGTTTCCTTTCCGTTTTGCTATGATCTTCTCCCTTGTCAATACTCATTGTTCTTAGTTGACTTAATATTTATTTTAGATCTCGTTCTTAATTATAATGTTTATTATCTATTTTGATTGAGAGAGTTATAGATATACTTTCAACTATTTCATTTGTTTAGTTAGCTATTATTCAGTCTCTTTTGTTTATTGAAGTATTACTTGGTTTCATTTATTTATCTCGTTCTGTTCTTTTTTAATTCCAATGCGAATTTCTCCCGCAAGTTCATTACTTAAATAAATTTTAACTATTGTTTCAAAGTTCTATATTGGTATGAGATGGGGAAATCCATCGTTGTTTAGCGCCATTCCGTTCGTTCTTATTTTGAATCTATTATTGATACACGTATATATACTCATATGACATATACATATACGTATGTGTGAGAGAAGAGGAACGCAACGTTCTCTTGTATGCTTGTTCTTCGAGGGGGTGTAATCAGCGCCCCTCGTTGGTTTTACGGCAGAGAAAAATACTATGTGCCTTTTCTTTTCTTTTTCCAATGGTAAGAGCATTTTCAGATCCAAGGATCTATCTCTTGGATCGATAGGCCGGTGGCGGGTATGTCAGTTAGGAAAGCGATGTTAGTGTGCCTGACCCACCAGTTGTGGTGACGAGCCTATGGCCTTTCCTGTAGAGATCTTTGACCCTGGTTTTCTTTCCATACTACCCGATTTTACCGATGGCCTTTTCCTTGAGATTTTTAGTTGGTAAAGTGAATTTCTAACTTTATCATTGAGTTGAACGGAATAACGTAGGAAACGACAAATTTTCCCCTCACAGATCTTCGAGTTTATTATTCTATAGGAGGGTATTTTTATAAAGAATAAAGTTCGGTGGACGTTACGTCAGGACGTAACACCTCCCCCCCTAAAACGATTATTGGGGAACCCAATAGTCGAAAGAGTGAACTTTCACGAGAAATTACGAGCATTTATATCTTTTCATTAGAAATAGTTGATCATATATATATACTAGGGGCTTGTAGGGCTCGGGCGCTACGCGCCCTCGCATCGTAAAGGTTCGCGTCTAACCCAAGCCCCGACCCCCCGCCCGCCAGCTTCCCCAACCCCCTCCCCACCATCCCACGCCTCCCCCCTCCACACCCGGCAACCAAACGCTGAATTTGGCCATCCATGGCCAACTTCAGCGTGCTCGATTCTCGATTCCATGGCCAACCTCACCATGCTCGATTCTCGAATCCATGGCCAACTTCACCGCGCTCGATTCTCGATTCCATGGCCAACTTTACCCCGCTCGATTTTCGTTTCCATGGCTAACTTCACCCTGCTTAGTCTGTGGCCAACTTCAGGCCGTCTCGATTCTTGTACACGGGGGCGGCGGGGGTGGCGGGGGCGGCGGCGACATTTTTATATAATATAGAGAGATAATATAGAGAGATATATGTGTGTGTATGTACGCGTGTCTTAATTCCATTAGTTTTTCTTCACGTGGTTAGGCCTTTGTTCTTTAACAAACGATTGGTTTCGATGGCCATTAAACTTTGTATGCCATTTCGTGTATACGCACTTTTGAAAGTATCTAATATTGCTTTCCTTCATTAGACTACGGAGGATGATAACGATGAGTTGGCCTGATGTATGGTATTGCTATTCCCGTGTTGTTTTCGGTGTGTCTTCTGCGAACGAGTTGTTTTGACGTACATGTTTCTTCTCGAAACGTGAGTGAGGTTGTTGTTGTGTTTAATCGACCCAAGTGGTCTGTCCGTGGGTATGACCAGACGTTGTCGAAATTTCAAGGTCTCATCGTGTCGATACGGGGCACCATTGAATGTTGCTGGCTCCTTACTTATGGGTCATCCTGGGCTGGCTTCTTATGGCATTGCCTGGGAAGTAACGCCAGACAAAGGGCACACGAATGGTTCCTCAATCGTTTCCTCTATGGCCATTCAGTCCTATTTGATAAGAATAATATAGGTAAAAGTTTGATTATGGCACAATGTTAAGGCCTTTTTTTGTTAGTCCTGGAACACTGCTCAATGTCATTAAATTCCATAGGGTATATGTTACCCTTTTCTTTTTTTTAATTATTTCCATAAGTGAGGAGAAAAGTTCAAGTAATTGATACAAAGAAATCGTTATTGTTAAATATTAATTTACCCCTCGTTTTTTTTTCATTTTCCCCTTTTCTTTTCATGAGTAAAAATTTTAGATTAAGTAATACTAGTATGAAAGAAAGTTAGTTATATTATGGTAGTGTGTAGAAAATTAAATTTACTCGAATTAACTTTATCGTTCCCCTTTTTTTTATTTTGTTGTTTTTTTTTGTTTTTTTTTTGTTGCTTTTTGTTTTATATATATATATTCTTTTTAAAGGTTTGTTAGTGTTGTTATTGTTACTATTATTGTTGTTACTGTGATTATTGTTATGATTATTATTATTGCTGTTATTATTGTTATTAGTATTATTACTATCATTATCATTATTATTATTATTATTATTATTATTATTATTATTATTATTATAATTGTCATTATTGTTATTGATATTATTATTGTCCAGGGAAAATTCTTTACCGCACCTTCTTGCTCTTGTATTTTACCGTATTCCTTTGCGTTCGATTGTTTGTATTGCTCTTTTTCTATTACCATTTTTTCCTCTTCTTATCTTTTTTTTTCATTATTCGTGGTCCATTTCCTCTGCTGATTCGATTTCCCGTTCTGACATCGTTTCGAGACGACGTGCAATTTCCTCAATTGTTTCTGTTGGTTGAGTTAATTCGATCTCTGCACCCCACCTGTCAATGACCGCGTCAATTAATTCTGCCATTCTCAAATCTAGGCTTGTAGCAATTTCGACGACAGCCTCCTCGATATTCGTGTCGATTTCCCCGTTCTTGGTTGTTAAGGTGGGAAGTATTGTCTTTTGTCCCCCAGCCTGGCTTGATTCGTTTATTGGGTCTGTCTTTGTGGTATTGACAGTATCTTTGTTATGTTCTATATTTTTTTGATGGGTAGGTTTTTCCGTTGTTCCGATTGATTCGTGTTTTTTATTTTGGAAAGATTGATTGCGAACTAGTGAGAAGCTTAAGAAAAGGCCTGTTTCTTCCTGTAGTGTGATTAATTCGCTCGTATGGTCCGTTTGGGATGTTCCGCTCGGACTGAGAGTATGTGTTTCTTGGAGATCGAGAGGTTCGACTTGAACGTCTCGGTATCGGCTATGTCCTATGAATTCGATGCGACTGAAATATTGTTCTACGGGAGCGAAAACGCAATCGCTGTGCCATTTGTACCATAGTCTACCGAATCCGATTAATCCGCAGTGATGCGCTGCTATACGTTCAGCCCATAGTTTTAAGAGGATGCTGGAGGCGATTATCAAGATTGACGCGTCCCCAGCGCCATTATGTTTGAACTATAAAAACTTAAAAACTACGTTACCGACTGCTGCATAAAGCGGACAGTGTTCAGAACTTTGCTACAACGCGCTCTGTGTTCAACTGAGTGGACTACAGATTCAACGCCTTTTAGCGCAGTTGAGGTTATGTTTGCGAAAGCTAGGGAGTTTTTCGCTAGATGACTCTGTCTTCGACATGCAACGTGTCAAAAATAGCATGTGAGGGATTCTCCGTAAATTCAGCCACTTTTTTCCAACCATCTCAGATCTGCCCCATAATTAGTTGTATCAAAGTACTACTCAAAGTCATTCTATGTGAATTTTTTCAGATTTCTTAATTTAGCATTTTTGAAAATGCCTTTTTTCCAAGTAAATATATCTCGGAAACTTGAAGTAACTGAAAAAAAATGTCTGTACATAAAAGTTGTAGTTTCGTGTTAGTTTTCGAGCGGAATATTTGAAATAATTTTTACGTTCCGGTAACGCTGATTTTTTTACCAAAGTACGGGGAAATTATTTTTTTATTCAAAAACAGCCGTTTTTATTTGGCTGAAAAAATTACAGAGTCTTCCAGTATGTCTCACGATATCGCAAAAAAATCACACAATAAAACCACACAAATACATTTTTTTTCTACCGGAACCGTATCTTGTAAACTTGAAGTTATTAAAAAAAAATGTCTGTACATAAAAGTTCTAGTATTGTGTTTGCTTTCGAGCGGAATATTTGCAATAATTTTTATGTTCCGGTAACGCTGATTTTTCCAAAAGAAGGGAAAATAATTGTTTTTATTCAAAAACAGCCCTTTTGATGTGGCTGAAAAAAATAGTCTTCCAGTATGTCTGACGATATCGGACAAAAATCGCCAAAGTGCCACGGATCGAGGTTCCGTAAAAAAAAATCAATTTGTATGGTTTCATTTTTTTCAATCTAGAATCTCGATCCGTGCCACTTTGGCGATTTTTCTGCGATATCGTAAGACATACTGGAACACTCTGTAATTTTTTTCAGCCAAATAAAAATAACTGTTGTCAAATTAAAAAAAAATTTCTTCATTTTTTGGTGAAAAATAAGCGTTACCGGAACGTAAAAATTATTCCAAGTCGTCTGCTCGAAAGCTAAGACAACTTTTACGTGCAGAAGTTTTTTTTCAGTAACTTCAAGTTTCCGAAATATGTTAACGAGGTCCCGGTAAAGAAAAAATTAACTTCTGTGGTATCATTTTTTTACCTTAGAACCTCGATCCGTGCCACTCTGGCGATTTTTCGGCGACATCGTCAGACATACTGGAAGACTCTGTAATTTTTTGAGCCTAATTAAAAGGGCTGTTTTGGAATAAAAAAATAATTTTGCCCTTCTTTGGTACAAAAATCAGCGTTGCCGGAACGTAAAAATTATTTGAAATATTCCGCTCGCAAGCCAACACAAAACTACAGCTTTTATGTAAAGATATTTTTCTTCGGTTACTTCAAGTTTCAGATATATATTTATTTGGAAAAAAGGCATTTTGTAAAATGTTGTATTAAATAGTCTGAAAAAATACACGTATAATTCTTTTCTAGTAGTACTTTGATACAAATAATTATGGGGCAGATCTGAGATAGTCGAAAAAAAGCGGCTGAATTGACGAAAAATCCCTCATATATCTCGGGAACCGTTGTGGCTTTGACACGTTGCGTCTAGAAAACAGCGCACTTCTGTGAAGATGCCTCTAGCCTCGGCTCGTTAAATATCAAAATTTAAAATTCTCTATTCAAATGTCTTAGACTTCGACTTGATACTAACCGAAATCAGTAGACTTTTACTGACTTCGATATCAATCAGTCAAAATCAGCAAACATCTCGTTGGTGTGTCTAAACAGGTATCTAAAAAAAATACATGTCTATTATACACACATCAGAGTATTTTCTGGAATTTTTGACATAAATCGAAAGTGACATACCGACATAAAAAAATTATTTTCGTATATTTTTATTATTATTTTTTTTTATTTTTTTTTTATTATGCATTTCCCCCCGTGTAGAGGCTTGCCCCTATTACAGGGTCAGCTCGGATCAGTAGCCAGTCCCCCCTGAGGATCTGGTCCGGATCAGTAACCAGATCCCCATGCGGTTGCATCCGACTTCCCCCTCTATAGCGCATTTGCTATGGAAATTAATTTCCATAGACACAGGGAAACTGCGGAAAACCTATATCACTATAGCCGGTCCTGTGTTCGCTTACCGATGCCGGAGCTACGTCACGTTTCGTCGAGAAATTGTAAACATGGACTACAGCTATATACATGTGACTCACACCCGTACGAATACTTGTGTATGCCACATATATATATCTGGAGCTTGTCACGCCCATATTTTTATTTTCTCGACGAAACTACGGCACAGGGAATCGAACCCAGGACCTCCCGATGCTCTGGTTTAGAAGCAAGCACGCTAGCCACCACTCCAGAGTACCGGTTTTTATTTTCGTATATTTTTGATAAAAATGATCATTTTGTGAACCCAAAAAATTCAAAAAAAAAAAAATTTGTTCACAAAGTTCACGTAAAACTGCAATTTTTTAATCTGAAACATTTTGCTGTTTGATCATATGCTTTCAAGATATAACAGTACTTAGGAAATCCGAAATGGCATGGAATGCCTCATTTAGTAAAAATTTCGATACTAAATACATTTGTATTTTGTCTTTAGTAAAAATTTCGATACTAAATACACTTGTATTTTGTGTTTAGTGAAAATTTCGATACTACATACATTTGTATTTTGTATTTCGTGAAAATTTTGATACTAAATACAATTGTATTTTGTATTTAGTGAAAACTTCTATACTAAATACATTTGAATCTTGATTTAGTGAAAATTTCGATACTAAATACATTTGTATTTTGTATTTAGTGACAATTTCGTTACTAATTACATTTGTTTTTTGTATTGAGTGAAAATTTCGATACTAATTACTTCTATAATTAGTAATTTGAGGATAATTAATTGCTGTAGCCTTGGCTCATTACATGTCAAAAGTCAAAATTCTCTGCTGAAATGTTTTTGACTTTGACTTGATATCAACTGAAATCAGTGGACTTTCACTGGCTTGAATAGCAATCAGTCACAATCAGCGAAGCAACTTTTCACAATCAGCTCATGTCTCGGAAGACCGATGTGGCTTCGACACATGGCTTATTAAAATAAGCGCTCTTCACTGAAGATGCCTCTCGTTTCGGCTCGCGACATGCAAAAATTTAAAATGCTCTTACTTTGCTTTGTTCCTCATCATAATCTGCGAATTTTCTTTGTCTTGGAAAGCAGTTTGTCAAAACCGACAAATTATGTCATTAGATGACTCTGTCTTCGATTCGCGACTTGTCAAAAATAGCACATGACTCGGACATGTGCTATTTTTGCACACGGTGCGTATTGAAAACAACGCACTTCTGTGGAGATGCCTCTAGCATCGGCTCGTTAAACATCAACATTCGAAATTATCTGTTGAAATGTTTCAGACTTTGACTTAATACTAACCAAAATGAGTCTAACTCTACTGACTTCGATAGCAATCAATCAAAATCAGCAAACAACTCATTGGATCATAACAACTTCAATTCGCAACTTTTCGAAATCAGCTCATGTCTCGGAAGACCAATGTGGCTTCAACACGTAGCTTATCGAAAACAGCGCTCTTAGCTGACGATACCTCCAGCTTCGGCTCACTACATGCACAAATTTGAAATGCACTTGACTTTACTTCGTTGCTCATCGTTATCTGCGGATTTTTATGGCCCTGCAAAACAGTTTGTCAAAACCGGCATATTATCTCGTTAGATGACGCTGTCTTTGATGCCCAACTTGTCGAAAACAGCATATATCTTGAATGACGATTTTAGCTTCGACACGTTGTGTATTGAAAACAGCGCACTTCTGTGGAGATGCATCTGGCCTAGGCTTGCTACATGTTAAAATTACAAATTCTCTGTTGAAATGTTTTACACTTTCACTTGATACTAACCGAAATCAGTAGAATTTTATAGAGTTCAGTAGCAGTCAATCAAAATCAGCATATATCTCGTTAGATGACTCTGTATTCAATTCGCAATCTCAGAATCAGCAGATGTCTCGGTAGACTATCATCGCTTTGACACTTTGCTCATCGAAAACAGCGCACTTCTGTGGAGATGCATCTGGCCTAGGCTTGCTACATGTTAAAATAACAAATTCTCTGTTGAAATGTTTTACACTTTCACTTGATACTAACCGGAATCAGTAGACTTTTACAGAGTTCGGTAGCAGTCAATCAAAATCAGCATATATCTCGTTAGATGACTCTGTATTCAATTCGCAATCTCAGAATTAGCAGATGTCTCGGTAGACTATCATCGCTTTGACACTTTGCTCATCAAAAACAGCGCACTTCTGTGGAGATGCCTCTGCTCTCGGCTCGCTACATATTAAAATTAGAAATTCTCTGTTGAAATGTTTTACACTTTCACTTGATACTAACCGAAATCAGTGGACTTTTACAGGGTTCGGTAGCAGTCAATCAAAATGAGCATATATCTCGTTAGATGACTCTGTATTTAATTCGCAATGTTAGAATCAGCAGATGTCTCGGTAGACTATCATCGCTTTCACACTTTGCTCATCAAAAACAGCGCACTTCTGTGGAGATGCCTCTGGCCTCGGCTCGCTAAATGTTAAAATTAGAAATTCTCTGTTGAAATGTTTTACACTATTTATACTAAAAGAAATCAGTGAACTTTTACAGAGTTCAGTAGCAGTTCATCAAAATCAGCATATATCTCGTTAGATGACTCTGTATTTAATTCGCAATGTCAGAATCAGCAGATGTCTCAGTAGACTATCATCGCTTTGACACTTTGCTCATCAAAAACAGCGCACTACTGTGGAGATGTCTGTTGTCTTGGATCGCTACGTGTCGAAATTTAATTTGCTCTTCACTTTGTCTTCCTACTAACCACAATCAACGGACATTGACTGCTTCTGCCAGTATTCTGTCGAAATCAGCATATGTTTCATTAAACAACTGTCTCTGACTCGAAAATTGTCAAAATTGGCAAATATCTCGAAAGACCGAGTTGCCAGCGCTTCATAGGATAAAAAATCGTTGAATAGTGACTTATTCTTTCCACAAATAGTCACATAATAGTGACTTCTTCATCTACATAGTGACTCAATCGTGACGTTTTCCCAACACGTTTCGGAACTTTTGTGAAAGCTAGTCCTCCTCTTTGTCAACATTTCAGAGCTCATTTGCAGTATTTTCATGAGAAATTTGTAGGGTATGGGCAGTAAACGAAAGACAAGACAAGGCAAGCTGGAAATATACTTTTTGTTATTTTTCCTTCCAATTTATCATTTGAGTGATACCGTTGTAAAAAAAATTTGTTGTATGACACATTTACCATGGATTTATAGCAACCTAAGGCCAAACTAGATCTCGCACACTATATACGTCGTGTTCTTTTTCATATGACTTTTTATGAAGAGATGGTTCTACCCATCAATACAAACAACTATTTCTATGAGGACTTCTCTGAAATAGTGAAAAAGTTGTTCGTATATTTAGGTAGAACCACCTCTTTGCTTTTACTCATTAATACATTTTTCTTTGACAAAAACTCTGCATGACTTGCAGTAAGCGATGGTTCAGCCCGGTAACTTAATTTTTGTACAAATGACAGCACTTTGAAAATCTCCGAACAAAATGGAAAGTATGCCTTCAAAATTTTGCAAAAATCGATGGTCGAACTTAAAAAATCTGCCAGAAATCGAAAAATGATCGGAATCGGATGAAACAAACGAGGTCTTGAAGCTTGAACCATTACTAAGAGAATGAGCTCGTGATCAAACCACAATTCTATCGAGAATAAAAATCACATCCATTTTAGTGCACGATTTGAATTTCTGTCGGAATGCAAAAAAAAACTTTTTCTTTTCTTTGGCCCTTATATCAATGTAATTTCGCCCTCTCAAATCAAATCTATCAATGGTCCTTCCAAAAATACCGACATTCTCAGGAATTTGAACCTTTTTGCTCAATTTTGACACCATTTTAAAAAACCTTGCAGTAGCGAAATTTTTACCAATTCCAAAATTTCTTTTCGTACTTGATGGCTGTCACTGAATTTAGAGAAAGGTGTTTGGTTCATTTCGATAACTTCATTTTTGTACAAAAGCAGTTTGAAAATCGTCAAAAAAATAAAAAAGGGTATGCCTTAAAAAATTTCCAAAATTTGATTGTCAAAGTTTAAAAATCCGCCAAAAATTGAAAATTTATCTGAATTGGATGAACCAAGCGGCATTTTTATGCTTTAGTGATTCCGAAAAAAATGCGTTTAAGAGGAAACCGGAATTCTATTCCGAAAAAAAGCTACAGCCATTTTAGTTCACGCATCCAATTTTTGCCAAAATGCCAAATTTGCCAATTTTACCAATCGTTTTTCAAAAAAATCGAAATTTCGAAGAAATTTCATCAAAAACTCTGTTCGTTCCATTTTTGCCCCATTTTCGAAAACCTGCAAATCACGAAATTTCATGTGCTTGTAACTTTACTTCAGATTGGCTAATCCCAAAATTTCCGGTAGAACCACCTCTTGAAAAAAGACACATCAAAAAGAACTCCGCGGATTGAAAGTGATTCCCCGCGATACTTATTTGTCCCTTATGCGAGTTTACCGTAGTAAGCGAGTCGAGGTACAAATTTCTCCTCTATTCTAACCGGCACCTCTATTCTAACCACTTTTGAGCTCTGAAATAGTGACAATAGTGTACAAATCTCTAAAATAGCGAAAAAGTGACACGATTTCTAAAAAATGACATTAGTGACTCATTGGCAACCCTGTCGGAAGACCATTGCGGTTTCGACACGTTGCTTACCGAAAACGAGCACACTTTTCTGGCGATGCCTCTGGTTTCGATGCACTATCCGTCGAAATCAGCACACTTCACGAAAAACGAGCTGGTTTCAAACAGTAGCTTCAAACCAGGAGGATCTATGTGCCTTTGGCTTCGAATCGTCCGTTGTTAAAATTAGCACACGCTCGAGAGATGCTTATGGCTTCGATTCGTTGCTCAACGAAAACAGCTCACTTCCCCGAAGATGCCTCTGATTTCGACTTTCTGCCCGTCATACTCCCGTCGTGTTATATGACAATGGCGTCGACGTGCTATTTGTCGAAATGCGCGGTATCAGACGCTGACAGTTTTTCGTTCAAATCAGCCCAGATCTCATCCGGTCAAGTTGATTTCTCCAAGCTGCTTGTCGAAATCGGCCCATGTCTTGAAGGAGGATCGTTACTTCCATAACAGTAAACTTCCTTGGAATGTATCTGGCTTCAATCCGTCGAAATCAGCGCACACCACGAAAGGCAAGTTAGCTTCGAGTATTTGCTGATCGACAACCAGACACGTATCCTGATGAAGACCTGATGGCAAAAACACAGGAATATATTATTTCAAGTCATTTATAGCAATATTAAAAAGAATATGACTAAAGATAAAAAAGTGAAATGTCATCAATATTGAAATTCCAATTGGATATTCGAATAAGCATGATTCGAATAAGCATGAATATTGATCAATTTTTCTTCTTTTCTCATCGCTTAGGTCATTTTCTTTTTGTTGCACCATCTCGCGCGATGGTTTGCTAGTGAGTGGCGCGATTTGAAATTCTTGCTACAATCCGTGCAAGTAAATTTTTGACATATTTTTTCGTGCTGTGTGAGGTCGTGTCGCGTGAAATTCGCCTTGCATCCTGAGCATTCCACCCTCGTCAGGTGTCTTTCTCTCTTGTGGCGAGCTACATCATGCACAACCTTATCACAGACGGAACAAACGCTCGGTCTTCTGGTATTTTCTTCGCCAGTAGAATGAGTCATTCGTATGTGCCGGTTCAGACTTTGCACATGGTTGAATTGCTTGTCGCAAATTCCACACACATACTTCGCACTGTGATCATCTTTTTGATGCTTCACAAGCAATTTCTTCGTACCGAAGATCCTGGCGCAGGTATCACATCGGTGCATCCGTGCTTTCGGTTTTCCAACCTTCACAGTCATGTTCACGTTTGTATTCGTTGCAACGTGAATCAACTGAGACTTTTTGCACGAGCAAAGCATTTTCAAGTCGTTGGCGAAGTTCCACCCATCGCTTCCAATGTTGATAGTGTTACGTCGTGAAATTGAAAATGACGTAAACGATAAAAATGCTCTTCGCTTGGGCTGGAATGCGCCAGCCCGGGACAAGAGCGTACTACTGGATTTCTTTGATATTTATATAATATAATGGATTGCTTACCTTCGGAGTAACGTTGCGGGTTGATTTATTCGAGAACCACGGTCTCGATTTCTATTTCGGCCGGGTGCTCGTCTCTGTTGATGAAGTCGCGTAATCTGTCGGCCTGTTCCCTCTCTGCGTGGCCGATATCCGAATTAATTACTGTCGTTGCTTCTGAGTGCGCGTCACTATTATCAACGACCGGCTTGATAAAAACCGCTGCCTTGCCGACCGGACGCAGTGTTTCCTTGCGGGTAAGGATAACTGGTCTTTTGACGTGCTCGTACGCGGCGATGCGCGGTTTGGACGCAGGCGCACTTGAGACACAATCCGCAAGAATTGTCGGGGGCGCTAATTCGGCAAGCGCGCGTTGGATTAGAATTTTATATAGGGGCTTATTGTCCCCCTTTCGCTTATAAATTTCGCCGTTCGCGATGGCACGAGCTTTCTTCCTCTGTTCTTTCTTCCCACCCCGTCGTCTAGTCATTGGATTACGACCGGGTAAGAAGGGGGGTAGGTGCTGGAAGAAATCGACTTGGGATTAATGACATTTTCCTTCTTGGAATGCACAGGAGTTCTTGGCGAACAATTGTGCAACAAGAGAGGAAATCAAAAAAAGGATGAAGCGAATTTTCCTTCTTGGAATGCACAGGAGTTCTTGGCGAACAATTGTGCAACAAGAGAGGAAATCAAAAAAGGATGAAGCGAATTTTCCTTCTTGGAATGCACAGGAGCTCTTGGCGAACAACTGTGCAACAAGAGAGGAAATAAATAAAAAGGATGAAGCGAATTTTCCTTCTTGGAATGCACAGGAGTTCTTGGCGAACAATTGTGCAACAAGAGAGGAAATCAAAAAAGGATGAAGCGAATTTTCCTTCTTGGAATGCACAGGAGCTCTTGGCGAACAACTGTGCAACAAGAGAGGAAATAAATAAAAAGGATGAAGCGAATTTTCCTTCTTGGAATGCACAGGAGTTCTTGGCGAACAATTGTGCAACAAGAGAGGA
Organism: Alloplasta piceator; assembly: GCA_946863875.1. Classification (NCBI taxonomy): domain Eukaryota; kingdom Metazoa; phylum Arthropoda; class Insecta; order Hymenoptera; family Ichneumonidae; genus Alloplasta; species Alloplasta piceator. The sequence goes on along the minus strand of OX333081.1, from coordinate 14,332,506 downwards.
AATCAAAAAAGGATGAAGCGAATTTTCCTTCTTGGAATGCACAGGAGCTCTTGGCGAACAACTGTGCAACGAGAGAGGAAATAAATAAAAAGGATGAAGCGAATTTTCCTTCTTGGAATGCACAGGAGTTCTTGGCGAACAATTGTGCAACAAGAGAGGAAATCAAAAAAGGATGAAGCGAATTTTCCTTCTTGGAATGCACAGGAGTTCTTGGCGAACAATTGTGCAACAAGAGAGGAAATCAAAAAAGGATGAAGTGAATTCAACTACTCCTTCTTTGGGTGCGCTGAGGTTCTTGGCGAACAACGTGCCTTTGACGACCGAAGAGAGTAAAGGGAAATTTTAAATGATAATTGAACTCACAAAAAACAACAGAAAGCGATGATCACAGTTTCAAAGTATATAGATATATATTGGTTCTCGATATATATAAAAAAAAAACACACACGATCACAAAACACAAAGATATAAGAACGGAATATACGCCACGATAAAATAGCTTGTTAAATGCGTGAAAAGGTTTTCACTCAGATGTGACCGTTCCAAACGCACTACTGAACTCCGCGAACTTCCGCTCAGAGTGAGGGTGTCTTTCGGACTGGTGGTCCTCGAGAATTCTTGAGAGATCTTGCTGTGACAAACGCACGCGTCTTGTGAGACTGACTGAACTCAGCTAAAAGGCACCCTAAGGGTTGGACCCATGGGCCTTATATACAAAATTGTGCGTTTAAAAGGGTGGGGGAACGCTCGCTACTCTGTTATCTCGCTCGCTCTCGTAGCTGCCCTACGTGCGTTCCTCCACGTGAAATACAAGGGTGTGTGTGTGTGTGTGTGTGTGTGTATGTATGTTCCATCTGCAGTGTATTAACTACAATAATTGTATGGTTATTATGTGATTTTGGTAACTGAAGTAAAAGTTACTAACATATAAAGAAAATAGCACATAATGGCTTATCCAAAAATAGTTGTGCATGTATATAATGCCTGAAACGCAAATGTATGTTTTTAGGTAAGCGTAAGCTATGTGTGCGCATAAGTACGTCATAATAATAATAATAATAATAATAATAATAATAACAATAATAATAATAATAGTAATAATAATAATAATAATAATAATAATAATAATAATAATAGTTATAATAATTATAGAAATGAATCAGAAGTAACCATACGCATACATACTGCACATACTCTGCGCTGGTACATTGGTGAATTTAATAGTTGATGGAAGAATAATTAATGCATCAGCTTGGAATTATATGCAACAACATGCACACACATATATATATATGTATATACACATATATATATACATGTTGCAAAAATATCCATTGCACGTATGTAGTATGCATGTATGCGTATAAATATATATATATATATGCGCGTATATATATGTGCTTATACACACATGTATATACATGCATATTATAAATAACTGAAATTAATGGTATAAAACTTATGAGCTTGATATTATAACTATATTAAACATATGGATATTATATAATATTCCGTTATAATACTTAAACGTTTATTTATGCGCTTTTATAATGCGTGAATACAACAAAAATCATTGTTTTATAAAATTGATAAAAGGGTATTGAGTTTAAGAAAAACGCCTGATTAACCATAGGATTCTTGTTCCGTTATAAAGCGATTTGTTTGATTAATAAGTATATTATTGCACAATTTGTGTGGGCTAAATGCTTGGATATTTCGATTAACAAAAGATTTTTTAAATAGAATGAAGAATGAATATTACTTCGTGTGTACGCCTATGTTTTGCGCAAGAGGGATGTATTTGTACACGTGACAGTGTCTACTGCGTGAGAACGCATGTTATTATCTTTCCAATATTAGGGAATTTGTGTATTCTTATTATCGTGTATATATTTTAAGGATTACATCTTCCTTATCGCTTGTATATTTTTGGGATTTTTCTCTTGGCTGAGAACTTGTATTCTCTGTATTTGTACAGTTGCGTGTTCGCTCGTATATGCGTTATCCCTGTCTTAAGAATATATCCATCAGTGGGGATGGTACTTATTCTTACGACGTTATTGTGCTTTTGCGGGAAAACCCGTTTTTTCTTGAGGAAAGCGTCTTCGTTGCTGAAAGCCGGGTTGTCGGGTAGTCATCTTCACGGCGCCGAAAGGGCGTGGTTTGGTGATTTTACCCTCTGTAGGAGGTAACTCTAGTTACCTCCCGGTGGTGATAGCCGCTATTACCGACTAACGACTCTGATGGCTCCTTCTTTACCGACGGTGACTACGTTACCCTCCCTTTGGTTCCTCGGAGCCTCTAGGTTTTGCCGATGGTTTATCCACGGCCGGCAACGTCAGCCTTGATGTACTCGGTTGATGCTGGTACGACAGGAAATATTTTCCTCTGGTGGTGGTGTCGATGCCAGGACGTGACACTATAATTGTTACAGCAATGTTCTATAATTGTTACGGATTTGTTACAAGAAATGTCTTATAACATTTATGTCACAGTGTGACATATTTGCTACGTAGCCTATACTACGAGATTATAATATCACTAATGTTCTATAATTGTTACAGCATCGACTCGTAACAGTTTGACAAGTTTACAGTACATGTAAATATCTCGTATAAGAGTGACGAGATCTTGACGTATCAATGTTACGTATTTGTGATGTCTATAGTTTTTCGTAATTCCTACATCTTTCATTGACATCCTTACTACATATCGTCAGGACGTATTATATACATCTCGTTTACGTGCGTTATGAAAAATTTACGAATTTGTGATGAACATTATATGACGTAGTTATTACATTTCAATTATACGTAAATGTTTCGTAAATCATCCAAGTGTGTTTGCTGGGGTCTTATATTACAAGCAATCAATCAGACAAGACAAGTATTTTTTGTGATATAATTTTTATTCTTTTACTACGTTATAGTCAGACTGGATTCTCATTATTATTAACAAAACGGGGGTTCGTTAATTGCAGTGAGAGGCATCTGTATTGATATAGTGCTTCGAACTCGACACATTTGGAACAGAGTCGTAGTTAAAATTTTGCCGTGTTCTCATGATACAATGTAAACATCCTATAATAAATGCGCCACATACAATGTAAGCAATACTCGTACGCGCTCAAGACTTTCGCGGAACGGAGCGCGTCGACAACAGCGTTACCAGAAATCCTTTATTTAGTACTAAATACCCGGTAGCAGACAGTACATTCTATTGTTTATTTAAATAATCTAGTGCGAATCAACCGTCTTCTGGCAATGCTGGTCAAGACCCAGCCGCGGGATTTGTTAATTATACTGGCTCTTTATATCATTAAAGTTCAATCGATAGGTTATCTCGGAGAGAATCTGGGATAAAATACTGGATAGAGTCAAAGAGATAATATTGCATGTATCTTTATCAAAGAGAGTGATCGAATATATGTATTTTTTTATTTATTCATTATTGGAAAAATTAGTAATCGTATTCTTTGAAATACTTATCACGAAATTAATTAGCAATTGAATTTTTTTTTTACTAATTGCTAGAATATTTTTTATCTTAATTACGTCAATTATTGATTGTTTGAATAATTAGTAATCTATATATCTACATTACTCACTGTTCCGGTAATTAGTAATTGAACTATTTCGATTTTTAATTACTTCGAGAATGAATAATTTACATATGGGGCATTCCACGTCAAATCACGCCGTCATCGGCCTGACCCCCTCCGATTTTGATGTCCAATGAATTGTTGGTTTCGTTTGGCCCAAAATATGACCTCAAATTTTTATACATTTTTATTTCAGTTTTTAGGACTTGCTCGACCGAAAAATCATGAAATTGACGGAAAACACAAAGAGGGGCCTTTTTTAAATTAATGACAAGTTTTTCACGGAAACTAGGGCCCGAAACAAAAATTTCCGTCTTAGTTTGATAATGGGCCAAAAATAATTACTTTTTTTTGTTTAGATTATAATTAATATTTTTTTTAATTATCCGTTTTTTTCAGGTCGTCGAGACTAATAAATTTTCGATATATGTCGTTTTACTCTGAAACAAAGAAAAAAAAATGAAGTTTCACTAGAAAAATATTTTCGTTGTTGTTATTCTCACTACAAGAAACGATTAAAATGAGAAATTATAAAAATAATTAAATTAAAATACGAAAATAAAATAGCAATTATTTTTATCCCATTATCAAAGTACGACAAAAAAATTTGTTTTGGGGTCTTCTTTCTGTGAAAAAAATTTAATTAATTTAAAAAAGGTCGCTCTTTGTGTTTTCGGTGAATTTCATGATTTTTCGCTCGGGCAAGCGCTAAAAAATGAAATTAAAATCACAATTCATTGGACATCAAAATCCGAGCAGATTGAATTTGAAAAATTTTGTAGACCTCGGTGAATTTTTTTTGTCAAATCAGCGGAAAGATCATGCAGATTATGTTACTTTATTCGATTCGAAAGGAGTTGAAGCTTTGTCCAATGATTTATCGCAAAGTTAACATCGATCAAATAATTTTTTTTATATTAGTAATTAGAAGAATTAATTATCTAATTATTCAAATAGTTATTAATTTGAGAGAATTATTAACTAATTTCATAACAAATTACTAAGTATAGTACACTGTTATTTAATTACTTGGATAATTTATAATTAGGTAGAACAATTACATAATGAAAAAAAAATCAGTAATTCATAAGAGCAAAATTTTAATTACTTTTGCTTATTGAGTAATTATCTTATCGAAATTAGAAGTTAAATTTTTATTGGATAATAATCGAACATGAATTATCGAATATTAGAAATACATACTATTTACCAAAAAAAATTTTGCATTTACCTTTTCAGCCATCCAATTTTCAAGGATCGTCTTCGACTGGATAAACACAATTTCCCTCGTTTTTTCTGGTTTCCCATTGTCAACACTCCGCTGATACACTGCTTTGGCAACAACACTTGCCCACTTGTTATATATTACCTTTGTTGTCTCTTCTTATTGTTTCGTAGATAGTAATTTTTAATAATCGAATATCAATTCGGCCTGTCGCATTCGCGTCACCTTGCCGGGGACTTTTTAGGCTAATCGGTAGCTAGCAACACGTTGCTACCAGATCACGCCGATGCTCACACAAGAAACGAAAACAAAGATACCAGCGCACCTCCACGATTGGCGTGCGCTGAGTGTGGGTATCCATTCAACACTATTCCAGCTTTTATGGCAGCAAATTATAACGTCGTTTTAGCTTATCACGATTTTATAATGACGCGGAAGCTAGAAGACTGAGCTTGCGGCCAGGATCTTACGCGTCGCAATTCACAATTAAAAATATTTTAGTCGATTCGCCGCCCGTTGCAATGGTTGATCCGCTTACCGGTAAAATGGACACGAGCGTGCGAGTGTGTTACCCCGCAAAAGCAGCGTGGGAATTGACACATAGTGACTTGAAATATATGTCGAAAGAGGTCATTTTAATGTTTTATTCGCGAAATCTTTATTGGCTGTGGGATCGTTTACCGCAGCATCTACGCGAGGATAGGGAAATAATCTCATGTCTACCGTGCGTAAAACATTGGAATACGCTTGATATGCTGGAAACTCGCATAGATGGTCCCACACCACTACGACGAGATTGCGTTGAATGTTGTTGGGAGGCCAAAGAGAAGGAGGAGGAGGAAAAGGCGAAGAAAGCGAAAACTGAAGAGGACAAAGAGGAGCGTTGAGTTTTTCGTCGTCCGTTGCAGAGGGAGTTCGTGGAATTTCTGTCGGCATGCCTTTTGATATTTTGAGATAAACAATTGGGGTGACAGAGTGATCAGGCTGAGACGTGAATTTCATCGAGAATCATATCGGCTAATTCTCATTTTTATTGAGAAGAAATTTCAGTCAATCCTCTGCCGTCATTGTGTGTGTGTGTGTGTGTCGCTTGCTGTTAAAATGGATTCACGTGGCCGAGTGTATTATCCTCCGAAAGATGCGCGGGAATTGACACATAGTGACTTAAAATATGCGTCAAAAGAGATGATTTTAATATTGTATCCACGATTGATTTACTGGCTGTGGGATCGTTTACCCGAGCATTTACGCGAAGATGAGGAAATGATGTCATATCTACCGTGCGTAAAACATTGGAATGAGTTTCATTCGGAAGAAATTAAGGCGCCCTTACGACGAAATTGCACGGGCTGTCGTTGGAAGGCGAAAGAGGAAACGGCGGAGAAGGGGGAAACTGAAGAGAGCGACAAAAGAGTGTATCCTCGAAAAAAGGTGTGGGAATTGACACCTAGTGACTTAAAATATATGCCAAAACAGATTATTTTGGTATTGTATCCGCAAAATATTAACTCGCTGTGGGATCGTTTACCCGAGCATCTACGCGAAGATGAGGAAATTATCTCATATTCACGGTGCGAAAAACATTGGTATACGGTTGGACCAACGGGAGATTGCATAGATGGCCCCCCACCCCTACGACGAGATTGCATTCAATGTTGTCGGGAGGCGAAAGAGAAGCAGGAGGAGGAGGAGGAAAAGACGGAGAAAGCCGAAACTAGAGAGAGTATCGAGGACAAAGAAAAGCGTTGATTTTCCGTCGCCCGTTGCGTGGGAGGGGAAGGGGATAATTTGGCGGTGGACGAAATGTGCATGTCGAATCAAGCTTCATCATAGTCAGCGGTCAAATGTCATCTCAACGTCGTGAACTCAAGACGCGCCTAGAGTTGCTGATAAAAGAAATTGATCAAGTTAAAAAAGTCATTCGAACGCGATCTGATTTGAAATTTATCACATCATCGTTGCGGAATACTTACATCAATCGACATGGATTTCACGAAAATCAACAAAGTGGCAAAAATGGGAGAATTTCTGCCGATAAAAAAGTTGACGGAGATAATTCAACAATCAGATTATCAAATATCTGACATCAGAGTCGCGGAGACTAAATTTGGCAAGAGAATCGTCGTGGATGTCAGCGACGAGTTTTCCGTCTTCCTTCCGGCTAGGCTCGCGAAAGCCTTTGACGATGATCGCGACGCATTGACGAAAATGATGGATGCCGCTCACAATGGCCAATTGTACATGAACTACTTTGGTGGAAAGTACAACAGCATTGAATTCAAACAAATGTGAGGAAAAAATATGGATCCACCATGTCATGCGACTTTATCCAACGGAATCATCTCATCATCATCATATATTTGAGAATATCGCTGCTGGACCATCATCATCATCATCATCACGACATCAGAGAAGCCCGCATTATCATTCTCGAACAATATACGTGAAAAACATAACAAGAACTTGAAAGTGTGAAAAAAAAATTATTTTGAGTTTTAAAAAAAAAATAATAATAATAATAATAATCTACATTCTTCGTTAGAGCTAGCTATTAAGGAAAATTGTATGTATCGATTTTTTCCACGCTTCGAATAATAATAAAACAAAGAAGACATGATTTATCGACGAAATAAAAGTTTTTCTTTATTTAAAAAATTCCTCGTTCGTACAAGGCCTCGTATACATTTAACCATTTTTTCAGCGATTTCACATTTGCATTAGCACAATTGTACTTTGAGTCGAACGAGTGCAGCGAGCAGCTCGTATTTGGTGGAATTTTCGGTAATTGTTGCAGCGATGGACAGTCCAAGGTCTCCATGTCGATAATCTTCATCGAGGGATCGATCACTTTCGACAGCCAGATTGATTTCTCCAGTCCTTTGACGTAAATTATGCGAGCACCTTCCATGCTCGCTCGAATCTTTTTCACAGCTGCACTGTACGATATTTCGCCTGAATTCCATTTCAGCCCATGATAATTTCGTTCTAGCCATGCGTTAATCGCCTTGTACTTTGCCGGTAGAGATGTCCACGGTGTCACGGGTTTGATGTGGAGAGTCAAGGGCTCCACGTTGCGATTGACGGCAATTATTGATATTTCCTTCAGTACAAATTCGTTGATGGGTCTTTTGAAGCCTTGTAGATCTACGATAAAGTCCATCTCGGTAACGACTAACCCGCGTTCGTGCTCTGAATATGATTTTATAGTAATTTTTTCACACCACCGCTCAGCGGACTATACTCGACTATACGATCATGTATGATCAAACAATATGCTGATGTTTGCGGGGGAAAATTAGCTCTTGCTTCAAATTCAAGGCGCACATCGACAGGTCCGGACTTGAGTGAATCGTTCTGTTTCGAACAATCAATGACGATGAGAGGCGCGTAATTGAGAAATTCAGTCTTTTGGAGCCATGGTTCCGCCTCTTTGCCATAATATGCATTCTGAAAGTTTGCATACATTTCGTAGAGCATGGCATACTGGTTTTGACCTATATTTAGATTCAAATTTCCGTACGGATAACATTGCGAATTCAAATATACCTTAATGTCGGCAATATTACAATGATCGAAATGGCTTGCATTCTTCTTCACACGATTTTTTCGATCGGTCTGAAAGGCGAGAATGACATAACGAGGTTTTTCAAGCTGAGTGGATGTTTTGACGGTCCACACGTGCTTTGACGTAGCCGGAAGCATTGGATATCCATACAATTCCCACGTGCGAAAACTCATGGAGATTGGCGCGTCTTTGGCAATAAACTTTAAAAGTTGTATTCGCCGTTGATTGGAAATTGTCACGTATGGTATGAGCCATTCAACTTTTTGCAACACCAGCTTATAATCTTCCGCAGGCGGTCGATTAACTGCATTATCTTCCACATCCGTTTGAATAACTGCATTATCATCGCTCTTGGATCGCGAGAGAATTAATTCGTGCTTGGCATTGACGAGAATTTTTTGATAATCTTCGGCAAAACCGAGCAGCATGCTCAGTGGTATGCATATATCGAAAAAGCCCGCGGCATCGGTTATTTGTTTCGTTTCATCCACGTCGAGCCAGCCCGTATTTTCAAGCATGGAAATTTTACCAGCGCCCAACGACGCGTAACCCTTCATCAGACTCGTGAGCCCAACATTTTTATTTCGATCGATTTCTATGGCATTGAGTTCATAACGTATCTCCTCAAACAAATGGCAAATTGCATTATTGACGAGTTTAGTGGTGACGCATGGAGCGCCATTGGGTTTACTCAATTTTCCGCATATATGAAGAGAACTTTTGCTCGGTAGTAGACAGAGATCTTGATGCTGAACGGCAATACGTATTTCATCGCTGTTGTTGAACGTCGATGAGGCATATGGCTGGTGAGTATGAATCTCCGAGTGTACGATAGATTCGTCAAAGATAATTGGTGTGTGAATATTCACTATTGCTTCCTCCATCTTGCACAACAAATGCAAAGCACACAGAAAAAGTAATGTTTTACAGTCCTTTGCCACGAACGTGAAGGCCGAGGCTCTTCAACAGTTGCACGTTTTGAGGTGTTAGTCCTCTGAATGTAGTTCGACGACTGATTGCCTTTACCCATGGTACCCTATTATTATTCACAGTTGACGTTGTTGTTGTTCTATTAAAGACTATACCCATTATCCGGATTTGATGTGCAATCGTATGGTTATAACCTCACCACGAAAATGGACTAAATCACCGTCTTGATCTACTATTCGAAGCTGAATATGATCTATTGTCTTGCTCGTTATTGGCAGATAAATGAGGTGCGACGGAACTTCAATGATTTTATAGCCCGGTGGTGCGAGTGGAAAAAATTCGTGAATTGTGTGGACTTTTTGCTCGTTCATATATGCACCTGCTGTGATGCTACATTCGACACGCAAGGCGTTCACTTTCAGAATGGCCACCGGAAGATCAGATTTGTGGTTTTTATTGGCTTCGAGGATGCGTCGGGTGAATCCCAATAGAGATCCAATTGAATCATCGGATGAAAAATTTACATCGCGATTACACACAATTTCACTTCGCAGCGTATTGTTATTGGGTTTAATTGTAATGTTGATGTTCTTATTGGTCAACTCTGACTGCAAGTATGCCTCAATATCTTCAATTTCGTAGCTGCCGGTGGGTATCGTTACTATCTCATCGCCCGCGTAAAATTTATCAACCTCCATCAAGTCAGCAGAGAAAAGTCTCAAAAATGGATTCAACTTATACCAGAATTAGGTGCTTTTTAGGTGCTAATTTGGTGCTGAATTGGAAATTTTAGTGCTCCTTAAGTTTTTCCAAAAATCCAATTGCAAAAGTTCTCTGCTACCTTGATATCAAGCTAGCAGAGACTCATTGTTAGGCAACACTTGAAAAAAATCTAAGAGCATAGTAATTAAGTGCTTTTTAAGTGCTTTCGAACCGTATAAACTAAAACCCCAAAATCCCAACGAAAATATTTTTTTTCAATTTTTGAAATTTTTTGGGTTTTTCGAAATCTAAAAAAATACGTTTATTGGGAATCTAATGGTATAGGAATTAAGTGCTTTTAAAGTGCTTTCGAACGATGCAAAAAAAAATCAAAAAATCCAACCAAAAGTATTTTTTTTCAATTTTGGAAATTGTTGAGTCCTTTCAACATTTGAAAAAATACATAGATTCGGATTATGATGCCATAAGAATTAGGTGCTGTTTAGGTGCTCTCGAACCGTGTACGAGTAAACTCGGAAATTCCACCGGAAGTATGTTTTTTCGATTTTTAAATTTTTGAGATATTTAAAATTTTTTAAAAATACATAGAATCGAAATCTATTGCTACGAGAATTAGGTGCTATTTAGGTGCTTTTGGACCGAATGAAAATAAATTTAAAAATCCAACCGGAAGTATTTTATTACCAACTTTAAAATTTTCGAGACTTTTCGAAATTTGAAAAAGTACATAAATTCGCAATGTAATGCTATAGGAATTAGGTGCTATTTAGGTGTTCTCAAACCGTGCAATAGTAAAGTCGAAAGTCCAACGTGAAACATATTTTTTCGATTTTTGAAATTTTTTGGGTTTTTCGAAATACGAAGAAATACGTTTATTAAAAATCCAATGCTTCAGGAATTAAGTGCTTTTTAAGTGCTTTCGAACCATGCAAAAAAAATCCAAAAATCCAACCGGAAGTATTTTTTTTCAGTTTCACAAATTTTCGAGACTTTTCGAAATTTGAAAAAGTACATCAATTCGAAATGTAATGCTATAGGAATTAGGTGCTATTTAGGTGCTCTCGAACCGTGCAATAGTAAAGTCAAAAATTCAACGTGAAACATATTTTTTCGATTTTTCAAAATTTTTGGGTTGTTCGAAATCCGAAAAAATACGTTTATGGAAAATCTAATGCTAAAGGAATTAAGTGCTTTTTAAGTGCTTCCAATCGGTGCAAAACAAATCCAAAAATCCAACCGGAAGTATTTTTTTTTTTAATTTTAGAAATTGTTGAGTCTTTTCAACATTTGCAAAAATACATAGATTCAGATTATGATGCTATAGGAATTAGGTGCTGTTTAGGTTCTCTCGAACCGTGTACGAGTAAACTCGAAAATTCCACCGGAAGTATGTTTTTTCGATTTTGAAATTTTTAGAGACATCTGAAAATTTTATAAAATACATAGAACCGAAATCTATTGCTATGAGAATTAGGTGCTATTTAAGTGCTTTTGAACCGAACAAAAGTAAATCTGAAAATCCAACCGGAAGTAGTTTTTTATCATTTCAAAAATTTTCGAGACCTTCCGAAATTTGAAAAAGTACATAAAATCGCAATGTAATGCTATAGGAATTAGGTGCTATTTAGGTGCTCTCAAACCGTGCAATAGTAAAGTCGAAAGTCCAACGTGAAACATATTTTTTCGGTTTTGGAAAATTTTTGGGTTTTTCGAAACACGAAGAAATACGTTTATTGAAAATCCAATGCTTCAGGAATTAAGTGCTTTTAAAGTGCTTTCGAACGATGCAAAATAAAATCCAAAAATCCAACCGGAAGTATTTTTTTTCAGTTTTACAAATTTTCGAGACTTTTCGAAATTTGAAAAAGTACATCGATTCGAAATGTAATGCTATAGGAATTAGGTGCTATTTAGGTGCTCTCGAACCGTGCAATAGTAAAGTCAAAAATTCAACGTGAAACATATTTTTTCGATTTTTCAAAATTTTTGGGTTGTTCGAAATCCGAAAAAATACGTTTATGGAAAATCTAATGCTAAAGGAATTAAGTGCTTTTTAAGTGCTTCCGATCGGTGCAAAAAAAATCCAAAAATCCAACCGGAAGTATTTTTTTTTTTTAATTTTAGAAATTGTTGAGTCTCTTCAACATTTGCAAAAATACATAGATTCAGATTAGGTTGCTATAGGAATTAGGTGCTGTTTAGGTGCTCTCGAACCGTGTACGAGTAAACTCGAAAATTCCACCGGAAGTATGTTTTTTCGATTTTGAAATTTTTAGAGACATTTGAAAATTTTGAAAAATACATAGAATCGAAATCTATTGCTATGAGAATTAGGTGCTATTTAAGTGCTTTTGAACCGAACAAAAGTAAATCTGAAAATCCAACCGGAAGTAGTTTTTTATCATTTTAAAAATTTTCGAGACTTTTCGAAATTTGAAAAAGTACATAAATTCGCAATGTAATGCTATAGGAATTAGGTGCTATTTAGGTGCTCTCAAACCGTGCAATAGTAAAGTCGAAAGTCCAACGTGAAACATATTTTTTCGATTTTTTGAAAATTTTTGGGTTTTTCGAAATACGAAGAAATACGTTTATTGAAAATCCAATGCTTCAGGAATTAAGTGCTTTTTAAGTGCTTTCGAACGATGCAAAAAAAATCCAAAAATCCAACCGGAAGTATTTTTTTTCAGTTTTACAAATTTTTGAGACTTTTCAAAATTAGAAATTACATCAATTCGCAATGTAATGCTATAGGAATTCGGTGCTATTTAGGTGCTCTCAAACCGTGCAATAGTAAAGTCGAAAGTCCAACGTGAAACATATTTTTTCGACTTTTTGAAAATTTTTGGGTTCTTCGAAATACGAAGAAATACGTTTATTGAAAATCCAATGCTTCAGGAATTAAGTGCTTTTTAAGTGCTTTCGAACGATGCAAAAAAAAATCCAAAAATCCAACCGGAAGTATTTTTTTTCAGTTTTGCAAATTTTTGAGACTTTTCGAAATTTGAAAAAGTACATCAATTCGCAATCTAATGCTATAGGAATTAGGTGCTATTTAGGTGCTCTCGAACCGTGCAATAGTAAAGTCAAAAATTCAACGTGAAACATATTTTTTTGATTTTTCAAAATTTTTGGGTTGTTCGAAATCCGAAAAAATACGTTTATGGAAAATCTAATGCTAAAGGAATTAAGTGCTTTTTATGTGCTTCCGATCGGTGCAAAAAAAATCCAAAAATCCAACCGGAAGTATTTTTTTTTTTTAATTTTAGAAATTGTTGAGTCTCTTCAATATTTGCAAAATTACATAGATTCAGATTAGGTTGCTATAGGAATCAGGTGCTGTTTAGGTGCTCTTGAACCGTGTACGAGTAAACTCGAAAATTCCACCGGAAGTATGTTTTTTCGATTTTGAAATTTTTAGAGACATTTGAAAATTTTGAAAAATACATAGAATCGAAATCTATTGCTATGAGAATTAGGTGCTATTTAAGTGCTTTTGAACCGAACAAAAGTAAATCTAAAAATCCAACCGGAAGTAGTTTTTTATCATTTTAAAAATTTTCGAGACTTTTCGAAATTTGAAAAAGTACATAAATTCGCAATGTAATGCTATAGGAATTAGTCGCTATTCAGGTGCTCTCAAACCGTGCAATAGTAAAGTCGAAAGTCCAACGTGAAACATATTTTTTCGATTTTTTGAAAATTTTTGGGTTCTTCGAAATACGAAGAAATACGTTTATTGAAAATCCAATGCTTCAGGAATTAAGTGCTTTTTAAGTGCTTTCGAACGATGCAAAAAAAAATCCAAAAATCCAACCGGAAGTATTTTTTTTCAGTTTTACAAATTTTTGAGACTTTTCGAAATTTGAAAAAGTACATCAATTCGCAATCTAATGCTATAGGAATTAGGTGCTATTTAGGTGCTCTCGAACCGTGCAATAGTAAAGTCAAAAATTCAACGTGAAACATATTTTTTTGATTTTTCAAAATTTTTGGGTTGTTCGAAATCCAAAAAAATACGTTTATGGAAAATCTAATGCTAAAGGGATTAAGTACTTCTTAAGTGCTTTCGAACGATGCAAGAGAAAAATCCAAAAATCCAACCGGAAGTTTTTTTTCAATTTCGGAAATTGTGAAGTCTTTTCAACATTTGAAAAAATACATAGCTTCGGATTATGATGCTATAGGAATTGGGTGCTGTTTAGGTACTCTCGAACCGTGTACAAGTAAACTCGAAAATCCCACCGGAAGTATGTTTTTTCGGTTTTGAACTTTTTAGAGCCTTTTTAAAAGTTGAAAAAATACATAGACTCGAAATCTATTGCTACACGAATTAGGTGCTATTTAGGTGCCTTTGAAGCGAACAAAAATAAACCTGAAAATCCAACCTGAAGTATTTTTTTCCGATTGTGAAATGTTTTGAGACCTTTCGAAATTTGAAAAATTTAATAGATTCGAAATATATTGCAATTGAATTTAGGTATTATATTATGAAGCTCGAAAATCTTATTCGATTTTGAAGTTTACTTTCGTACGGTTAAAAAGCACCTAATCCCTCTAGCAATAGATTTCGAATGTTTCTACTTTTTTAAATTTCGAAAAGTCTCAACATTTTTTAAATTCCGAAAAAAATTTCCGGTTAGATTTTCGAGTTTACTTTTGTACCGTTTGAAAGCACCTAAATAGCGCTTAATTCCTATATTATTATATATCGAATCTGTTTTTTTTCGATATTCGAAAAATCTGAAAATTGTTCAAAATCCGGAAAATAGTATATCACACATGCCAGGGCATCCAGCGTTCGGGCCGTGGGTCGTATACTATTTTTCTTGATCCTCTAGTCGAAAGTACGCTTATTAATTAATTAAAATCTATAAAATACTGCCATGAGCATGACAGCTGACTTGTGTTCGGCCATATTTGTATACGACTGGATTTTACAGTGGATTTTTCTTTCGTGGCCTGCGTCAGCGCGCCTATCGGCAATCTCGCGTACTGTAGCGAAGCGAGGTTCGGGGGGAGGCCCGCCCGACTTTTGCAAGGCCGAGGCGAAGCCGAGGTTTTGCTGGTCGGGGCGGGCATTAGAAACATATCCAAAAGATGAAAAAACACGCACGAAAATTAACAGCAATAAGAGAGGTTGACGCACAGATCACGGCAAAACGTCAACACACGGGCGCAAACTGACACGGAAAATAAAAGCCAACGAGCGAAGAAGCCCGAAATTAGCCGAGCGGACCGTCTGCTACCGCGGCGCATAATGCGTGCGGTGTATATATATACATATTGACTCGGGACGGAAAGCCAATGAGCGGAGAAGCCCGAGGGAGCCCGAAACGAGCCGAACAGACCGTCTGCTACCTCAGCGCGTAATGCGTGCTATATATATTTCAATCACCGGCCGCAAAAATCCCGTCAGAGCGCGCTACCGTCGACAGGCCAGGGAAACTGTTCTTTCCTGCCTGAAATGCGGCCGGGAAGTGCGTACTTTCGGCTAGGGGAGCAAGAAAAAATACTTCCTGTTTGATTTTCAAGTTTACTTTTTTACGGTTCGAGAGCACCTGAAAAGCCACTAATTCCTATAGAATTAGACTTGGAAACTATGTACTTATTAAAATGTCTTAAAGTGTCAACATTTTTCATAAACGAAAAAAAATCGTTCCGGTTGAATTTATGAGTCGACTTTTGCACGGTTGGGAAGCTCTTAAAGAGCACCTAATCATACCTAAGCATTAAATTTTTAATCAACACATCTGTTCGAGTTTCGAATACTAACATTTTTAAAATCCGAGAAAAATCTTTCCGGATGGATTTTGGAGTTTAATTTTATACGATTCCAGAGTACCTTAATAGCACTGAATTCCCATAACACCAAATTTCGAATGTATTTTTGTAAATTTCGATGTCTTAAAATTTTTCAAAATCCGAAAAAAAATATTTCTACTTGAATTTTTGAGTTTACTTCCGTACATTTTGAGAGCACCTAAATAGCACCCAATTCTCATAGCATTCGATTTCAAATCTATGTATTTTTATTATTTCGAATAGTCTCAAAAAAAATTTCAATCTGGAAAAAAAATACTTCTGGGTGGATTTTCGAGGTTACTTTTGTACGGTTCGAGAGCACCTAAGCAGCACCTAATTACCATAACATAACATAACATAACATAACATTAGATTGCAAATACAATGTATGGTTTTTTTTTAAATATCGAAAAGTCTCAAAATAGTTCAAAATAAAAAAAAATACTTTCGTTTGGATTTACGAGTTTACTTTTGCACGGATCGCGTGCACCTAAGTAACTCCTCATTCCCATAGCATTGGATTTCAAATCTATTTATTTTTTTAATTTTCGAAAATTCAAAATGATTGAAAATCGGGAAAAAATACTTCCGGTTAGACTTACGAGTCTACTTTTGCATGGATCGAGAGCACTTGAATAACACCTAATTCCTATAGCATTACATTTTCAATTTATGTACTTTTTCAAATTATCGAAAGTCTCAAAATGTTCAAAATCGAAAAATAATACCTACGATTGGATTTTTGAGTTTACTTTCGTACGGTTCGAGAGCCCCTTAATAGCGCCTGATCCCTACAGCATTAGATTTTCAATCTACGTACTTTTGCGAATTTTGAAAAGTATACAAAAATATCAGAAAAAAAAATACTTCTGGTTGGATTTTCGAGTTTTATTTTCTACAGTTCGCGAGCACCCAAATAGCATCTAATTTCCATAGCATTTGAATTTAAATCTATGTATTTTTTGCAATTTCGAAAAGTTTTAAAAAATTTCAAAATCGAAAAAAATTCTTCCCTTGGGATTTTCAGGTTTACTTTTGCACGGTTCGAGAGCACCTGAGCAGCCCTTAATTCCTATAGTATCATAATCCGAATCTATGTATTTTTTTAAATGTCGAAAAGTCTCAACATTTTATAAAATAGGAAAAAAATGCTTCCGGTTGGAAAAACTACATATATTCGAAATATAATGCCAGAGAAATTCGGTGTTATTTTGGTGTTCTCAAAACGTGCAAATTTAAACTCTAAAATCCAACCGGAAGTTTGCTTTTCCGATTTTGAAAAATATTGAGACTTTTCGAAATTTGAACAAGTACAATGATTCTAAATCTATTGCTATAGGAATTAAGTGCTATTCAGGTGCTATTGAACAGTACAAAAGTAACCTTCAAAATCCGATAGGATTTTCGAGCTATTTAATAGCACCTAATTCTTATAGCAATAGATGTCGAATCTATTTAATTTTGAAAATTTCGAAAAGTTTTAACAGTTTTTAAAATTGACAAAAAATTACTTCCGGTTGAATTTTCAAGTTTACTTTCCCACGGTTCGAGAGCACATAAATAACACCTAATTCCTGTAGCAATAAATTTTGAATGTATGTACTTTTTCAAATTTCGAAAAGTCTCAAAATCGTTCAAAGTCCGAAAAAAATACTTCCGGTTAGATTTTTACGTTTACTTTTGCACGGATCTTGAGCACCTAAATAGCACCCAATTTCTATAGGGTTATATTTTGAATCGATGTATTCATGTAGTTTTTCAAATTTCGGAAAGTCTCAAAATTGTTCCAAAATCGGGGAAAAAATACTTCCGGTTGGATTTTCGAGTTCCCTTTCGTACGGTTCGAAAGCACTTAAATAGCACCTAGATGCGATAGCGTTATATTTTGAAGCAATGAATATTTTTAAATTTCGGAAAGTTTCAAAATTGTTCCACAATCGGAAAAAAAAATACTTCCGGTTGGATTTTCGAGTTTGGTTTCGTACGGTTCGAGAGCACCTAAATAGCCTCACCTAACCTAATTCCTATATTTTTTTTAATTCATAACTTTTGAATTTCATTTATTATTTCTTTTGTTAACTCTGACATTCTCTCTACATCCTTATAAATCCCCAGAGTGGTATTTTGAGAAATAAGCTGAGTTAAAAGAAATTAGTTTGTTAAATTAAAAAAAAATAATAATCCCACTGTGGGAAATTCTCGTCAGAGAACTTGCAGAAAATGTCAAAGTTTTTAATGAAAAAAAGAGAAAAACGAAAAATTGGCAATCATCGAGAAATTTTCGTATTCTTCGGAAAATTAAAAAAAAAACTATGAAGATCGGTCTGAGTGATTTTTTTTACATATTTTTCGGAAAAGTACATTCAAAAACAAAAAGTTTGAAAAAAAACGTCCCGATAAGTCAATTTCTGAACAAGTTATGGACATTTGAAAAATAAATGGCTATCTCTTTTTTTAATTCATAACTTTTGGACGGTTGGGTACACAAATTTAAGAAAATTCTGAAAAATGTTTTTGTCAGGGTAGAAAAAGATAAAAAAAGTTTCAGCCAAATGGAAAGGGGTCGGGGTCAAAAGTGGTCGATTTGGCGTGGAATGCCCCATATATATACTGTGAACTTTTGTTTTCAACTTTTTGTCAATTTCTGTCTCTTTCGCGTGATATGCGCATTTCAATCCTTAAATCATTATTTTTACCTTTAAGCAGCGGTCTGATAGGTGAAAATTTATTCATAGACCAATTTAGAATATCGAAAAACATAAGGAAAACATGTTCATGTGCTGTTACTCAAATTCCTTTCGTCCCTTTTTACTGGACAAGAATGAATATCGGAACACAGCCATAGTTTTTCTCGACTGACGCGCTGCCATGCGTCCGTCGTTCGCAGCTACGAAGTCACCACAGTGGAGCGCCGCCAGCGCCATCTCTCTGTATCGAGACCGAAACAACAGTAAATATACACGCAGTCTCTATTATATTTACGTTTTTGACCTGATTGGCTGTGCGCTTGCCGTATCAGATGCGTCTGTACTCTGTGTGTTTACCTAGTGTACTCCGTGATTCCCCGATCTCACTGCCCGGCATATCTCGTTTGTGTTAATTCGTCGACATTGTTGAAACGTGCAAGAAAGAATATTGTTTTTACCATCACTAACGATGATTGACAGCGAAGATTCCTCGGAACCTGAACCGAGGCGAAAGCGTGGCAGGTTACGCATTGTGATCTCATCGGATCTATTTTCCATTCTCGAAAAATATAAACATCGCCTATGTCCCGAGGACAATGGAGAAAAAATTGCGTCTAAGCGCGACAAAGTATGGAGTGAAATTTCGAAGGATATAAAACACGTCAGGTCCCCGGAAGGTCTTTATACCTATGTTGTATGCAACAAAGACGGCGTGCGACAGAAAATATGGAAAAATTACGTCGTAACCGACGATATCATCAACAATTCCAGTATTAGCCTTGCGGAGGGCTTGGTTGAACGTTCCACGTTAGATTCCACGCTGGAAGACGATATCGCTCTCAGTTTCACGATACACATACCTAGTTGTGATTTCGATCAACTTATTGAAACGAGAACCATTT
This sequence comes from Alloplasta piceator, assembly GCA_946863875.1. Classification (NCBI taxonomy): domain Eukaryota; kingdom Metazoa; phylum Arthropoda; class Insecta; order Hymenoptera; family Ichneumonidae; genus Alloplasta; species Alloplasta piceator. The sequence continues at coordinate 14,313,068 of OX333081.1, read as the reverse complement.
TCAAAGGAAAAAAAAAGACCTCAATCGGTAAAAAAGTTTCGCAAAGGTAAGCATATCTGGTCGTTTATTTCATAACATTGTTTACTTCATTATTTCTGTTTGACCGCTATATCTGTAAGACATTTTTCGAAATAATGTTTATTTCTACCAATGTATAGCAAGGCTTTTACGCCCCCCTCCCTCCCCCCCTCTTTCTCAAGTAGAAGAGATTTTTCGAAATATTTTTTAATTTTAACAGATGATTTCTCGACAGTGATGTGACAATTATTGGCGTTTTTCAAACTTTTCTTTTCGTAGAGCTTATCAATCATAGAGATTTTTCAGTAATTTTATTCCCAAAATGCTGCAGTAGTGAGAGTTCTTGCAGAATTTTTTTAGTAGTGTTGTGATTTTTCTGAAAGTTATTAAAACATGTTCTCTCTGAAAGGAATTCATTGAAACTGTATCGGTCATAGGGGATGTGATATCTAAATGCTGTCATTTTCATAATGTTTTTTTCAAAGTTTTTCCTTTCATGAAAGTTGATGATAATTTTAATTTCAATGGGTTGTGACATCAAGAATTTTGAAAAAATTTCCTCTGCAAAGCTGTGATATTCAAAAAGATTATTAAAATGTAACAGCACCAGAAAGAGTGCATTTTTTTAAAATTTTCTCTACAGTGCACTCTGCACCGCAGAGAACAAAAAATTCAAAAAGTTAAGAAAGCAAGTTAAGAAAGCAAAGAAAGTTAAGAAGTTAAGAGGTATTCCCCCTCATCTGGATCCCCTTTTAGGCCGACCTCTTCTGAATTGCTTGAAACTCGAGTGTGTTTTAGTGTTGCCTGAAAGTATATTGTTTGGAATATACCAAAAGTAATATTTCAATCTTTTTGCGTATTCAGCTCTTCGGAGCTTAGGCACAGCGCGAAATGGAATCGAAAAATTCTTTTTCAATCGCTTTCGATCGGAAATTTCCTGCGCTTTTCGAAAAAAATCAGCGATTTAAAAAAAAAACGAATTCATCTAAATTTAAGCCAAAAACAAAAAAAAATTATTTACAAAAAAGAGCATTCTTTAATTCAGCGGAACAATTTTTTTCATGTTTTGTATATATCTGAGAAGTCACGATATAAATTTCAAGTTAGAACTCGCATCCGTTTACTAATGTCAAGTCTTTTAGTCGGATAACATTTTTTGAATATCATGTTTTTCGTATTCAACAGTTCTTTCATATATTATATAGATTAATCAACGAATTTCGAATTTTATAAATTTATGAAATTCAAAATTTAATAAATTTGACTACATTAATTTAATTAAATTAATTTAATGAAATAAATTGAATAAATTTGAATATTTAATTAATTTAGTTTAATTAATTTAATAAATTTACTAAATTAAAAATTCGTTTAAAAAACGCTGAACTATCAGAGAACTGCTGAATACGAAGAACACGATATTTAAGAATTTTTATCCTACTAAAAGACTTGGCATTAGTGAACGGATGCGAGTTCCAGCTTGCAATTTACATTGTCACTTCTCAGATATATACAAAACATGAAAAAAAAATTTCCGCTGAATTAAATTTGCCTTCTTTTGTAACTCAATTTTGTTGGTTTTTGGCCAAAATTTAAGTGAATTCGTTTTGTTTTCGAAACCGCTGATATTTTTTTCGAAAAGCGCAGGGAATTTCCGACCAAAAGCTATTGGAAAAGAATTTTTTCGATTTCATTTCGCGCCGTGCCTAAGCTCCGAAGAACTGAATACGCAAAAAGTTTGAAATATTACTTTTGGTGTATCCCAAAGAATATTATGGTTAGAGATCTGAAAATTGGTGTACAATGAACTTTCAGGCAACACTAAAACATACTCGAGTTTCAAGCAATTCGAAAGAGGTCGGCCTGAAAGGGGGTCCCCGATGAAGGGGAATACCTCCTAAATAAAAAATATGCGTAACAATTTCTGATTTATTTCCGTCGTTCGTTACACTCCTTTTATAGGAAAATCATAATTTAATATCTGACGATTATGGAGCTCAAGGAACCTCGTAAACAAAACTTGATGAATGATGGAAAAAAATGAGGAAGCCCAGCAAAAATTTTTGAATTTTGCAGATTCATTTGCACGATTTTTACAATAATTTAATGAAACTTTTTGGATTTATTATTATTATTTATAATTAAAGTAATCAGCACTTTCAACGTTACTGATTCTTTGAGATTTTTTTTCCATACCACAGAATATGATAATTGGATACGATAAAATTGCGGCTGTATATACACTGCCGGCCAAAAGTTTGGAAACACTCGCCCCGATTCCGCGCCGCATAAAACGTTTCACTTCTCTTTGAAAAATGAAGATATTTCATTGAATAAGCGGCGTTTCAAAAGGGACATCATATTCAGCGTCATTTTGCTTTTACCAAAAAATTTTTTTTTCTCTAACCCGATCCGCTCTTCGAAACATTGTCATTTTTCGGTTTTTTTTTGCCGTTGCAATTTCGGCGCACGAGCCACGACATTTTTTAAAACTGTTTTTCGCGTAAAAAACTTGTGGGGAGAGGATAAGCTTCCATTTTGTTTTTTTTTAACTTTCGTACGATTTTTTTTTCGCAAAAATATTCAATTTTTCACAAAAAACGAACATGTTTACAAGATGTAGCGTAACTCTAAAACTACTGGGTTTTCATGAAATTAGTAAGTGGGTAAAAAGTTGCATATAATTTCTAAAGAAATTTTTTTTTTCGAAATTTGTCCTGTCAACAAGATTTTTTTAAATCTTAAACAATCGGGACTCTTACCTCACCTACACGGCTTTTTCATCGAAAAACTCATGTAGATGAGATAAGAGGTTGTTTTTTAAAAAAATATCTCACTGACAAAAAAAAATTTCGAAACAAATGAAATTCGTTTTTTAAATTTTAAAAGAATTTCATTGAATCCAGAATGACTCTATGCAACTTTTTACCCTCTGAGTGATTTGACAAAAACTCAGTAGGTTTAGAGTTACGCTACACTTTATAAATATGGTCGTTTTTTGTGAAAATTTAATATTTTTGCGAAAAAAAATCTTACGAAACTTTTTTTAAAACGAAGCAAAATTAAAGCATAAGCTTCAATTTTGTTTTTAAATTATATATAGTATAAGCTCCCCTCCACAAGTTTTTCACGCGAAAAATAGAAAATTTCCATGGGTCGTGCGCCAAAATTTTAACGCAAACAAAGCCGAAAAACATCCATGTTTCAAAGGGAGCACCGGGTTAAAAAAAAACGTTAGACATTTTTTGGAAGAAGCAAAATGAAGCTGAATGTGTCCTCTTTGAAACGCCGCTTGTTGAATTGAAATATCTTTATTTTTGAAAGAGCAGTGAAACTTCTTGTGCCGCGCGGAATCGGGGTGAGTGTTTCCAAACTTTTGGCCGGCAGTATACATATCAATATTATTTAAAAAAGTATGGTCCTAAAAATTTTCATTGATTAATGTTTTTTCTCGAGGAACTGTTAAGCTATAATCGGAAAGTAATCCATTATTGCAATACTTTTTCATCCCAAAGAAATGCACAATTTTTCTTCATTTTTCTACAGATGAGTGGCAACATTTTATAACGCAGAAAATTTGGAAGAATACACGTGTAAAGTGCAGCTTCCATTTTAAATACCACCATCTGAATAATGAGGTAACGTCAGGACATTTCGTCGGAGGATGCAAGTGTGGATCCCGACTCGAATGCCAAATCGAACGGAATGATAATATCATCGCGATTCAATGTACGACGACGAAAGGTACCGAGGAATGTGGCAAACTATATGTTCGAGGAGCTAATCGCAAAGCTATCGGTGAAAAACTACAAACGAAATCAGCACACGTTTTTCGCGCCGAACTAGCAGACGAGTTGATGGATGCCGATGATCCAGAGCCAGCGCATCTTCCGAAAACATCAGTCCTGAGGCAAATCAAACACGAAACAGTGGCATTGCAATATCTTGATCCTGACGTCATAAAAGCCTTTGAGGTGTTGAGTTTATATCGAATGGAAGGTGAAATTCCTTGGATAGGATATAAGCCGTTTTTCGTTCATTATTCCACAAAACTGCAGAGAACCATCTATGCAACGATCAGCCAGAAAGAACATCTATGCCTCATGATAGACGCTACAGGATCGATAATCCAGCCACTCAACCGCATCAATAAAAGCAAATCGGCACCGATATTTTTATATGTAGCGGTTATATCCACGAGCTCGGGCCAAACCTCCGTTGCCCAAATGCTCAGTGAGTGTCAGACAACTGGAGCTATACATTTTTGGCTGAGTCAGTGGGTACATCAATGGGGGTTGACACCGCCTAAAGAGGTCGTTTGCGACGCATCCATAGCTCTTTTATCAGCGGCTATTCGAACATGGACGAAAAACGACACAATTAACGAGTATGCCGATGAATTCCTCCAAAATCTTTTACCGGCGTGCTACATACGAATCGACGTAGCACACTACATAAAAACGTGGGCAAATTTTTTGAAGAATGTACGTAAAGAGGTCGCACATTTTTATAAGACGAGCATCGGCAAAGTCATTTTGTGTCGCGAAATCGATGACGTTCGCGAAATTATAAAAGCTTTGTTGACGATTTCCCGCAGTGAGAATTGCGGAAACACCAGAGAAGGAAATATGTCGGCTTGCATGAAGGCCAAAATGTACATGAATCAAGTACTGACCACGGACGATTTAGAAAATCTCGATCTTGACGACGGTGGTGAAGTAAACGACGAGCATGAAATCGAAACGCTGAAAACTGGGAACGCTGAGCCAAGTCTATGGCGAAATTGGGGTGAGCGCATCGACGAATTGGTTCAACGAAATCTTGAGACCAACCAGGGAGTGGATATCAATGCACATTGGTTACCAGATTTTGCGGACCGCCTTCTTGGCGAGCTCAAGTGGTTGCCACTGTGGAGTTGCGTATATCGTGACAAATATGGGTACGGCAGGTGTCCAGCATCTAGCGCTCATGTCGAGGCAGAATTTCGCATCATAAAGAACCTCGTGCTTAAAGATGTGAATCCTCCACTAAGAGCCGATGTTTTCGTGCAAAAGCACAAAGCGTACATAGATGGAAATTCCAAGATTATTCAGGCGGGAGTCAGATCTGAGATGAATGATCGCGAGTATGATACAACAATGAGCAGTGAAGAATCGTCGAATGTAAATGAAACTCCCGAAAAGAGATGCGAGGAAATCGACAATCCACCTGTGTCTGTAGAATCGGAGGACACGAATTGTCCAGCATGTAAAAACGGTGATAGGCCGGGTGGTGCACACGTCTGCATGGTACTATTCGATGTTACGTACACTGCGGGCCAAAAGTTTGAAAACACACTCACCCCAATTCCGCTCCGTATAAAAAGTTTTGAACTCTTGAAAAAATGAAGATATTTCAATTCAACAAGCGGTGTTTCAAAGGGGATATATTCAGTTTCATTTCGTTCCCAACATTTTTTTAGTTTTTTTTTCACCCGGTACGCCCTTCGGAACATGGTCGTTTTTCGGCTTTTTTTAGGCGCATGGCCCATGAAAATTTGTTCAACTGTTTTTCGTGTGAAAATCTTATAGAAGGGAACACGAGCTTCAATGTAGTTTTTTTTAAAGTTTCGTACGATTTTTTTCGCAAGAATATTCAATTTTTTGCAACAAACGACCTTATTTGTAAATGTAGCGTAACTCGAAAACCACTGGGTTTTCGTGAAGTTACTAACAGGGTAAAAAGTTGCATACAATTATTCTGGATCCAATGTTATTTTTTTAGAATTTTTTTTACCTCATCTACACGGTTCTTTTGGATAAAAAAAATATCGCGATGAAAGGAAAAAGTTTTGGAAATTTTTTTTTTTTTTTTATTCTGAAAAAATGACATTGAATCTCGAATGATTTCACAAAAAGTTGATTGATAGTAGTTTTAGAGTTACGCTACATTTTATGAATATGGTCGTTTTTGGCGGAAAATTGAATATTTTTGCGAAAAAACATCGTACGGAACTTTAAAAAAAACCAAATTGAAGCTTATACTCCCCTATAAGTATTTCACGCAATAAACAGATAAAAAGTTTCATGGGTCGTACGCCAAAACTTCAACACCAAAAGTAAGCAGAAAAACGACTATCTGTCAAAGGGCGTACCAGGTTAAAAAGAAATCGAAATGGAATTGGGGCGAGTGTTTTCAAACTTTTGGCCGGCAATGATCATAGAAAAATTTATTCTGATTTCGTGAATTATACATTTTTTTTACCATTACAGGTTTGTAGCCGGGCTGTGCATGCAATAGAACCTTACTCTGTACCAGCGAGTAACAGCGAGGAAGGATATGGCGAAAAAAGAGTTTGTGCCGAATGCAAAGCGAAGCCAAATGCAGCGGATTTAATCGAATCTCATGCCAATGAAAATTGGAGAAACAAAGTAGCTGCTCACGAAAAAAAACAATTTCGCGGGCGATATTTGCAAAAAACGTATCCCGCGAATGAGTTTTTATTCTCCGACATCCTTGCCACAGTGCCAATAATAAAAAGTGGAGCTGAAGCAAAATTGAAGCCCATCCGTATTGGCAACATGCGATTTGATGTGACACGTACTTGTGCCTTTGACAGTTTTTTCCAACTTATGTTGATGGTTTCATTTGACTGTGAGAATTTCTTGAACAACGTTGTTCGGAAAAATATGGAAAAAAACGAGTTCTATCAGCTCATCGATTCTGTTCGTATGAAACCGATTACCCAGGCGACCTATCGCAAACGAGTAGAAATTCTCGCCGAACACTTTGAAAAAACAGGGCACCCCGATTTGAAATGCTATGTTATCGAATGTGAGACAACCGTGGCAGTGATGGCGAGAAAATTGCTTAAACATACTCCATGTTTTGTTGAGGAATCGGTGTGCACAGGCATATGTTCACCGACAATAAAGAAGTTTCCCCTTCTTGGGGTGAGCTTGGAATCTCTCGTCTCTGAAGCCTACAACGAAAGAATTTATGACGAGATACGAGTCCAGCAGAACCGCACGTGTTCCTCGGAAGCTTGTTCTGGAGTTGTATCTACCGAATTAAAATTATCAGGTTAGCGAAAAAAACGCTGAAAACGCCGAATTAAAATTATCAGGTTAGCGAAAAAAACGATGAAAAAAACGCTATCTTTATTAATTTTTTTTTTAAGAATACTGTTATGTTTATTGATGTAAAATTTGTTAGGCTTAACAAAAACATTCGTAAATTACAAAAAAAAATATTTTTAATTGATTTTAACCACTTTTTTACTGTGAAAATGCCAGGTAAACTGGCGTTCTCAGAAAGTAGGTGGGTATGCGCTGTTGAACAAATCTCAGAAACTAACTACTGAACTGATCCTTATGAAATTTTAACCACATATTCTGTACACTTATCGCTATATCCCGGACCAGAATTATTGAAAATTTTAATTTTTACCATTTTTTTATAGCAAAAAGCATGCAAAAAAAAGTTGTACTTTTTTCAATAATTCTGGTCCGGGATATAGCGATAAATGTACAGAATATGTGGTTAAAATTTCATAAGGATCTGTTCAGTAGTTTCTGAGATTTTTTTAACAGCGCAAACCTACCTACTTTTTGAGGAGTCCAGTTTACCTGGTATTTTAACAGTACAAAAGTGGTTAAAATCAATTGAAAAAATTTTGAAAAATAATTTACGAATGTTTTTGTTAAGCCTAACAAGTTTTATATCAATAAACATAACAGTATTCGTTAAAAAAAAATTAATAAAAATAGCGTTTTTTCATTCATTTAAGATAGACAGAGCCCTTAATAACTTTTTGTATTCGATTCCTGCTTTCATTCAATACAACCTGGCCAAGACGTCGATCATTTTTTTCAATCAACAATTTTTTAAACAATTTTATTTTCTCCGATATTTATTTATGGAAATTTATATTAACGTTTTTTAGAAAAGGTTTTAAGCTAGCAAGTTGAAATTTGATGCACTATTGGAATATCTATCTTCCTTTACTTACTGTAAATGTCGCAAAAATTGCGATATAATTGTCGGTTTGGCGAGATTTTTATTTTTTGCAAAATGTCTGCTCGAACTCTAACTTTTGTAATCTTCCGCTTATCGAACTGAATTTTTTTGAGCTGATACATTCGATGCCAAGAAATACTGTATTGAATTCGAAAAAAAATCAATTCACATGTTGGATGTAGAAAATTGGTTTAATTTTTAAAAAATCTTTATTTACGCTCCAGCTTGCACGATTTTTGAAATATCAAGTTTTAGCGTTTTGTGCAGATACAGGGTATGGTTCGGCTTGAATTTGGAAAAAATTGTTTGAGTTTTGGATTTTTTGAATTTTAAAAATTTACAAAAAGTATTTGTGGTTGCTTTAACTTACGTTATTTGGTACCGATCAAGCTCAAGTTTTTTAATAAAGTACACTCACTGATAAGGATGGATGGCATTGAATTTACAAAAAATACTTAAGAGGTTTAAATTTTTTTAAACTTCACTATAAAAAAAAATTCACCGATCTAATTTTTGTAACTTTGCACCTATCGAGCTGATATTTTTTTACATTTTTTTCAATAAAACTGACCGTAGAGTAGTTAATGACGAATTGATGGAGTTTCGTTTCGGCCAAATTTACTAAGTGCGTCAAAATCGTGCATAAGTAGAAGTGTGTCAATGAATAAGGACTAATCTAATAATACGATTTCTATTGTAGAAGATTTTGTGCTGCTCGAAGTTATCACGCCCGATGACATGGACTCTGTAAAGTTGGATAAGATCCCGAAAAAACTGAAATTCCCGATGATGGAACAAAGTTTCGATCTCAGAGGTATAATACATTTCGAAGCACCACCAATAGATCGAAGAATCCGCGAAGCCAAATCGACTCAGATGATCGGACATTACACATCGTTTAATTATCGTAACGATAACTGGTCGCAATGTGACCGGAAACACAAGAGAAAAAATGGACGTACCAAGGTATCGCCACAGCTGGTATTGTACAGTAAAGATGAAAATACTGGCACATGGATTAATGTACCATGATTACATTTAATGTAATCATGGTACGTTAGATGGACCATGGTACCTAACATGGTACCTACATGGTACATTCCTATCGCACATGGGACAACCGTATGGCGATAACATCCATACCAAATACTCTATTTGTTGTAAGCGTTGTAATATCGCTACCAATGATCAACCGTTCCCAATATAATTTAATAAATGTAAGGATTCAGAGCAAAACCGGCTGTCGGAAATAAAAATAAACGTTTTGGCATATGCTCACCATTGCCGAATTTTTGCATAGGCTTAAAATAGGTGATAAAAATGTTAAAGAGTGGAATTTTTTTAATAGGGTAAATGTTGCCTAATTGTCGTAATAAAATGTTTATTTTCTTTCTTGAGTTGAATAAAAAACCAGAAAAGAACTACCAGTAGTATATTATTTTCTCATGCGTGATCTGTAGAAAAAATAGCCGTTATCGCCCGCCTAGAACGCGTACGGAGTCAAAAAATCATGCGCCGTACATCATACATCGAATAGAGCAGGATACTCTCTTGTATTTATTAGCATTGACAAGCGTTTCTTAAAAATTCGAGTGCATTTAATCGTCCGAAGTTCGATTTTTTATTTATCTGCACCCCGCGTTAGCTATGAACATTGAATAACAGGATCGCACGGACTTTGTAGACATATACAGTGGACGCTCCAATAATTTAACCTCCCAGGATATGATCGCTCCATAATTTAAGTCGTCACCATGTCAACCAGCTCCCATATTTTAACTTCCCCCATTGCCTTTTTCAAATTAAAAAAAAACTCCCGGTCGGATTTTCGAGTTTAATTTTATATACAAATGATGAGAAAATTCTGATAATTTGGTATGTTTTTGGATGAATTATTTAAGAGGTCGTGTGAAAAATTCACGACGATTAGGAAGCTCGTTATCGAACAATGAACATTAACAAATTGAATCGAATTAAATGTAGACTTATGGAAACTTATATAACTTTGCGATAAGTTTTTTTGACCTCTCAATTTTTTAATATCTACATTATATTGAAAGCAACGGAAAAAACGAAGTTTATTGATAAATAATTTTTTTATTTGTTTGAAAAATTGTTCTTAACAAAATGTTAATATTTTAATAACGAGCTTCCTAATCGTCGTGGAATTTTTACACGACCTCTTGAATACTTCATACAAGAACATAGCAAATTTTCAAAATTTTCTCATCATTTTAAATTTTAACCCTTAAGGAGGTTGAAGTAATGATGATAGAGTTCTGAAAATTTAATATGTTTCTACATGAAGTATTCGGGAGGTCGTGTAAAAGATTCACGACGATTAAGAAGCTATTTATTGACCAATAAACATTAAAAGATTTCATAGGGACTCAACATCCTTGAATTTTTTTTTTAATCGGAAAAAAGTACTTCCGATTGAATTTATCAGTTAACTTTTGTAGATCCAGAGCACCTCAATACCACTTAATTACTATAGCAATAGATTTCAAATCATTTTACTTTTACAAATTTCGAAATGTCTCGACATTTTTCAAAATCGGAAAAACAAACTTCCGGTTGGATTTTCGAGTTTAGATTAACACAGTTCGAGAGCACACCTAGATAACAACTAATATCTATAGCATTATATTTCGAATCTATAGATTTCTTCGAATTTCGGAAAGTCGCAAAATTGTTCGAAATCGAAAAAAAATACTGCCGGTTCGATTTTCGAGTTTGGTTTCGTACGATTCGAAAGCACCTAAATTGCACCTAATTCCGATAGCGTTATGTTTTAAAGCTATGTATTTTTTCCAAATTTCGAAAAGTCTCGAAACTGTTTCAAAATCGGAAAAAAATACTTCCGGATGGATTTTCGAGTTTACATTCGAACAGTTTGGAAGCACCTAAATAGCGCCTAATTCCTACGGCAATAGACTTCGAATCAATATACTTTTGGAACAAACACAAAACTGTTCAAAATTGAAAAAATATATATTTTCAGTTGGATTTTTGAGTTTACTTTCATACGGTTTGAAAGCACCTAAATAGCACCAAATTCTGATAGCAATGGATTTCGAATTTATGTACTTTTTCAAATTTCGGAAAGTCTCGAAAATTTTTAAAATGATAAAAAACTACTTCCGATTGGATTTTCAGATTTACTTTTGTTCGGTTCAAAAGCACTTAAATAGCACCTAATTCTCATAGCAATAGATTTCGATTCTATGTATTTTTAACATTTTTCAAATGTCTCTAAAAATTTCAAAATCGAAAAAACATACTTCCGGTGGAATTTTCGAGTTTACTCGTACACGGTTCGAGAGCACCTAAACAGAACCTAATTCCTATAGCATCATAATCTGGATCTATGTATTTTTGCAAATGTTGAAAAGACTAAACAATTTCTAAAATTGAAAAAAAAAATACTTCCGGTTGGATTTTTGGATTTTTTTTGCACCGATCGGAAGCACTTAAAAAGCACTTAATTCCTTTAGCATTAGATTTTCCATAAACGTATTTTTTCGGATTTCGAACAACCCAAAAATTTTGAAAAATCGAAAAAATATGTTTCACGTTGAATTTTTGACTTTACTATTGCACGGTTCGAGAGCACCTAAATTGCACCTAATTCCTATAGCATTACATTTCGAATTGATGTACTTTTTCAAATTTCCAAAAGTCTCGAAAATTTGTGAAACTGAAAAAAAATACTTCCGGTTGGATTTTTGGATTTTTTTTGCATGGTTCGAAAGCACTTAAAAAGCACTTAATTCCTAAAGCATTGGATTTTCAATAAACGTATTTCTTCATATTTCGAAGAACCCAAAAATTTTCAAAAAATCGAAAAAATATGTTTCACGTTGGACTTTCGACTTTACTATTGCACGGTTTGAGAGCACCTAAATACAGTCCGACCTCCAAATAAGCAACCAAAGCCCCCAAGGGGAAGAGTTTTTCGTTATATATCGCATACCCCCACCAGGCGCGTGCTCCGCGTTCACTACCTCCGTCTGTCTCTCTCACTCTTGTCCGCATGCGATCCTCTCAACAAGCAACCCGCTCGAACGATTCACACACGCTCACACACATACTCACGCACGCACGCACACATCAATTTACACTACAACGTTCACTCTATTTTGCCCGAATAATCTCTCCCAGGCTGGTTGCTTAATGAGAGGTTTCGCGCACAAAATTCTCGAGCTCGGAGTTCGAGTCGGAGTGGGGGAAGCGCTCGAGCGAGAAACTGGGGAAAGTTGCTTATTGCCGCGTTGCTTATTTGGAGGTCGGACTGTAGCATCTAATTCCTATAGCATTACATTGCGAATTTATGTACTTTTTCAAATTTCGGAAAGTCTCGAAAATTTGTGAAATGATAAAAAACTACTTCCGGTTGGATTTCCAGATTTACTTTTGTTCGGTTCAAAAGCACTTAAATAGCACCTAATTCTCATAGCAATAGATTTCGATTCTATGTATTTTTCAAAATTTTCAAATGTCTCTAAAAATTTCAAAATCGAAAAAACATACTTCCGGTGGAATTTTCGAGTTTACTCGTACACGGTTCGAGAGCACCTAAACAGCACCTAATTCCTATAGCAACCTAATCTGAATCTATGTATTTTTGCAAATGTTGAAGAGACTCAACAATTTCTAAAATTTAAAAAAAAAATACTTCCGGTTGGATTTTTGGATTTTTTTTGCACCGATCGGAAGCACTTAAAAAGCACTTAATTCCTTTAGCATTAGATTTTCCATAAACGTATTTTTTCGGATTTCGAACAACCCAAAAATTTTGAAAAATCAAAAAAATATGTTTCACGTTGAATTTTTGACTTTACTATTGCACGGTTCGAGAGCACCTAAATAGCACCTAATTCCTATAGCATTACATTGCGAATTGATGTACTTTTTCAAATTTCGAAAAGTCTCAAAAATTTGTAAAACTGAAAAAAAATACTTCCGGTTGGATTTTTGGATTTTTTTTTGCATCGTTCGAAAGCACTTAAAAAGCACTTAATTCCTGAAGCATTGGATTTTCAATAAACGTATTTCTTCGTATTTCGAAAAACCCAAAAATTTTCAAAAAATCGAAAAAATATGTTTCACGTTGAACTTTCGACTTTACTATTGCACGGTTTGAGAGCACCTAAATAGCACCTAATTCCTATAGCATTACATTGCGAATTTATGTACTTTTTCAAATTTCGAAAAGTCTCGAAAATTTTTAAAATGATAAAAAATTACTTCCGGTTGGATTTTCAGATTTACTTTTGTTCGGTTCAAAAGCACTTAAATAGCACCTAATTCTCATAGCAATAGATTTCGATTCTATGTATTTTTCAAAATTTTCAAATGTCTAAAAATTTCAAAATCGAAAAAACATACTTCCGGTGGAATTTTCGAGTTTACTCGTACACGGTTCGAGAGCACCTAAACAGCACCTAATTCCTATAGCAACCTAATCTGAATCTATGTAATTTTGCAAATGTTGAAGAGACTCAACAATTTCTAAAATTAAAAAAAAAATACTTCCGGTTGGATTTTTGGATTTTTTTTTGCACCGATCGGAAGCACTTAAAAAGTACTTAATTCCTTTAGCATTAGATTTTCCATAAACGTATTTTTTCGGATTTCGAACAACCCAAAAATTTTCAAAAAATTGAAAAAATATGTTTCACGTTGGACTTTTGACTTTACTATTGCACGGTTTGAGAGCACCTAAATAGCACCTAATTCCTATACCATTACATTGCGAATTTATGTACTTTTTCAAATTTCGAAAAGTCTCGAAAATTTGTAAAACTGAAAAAAAATACTTCCGGTTGGATTTTTGGATTTTTTTTTGCATCGTTCGAAAGCACTTAAAAAGCACTTAATTCCTGAAGCATTGGATTTTCAATAAACGTATTTCTTCGTATTTCGAAAAACCCAAAAATTTTCAAAAAATCGAAAAAATATGTTTCACGTTGAACTTTCGACTTTACTATTGCACGGTTTGAGATCACCTAAATAGCACCTAATTCCTATAGCATTACATTGCGAATTTATATACTTTTTCAAATTTCGAAAAGTCTCGAAAATTTTTAAAATGATAAAAAATTACTTCCGGTTGGATTTTCAGATTTACTTTTGTTCGGTTCAAAAGCACTTGAATAGCACCTAATTCTCATAGCAATAGATTTCGATTCTATGTATTTTTTAAAATTTTCAAATGTCTCTAAAAATTTCAAAATCGAAAAAACATACTTCCGGTGGAATTTTCGAGTTTACTCGTACACGGTTCGAGAGCACCTAAACAGCACCTAATTCATATAGCATCATAATCTGAATCTATGTATTTTTGCAAATGTTGAAAAGACTCAACAATTTCTAAAATTGAAAAAAAAAAATACTTCCGGTTGGATTTTTGGATTTTTTTTGCACCGATCGGAAGCACTTGAAAAGCACTTAATTCCATTAGCATTAGATTTTCCAGAAACGTATTTTTTCGGATTTCGAACAACCCAAAAATTTTGAAAAATCGAAGAAATATGTTTCACGTTGAATTTTTGACTTTACTATTGCACGGTTCGAGAGCACCTAAATAGCACCTAATTCCTATAGCATTACATTGCGAATTGATGTAATTTCTAATTTTGAAAAGTCTCAAAAATTTGTAAAACTGAAAAAAAGTACTTCCGGTTGGATTTTTGGATTTTTTTTTGCATCGTTCGAAAGCACTTAAAAAGCACTTAATTCCTGAAGCATTGGATTTTCAATAAACGTATTTCTTCGTATTTCGAAAAACCCAAAAATTTTCAAAAAATCGAAAAAATATGTTTCACGTTGGACTTTCGACTTTACTATTGCACGGTTTGAGAGCACCTAAATAGCACCTAATTCCTATAGCATTACATTGCGAATTTATGTACTTTTTCAAATTTCGAAAAGTCTCGAAAATTTTTAAAATGATAAAAAACTACTTCCGGTTGGATTTTCAGATTTACTTTTGTTCGGTTCAAAAGCACTTAAATAGCACCTAATTCTCATAGCAATAGATTTCGATTCTATGTATTTTTCAAAATTTTCAAATGTCTCTAAAAATTTCAAAATCGAAAAAACATACTTCCGGTGGAATTTTCGAGTTTACTCGTACACGGTTCGAGAGCACCTAAACAGCACCTAATTCCTATAGCAACCTAATCTGAATCTATGTATTTTTGCAAATGTTGAAGAGACTCAACAATTTCTAAAATTAAAAAAAAAAAATACTTCCGGTTGGATTTTTGGATTTTTTTTGCACCGATCGGAAGCACTTAAAAAGCACTTAATTCCTTTAGCATTAGATTTTCCATAAACGTATTTTTTCGGATTTCGAACCACCCAAAAATTTTGAAAAATCGAAAAAATATGTTTCACGTTGAATTTTTGACTTTACTATTGCACGGTTCGAGAGCACCTAAATAGCACCTAATTCCTATAGCATTACATTTCGAATTGATGTACTTTTTCAAATTTCGAAAAGTCTCGAAAATTTGTGAAACTGAAAAAAAATACTTCCGGTTGGATTTTTGGATTTTTTTTTGCATGGTTCGAAAGCACTTAAAAAGCACTTAATTCCTGAAGCATTGGATTTTTAATAAACGTATTTCTTCGTATTTCGAAAAACCCAAAAAATTTCAAAAATCGAAAAAATATGTTTCACGCTGGACTTTCGACTTTACTATTGCACGGTTTGAGAGCACCTAAATAGCACCTAATTCCTATAGCATTACATTGCGAATTTATGTACTTTTTCAAATTTCGAAAAGTCTCGAAAATTTTAAAGTTGGTAATAAAATACTTCCGGTTGGATTTTTAAATTTATTTTCATTCGGTCCAAAAGCACCTAAATAGCACCTAATTCTCGTAGCAATAGATTTCGATTCTATGTATTTTTAAAAAATTTTAAATATCTCAAAATCTTAAAAATCGAAAAAACATACTTCCGGTGGAATTTTCGAGTTTACTCGTACACGGTTCGAGAGCACCTAAACAGCACCTAATTCTTATGGCATCATAATCCGAATCTATGTATTTTTTCAAATGTTGAAAGGACTCAACAATTTCCAAAATTGAAAAAAAATACTTTCGGTTGGATTTTTTGATTTTTTTTTGCATCGTTCGAAAGCACTTTAAAAGCACTTAATTCCTATACCATTAGATTCCCAATAAACGTATTTTTTTAGATTTCGAAAAACCCAAAAAATTTCAAAAATTGAAAAAAAATATTTTCGTTGGGATTTTGGGGTTTTAGTTTATACGGTTCGAAAGCACTTAAAAAGCACTTAATTCCTATGCTCTTAGATTTTTATCAAGTGTTGCCTAACAATGAGTCTCTGCTAGCTTGATATCAAGGTAGCAGAGAACTTTTGCAATTGGATTTTTGGAAAAACTTAAGGAGCACTAAAATTTCCAATTCAGCACCAAATTAGCACCTAAAAAGCACCTAATTCTGGTATAAGTTGAATCCATTTTTGAGACTTTTCTCTGCTGACTTGATGGAGGTAATTTACCATTGCCCGCGTCTATGTTGGGAATAGAATTGAAGGTTAACAGCTCAACGAGTCCGAGAGTATAATTTTTGTGCGCGTCAAGTTCAATTGGGGGAAAATATTGCGCCTCGAGGATAGAAGATGTCCCCGATATTGTCAGGGTGAAACTATCATCCATGCTGATCGCGCGATACTGATACTGATTTCATCACGATGCACATTTATATAGGCTATAAATGTCTTTTCGATTAAGCTGTTTGCAGAGAAATTTAAGGCATAAATGTCCGCACTCTATCGTGTCGTAGTTCTGATATCGTGTATAATTGTAATTAACGCTACGCACACCGAGATATCTCATGAGTTCGGACGGTGGTTGAAGATCACCGAAACTGTTAAAGTATACGACTTTGCCGCCAATCTTTTTGTATGCGACCCAATGTGTGCCTGGTCCACTACGCTCATCGAGATTAATAATCGCAGACTCACGTTTCCACGGTCCACCCTTGGGCAAGCAATTTCGCATGAAAACACCACGAAAATGGGGAATTTCCATGGATTTCGCGAACTTGAGAATATCAGCGTCGGTGAGAGCTTGGCGTGGTAGCGTTATTTTACGTTTTTTGACCCAATATGGAGACCGAGACCCTTCTTGTATGGCTTGAGATGCAAACCCCTGTCCAATGCGATGGATTCCATTGTTTTATTATGTCGCTTACTCTCGTCCAATTCACGTTTTGCGGCTTGAGCAGCACTTACAGCTTTTGCTATACTCGCTGCACCACCCGTCAGTGCTCCAGCGAGGCTGAGACCGGCAAATATTGGCACGAGGAATGGCAAGAAACCTCCAATTTTCCCCGGCACCGGAAGAATCCGCGGTGTACGCAATTTTTGTTTACCCCCTATCCTCCTTTACAGCAGCACGTGCACCCTTCAAAGCTGACGTAATTATAACCTTCGGGTCACTGCTATGACTCATTGTCTTCCTCGCAGCACCGATAATCCGTTTAAGGTTACAAATCTTCTTTTTCTTCGGCGTCCGCGCACCCATTCCGAATTTTCTCTTCCCCTTCATGATAGTCGCTACACCCCAAGCACTTGCTTTTTCCGCGATACTCGCGTCTTTCGCGAAAACTCGTTTCCAAGCTCTCTCAGCCAATACTCTATCGGCCTCGCTTCTCGCCTCGAGATTTTCACGATTTTTCGAATAGGCGATATCGTGCTGTTTGCAGGCTGCGTCTAGTGGATTAATGCCCGGATCACCTCGAGCGAGACGTTTTGCCAATTTTGTGCCAGGACCGCAGTACTGATAACCGGGCAAATGCAACTCAACGGGAAGATTATTGATGATACTGTTTACCAGACCGCTGCCACACTTTTCTTTGCCCTCTCCACGAGTATGCACGATCATGTCCATACAGGAGTAAATACCCGACTGACTAGTGACAACTATAAAAACCTTATTTATACTTATTTTCGAGTTAGTCGTGATGAAGATGGCATCCAAGCAACAGGGATTGCCTATAATGAATTTTGACGCATTAACGCAGCGCGAGGAGAAGGAGGTGAAACGTCATGGACATTTATTACCGAATAGCATTCGCGCGGTTTTCTGCGGGCCGTCAAATTGGGGCAAAACTAATGCATTATTCAGTCTCATTACTCATCCAAATGGCGTGAGATTTGAAAATGTTTATGTATACTCAAAGTCGTTGAAGCAGCCAAAGTACAAGCTGCTCGAACGTTTGCTCAAGCCAGTGCCCGATATCGAATATTTTCCCTTCAACGAGCACGAACAGGTGATTACACCGCGCGATGCACGTCCAAACTCGATATTCATCTTTGACGATGTAGCGTGCGAAAAACAGGACAATATTCGAGCCTTTTTCGCCATGGGCCGTCATCAAAATGTCGATTGTTTTTATCTTTGTCAAACATACGCACGTATTCCCAAGCATCTAATACGAGATAATACAAATTTCGTGGTGCTCTTCAAGCAGGATGAAATGAATCTCCGGCATGTGTACAACGATCATGTGAATACTGACATGCCGTATGAGAAATTTAAGAATTTGTGCTCGGAATGTTGGCGCGCCGGCAAGTATGCATTTATCATGATTGACAAGGATAGTGAAATGAATGAGGGTCGATATAGGCGAGGTTTTGACAATTTTCTCAGCACTGATAAATAATACATCATATGGAGATAGCAGCACAGTATCATCGTTGACCCTGCGCCGACAACATGAAAGTGCTAGAGGAAAAAGACGTTTTGCGTGAGATTGTACGAGCGAGCGACGCTATACGGCGAAAGCATCGTATGATAAAGCTGGGCAGAGACAATGCGGAGCGTGCGATGCAAGATGTTTTCCAGCCGATAGTGCAGCCATTGGAGAAGTTGGTGAATGTATCACGCAAAAGATCCTCCATCAAGCGAGAAATTAAACAAGAAAAATAATGTGAAACGTGAAAAGAAGGAGGAGAAAGAGGAGGAGGAGAAGGACGAGGAGGATGAGGAAGAGGAGGAGGAGGAGGAGGAGGAGGAGGAAGACGACGATGAAGACGAGGAGGAGAAGGCGGCGGTGGAAGAGAGAGAAAACCGGAATGAAAATGTTGCGTATGACCGGAGCATGAAAGATCAGTCGTTGGATGAATCCTTTCTTTCGGCAGAGGGAGAAACAATGTCCAGCAGCGCCGATGAATTGATAAACGAGTATCTTTCGTTGTTACGCTCAAACAGAAAAACAAGCCTCGATGTCGCGTACGGTGTGAGAAATCTCGCAAATGACAAATTAATGATTGGCGATTTCACCGATAGTTTTTTCATCCTCGACCGTTCGTGTGGGAGAAAAAAATTATGCAAAAACCATTGGATTAGTCGAGCTTTTATTCAAAAAACAGCCTGCTGATTTTACAACGGATGATTTGCGAGCGTATGAAAAAATTATTCGTGAGACGAATGCTAATAGGAAATATTACAAAGCCTCGGGCGCTATACGTGCGGATAAAAGCACCAAATTCAAAAATTACATATCCAAGATATCTGACCACTCACACAGCGGCGAAGGCATGCCGAAATACAAGATTGCGCGAGAAAAACCGGCAAAATTTGATTATGTTTATTGGGATGATCCTAATGAGCTTGTTGATCGTCTACGTTTGCTCTTATCATCTCAGGCTGCCGGAAATCTATCGCATTCGAATGAAATTATATCGATAATCGAGGAGTTGCGTGAGGCCAAAATCATTTATTAATCCGTTGTGTGTTAATGTTCCGCACATTCGCAACATGAGCGTTGACGTGTTTGGACGACAGTTGAATAAGAGTGTGCTCGGAAACAGTCGAGGTCCCCCCGGCAGACCGGGTATTGGATTTAAGACTACCGTCAGCGGTGATTACGATTTAGAGGGAAAACGACTGTGCAACGTTGCCGATCCTGAAGAGTCAAGCGATGTCGCCACGTTAAATGCGCTGCATAAAAAATAACACAGCAACATAAAATTTCTGCGTAAAGAGATAAATCAGAGTAATTCATTGCTGGTGCAAGGACTCGAAGCTAGCATACAAAACATTGCGCAAACTCTCAACGCAAAAGTGCAGGCAGTACAAGATTTGACCGTTCGCATCTCACATCTAATCTCTCAACTCGATACTCGATTAACGGCTCTGGAGACAAAGAGAGAGGGAGGCAAAAATGAGTGAGATTGAGCGAGAAGCGCTGGTGGGGGAACTACACAAACCCGCCCGACGAAATTATCCACGTCGCCGCGTGGATATACGTGGCTTGGATGAAACCTGGCAAGCTGATTTGGTGGATATGTCAACGTACGCGAACGAAAACTCTGGACACAAGTTCCTCCTCACCTGCATCGATATATTCTCCAAATATTCATGGGCCGTTCCGATGAAAAGCAAGAATGGCAAGGATACAATGAGAGCTATGAAATCTATTCTCAGCGTGGGACGCGTGCCAATGAAACTTCACGTTGATCGTGGCAAAGAATTTTATAATTCAGATTTTGAATCTCTCATGCGGAAATATAATATTCACATGTACTCGACATACAGCAACTTGAAGGCATCCATCTGCGAACGATTTAATCGCACATTGAAAAATAAAATGTGGATGCAATTTAGCTTACGTGGAAAGTACAAATGGATCGATATTCTCGATAATTTACTCGCTGATTACAATAATTCCACGCATCGCACTATTCGTATGAAACCGCGAAATGTTAATGCTGGAAATAAAAAACAACTACTTCAGCGTGTATTCAAGAAGAAGAATTGTGAACCAACGAAAAAGAAAAAATTCAAAATTGGCGACAAAGTGCGAATAAGTAAATTTAAAAATGTTTTTGCGAAGGGTTATACTCCCAATTGGACGACGGAAATATTTACCATCAGCCGAGTGAACAATACCAATCCTGTGACGTATAATATCGATGATTATCAGAACGAGCCCATCGCCGGTGGATTTTACGAACAAGAACTGTTGAAAGTCAAACATCCAGATATTTATCTGATTAAAAAAGTTCTACGGAAGCGTGGTGATAAAATTTTTGTAAAATGGCTGGGATTCGATGATACCCACAACACTTGGATCAATAAAGCAGATTTATGAAATTTATGGATGATTTTTTTTTTCCCCGAGGAACGCTTTTCTCGCGATAGGAAGGATTTCGCAATGATTTTCATCGATGATTCGTTTATATTTCGTTTTTATTGAAAAAATACGAGGTAAATCTTTTTAAACGCATGGTTGAAGATCAAACAGGAGAATACATTTGTTTTCAAATTCGTAGATTTATAAATATTTTTTCAAAATACGCCGTATCAAATATAATTGTTTATACATTCTTAGTCTAATTCTTAAACATTTGTAGTTTTTTCAACTGTTTTTTAGGTTTTTTTCCCTAAATTCATAGATTTTTATACATTTTTTCCAAAAACTCACGCATAAAAAATAATAGTTTATACATTCTTAGGATAATTCTTAAACACTATTAAATTTCGTAGATTTATATATATTTTTTGACAAAATTCATCGCATGAAAAATAATTGTTTATACATTCTTAGGATAATTCTTAAACATTATTAAATTTCGTAGATTTATATATATTTTTTGACAAAATCCGTCGCATGAAAAATAAATGTTTATACATTTTTAGTCTAATTTTCAAACATTTTTCCGTTTTCAATGTTTTTTTAGAGTTTTTTTTTCCCCTGTTTTGCATCATTCATCCATATCTTCGATAATCTTATAGCCCCATGGTAACGTATCCGTGGAATTCTGGATTAAAATTCTTTTATTGTCCTCCCAACTGAGAGCTAACTTTGTCTGCGCAACAGTTTTGACAACGTGTTTTCGACTGCGAATCAAGTGCTGAGTTTTTTCGAGATTTTCATGGTGAAACAAACATTCTTTATAATCATTAAACGTTATCGATCTTAACGTCGCTGCTCGAATGCCTTTGGCTCTTTTCTCTTCTTTCTTATTCTCGCGATGGACTCTGAAGGCGTATAATTTCGCTCTCAAACCAACAAATTCCTCCATTATCTTCCCATTATTTTCATCCTTCATCAGTCCTAATATATTTTTTTTAACCAATGGAATGCCATAGGGATTGTTGGTTTCATAATCGGATGTATCAAATTTGTGCGAATCGTCCTTAATATCGCTGTATATATCGGGGGTTGTGATGTGATAAATGAGACTGTCCGTATCGGTGTAAAGTAGTTTGGCTTGATCAAAATTTTTCTTCTTCATGTAATTATAATGAAAGTCGTAGATGAAGATTTTCGACATGTCGAGAATGGAAAAGCCCACATATATTGGTTTTGCAAATTTTACTTTAACTCGATTTGATTCAATTATCACCATATCGTGATCAAAAATCGTGCAGCTGTGAAATGTCGCCTTTGCGATTAAAGCCTTTGCACCAAAAGGACCGTTTCATTTCGTTACAAGCTTAACATTTCGATGTCGCCTAACGTTCTCCATCATCTTGCCGAAAAATGCGTTGTTCATGAGTTTGAAAAAGTTTTTCTCAAATTCATTTTTCGCTTTTTTGCGCAGGTCTGTGTTAATATCAATATATTTTTTCAGCCATGCTTTTTGTCGGAATTTTAATGTGCGATGAATTTTCGTTATCTGAAGTCCGAGGGTTAGAGCTTGTTTTAAATTTTGATAATGTATAACATATCTCTGTTTCGGCAATAATGTTGTCATAAGTTTTGTTTGCTTGAATCCCGGAGGTGTGTAATGTTCGGGACATAGAGGGAGATCTTTGTGGAGATCGTGAATGTCTTCTGGATAATCTAGATCAACCTCGAATATATATCCGATTTCATCATCATCGGCAAGCGATTGGATGCTATTTATATCAAAATTTTGTACCCACTCGAAGGAACTATAAGGCAATGGATTGCTCATAGCCGCACCATATAAATTGTTGACATCAAAATACATCAAGTAGCTCTCAGGTTCGTTTTTATTAAAGTCTGATTTCATGTACCGATTATTGGCTTTTGCATATCGATTCGAGCATTGCGCCACAATACCCCGAATACCCCGCTCGATAAATAATAGCATGTCAATGTCTAAAATCATCTCTTTTGACGCATATTTTAAGTCACTATGTGTCAATTCTCGCGCATCTTCCGGAGGATAATACACTCGGCCACGTGAATCCATTTTAACAGCAAGCGACACACACACACACACACAATGTCGGCAGAGGATTGACTGAAATTTCTTCTCAATAAAAATGAGAATTAGCCGATATGATTCTCGATGAAATTCACGTCTCAGCCTGATCACTCTGTCACCCCAATTGTTTATCTCAAAATATCAAAAGGCATGCCGACAGAAATTCCACGAACTCCCTCTGCAACGGACGACGAAAAACTCAACGCTCCTCTTTGTCCTCTTCAGTTTTCGCTTTCTTCGCCTTTTCCTCCTTCTCCTTCTCTTTCGCCTCCCAACAACATTTAACGCAATCTCGTCGTGGTGGTGTGGGACCATCTATGCGAGTTTCCAGCATATCAAGCGTATTCCAATGTTTTACGCACGGTAGACATGAGATTATTTCCCTATCCTCGCGTAGATGCTGCGGTAAACGATCCCACAGCCAATAAATATTTCGCGAATAAAACATTAAAATGACCTCTTTCGACATATATTTCAAGTCACTATGTGTCAATTCCCACGCTGCTTTTGCGGGGTAACACACTCGCACGCTCGTGTCCATTTTACCGGTAAGCGGATCAACCATTGCAACGGGCGGTGAATCGACTAAAATATTTTTAATTGTGAATTGCGACGATCGTCTATGCAGCTATGTGTTGATAATATCCGCATGCGTCGCGACGAAAAAAGTTGGACCTTGTTTGTATACATTTGTATACATCATAAATTTGACACTCGACACTCTGCGCGTGAGAGCGCGCGCGAGCGAGAGCGAGCGAAAGAGCGCGAGCGATCGAAAGAGAGAGAGAGAGAGAGAGAGAGCGCGCGAGCGAGCGAGAGAGAGAGAGAGAGAGAGAGAGAGAGAGCGCGTGCGGGTCAACGCCATCGACGACGCCGTCATCTAACGCTTTCTTCAAAAAATCACGGGCATCTCATCGAAAATCCCAAGACTCCCCCCCCCTCCCCCGCACACACGCACATGCACGTACATACACGCACATACACGCAACACATGCTAACGAAAAAAATCCCAAATCCCCCCCCCTTCCGCCCACCACCCACCTGCCGCCCACCACCCACCTGCCGCCAACCACCCACCGGCCACCCACCACCCCCTGTGCGCAACACACACACACACACACACACACACACACACACACACACACACACACACACACACACACATGCACACGCATATACACGCAAGATGTGTGGACGAAAAAATCCCCCCCCCCTGAGCCACCCACCCACCACCCACTGGCCACCCGTAAGCCACCCACTCACGACGCGCAACGGTTTGTGTCTCGGCTAAGTGGTTTGTGTCTCGGCTAAGTGCCTCGAATCGCGGGTTGAAAAAGGTCGGTAAATGTCGGGGTAGGGATCTTGATCCAGAACCGGCTGTCTATCACTACTGATGATGTACTAAAAAATTTTGTACATTTGCAAGTTCGCACTGTCATGCGTGTTGACACCTTCCGAATATATCGATAACAGAAAAAGTGGTTCTTTAAAAATGTTCTGACGTTTTTTCTCGTTGATTACCATTTTTTGAACATTTTTCCATTCAAATGGTTGTATTTTTGGCTGGATTTGACGTATTTAAATTTGTAAAATACGAAAATCTCCGTATTTTTGTGGCCTTCCTGAAGAAAATTAATTCAGATTTGATTAAGTAAGTCGAACGTCCGTTTCAGGGCATTATACGCAAAAAAAACGTTCAAAAAATTATAAGCTTATTATTTTTTTCCCAAGCAAAGACACTCGTTATTTTATTTATTTTCATTTCCCCGAATTGTAAGTACAAAAAACGAATTTTCTGTATTTTTTATATTATTGAATTCCTGAACACCGTGAGGTAACATATATTTTGTTTATTTTCTTATTAATATATAATAGAAAAAATTATATATGTAATTAATATATATTAATTTTAATATATTAAAATAAACTATAGTTGTAATAAATTTCTCCGTGCACCCATTTTTGAATGAAATAATGCCACGGCTAGAAGCTGCTTCTTTGCGGAGCGAGTGAATCGACGGGCTCACCGCTAATCGAACCTCGACGAGAGCACCTTGATTCACTTCCTCTGATGCGCGCACGATGTGACGAGAAGTATCGTTACACTCCATCGATATCGAGGTTTACAAAATAACCATGAATGATTTTTTATTTTATTTCACTTACGGAGAAATTCTACTCGCATTGTTTTCAGCGAATCGACAGTTGTAAAAAATGTCTATTTATGTCGTTACAACGATGAAACGGTATAAGCAATATAGGAAAACAAGGTTCTGAGAATACATTTGAGACATCTTGGGTACTATTAGAAACGTTGTGAGAAATTTTTCCGTATATCCTTTATCAGCGCCATTATAGTACAAAATAATCCCACGTGAAAGTTTCGCTTATTGGCGGTGCGAGTGAATTGACGGGCTCACCACAACTCGATCCTCAGAGACAGCACTTTGAGTCACTCACTGCCATGTGGCTACAGGTTGTGGCCCAGTACAGGCACATTGTGATGTATACATAACTATAAATAACAATAATAATAAAATTACATATTTTTATTTTGAATATTATATATATAATATAGGTGATTCCACGCCAACTTGACCTAGGTCTGACCCTTGAACTCTTGGATTTCGCTCGCGATTTGTTGAGTGTTCTCAATTTGCAAATGCACGCATTTTTTGAAAAGATTTTTCAGATTCAATTTAAATCTTCTACAATTTTTTGAATGATGTTGTTGATCGACAAAATTTAAAAAAATGAAAAAATTCTGAAAAATCGTGTCAGATATTACAATTTTTAAGCTCAAAGTCGGAGTGGGGAGATTTTTCCTTCTTACTATTTTGAAGCTTTTCCTGAATAAAAACGTAAAAAAAATAGAAGCAGGACTTATTTTACTGTGAATAGTTGCTGAAACATTTTCATATGTAATGTTAGATTTTTGAACAATTTTTCGGGTTTTTCGCAACAGTTTTTTTTTGTTTAATTTTCCTAATAAATGGATCCGAAAAATCTGATTTTTTTTCAAAAATCCAAAACGACATATTAAAATGTTTCAGCAATCATCCGTAGCAAAATGACTCCAGCTTATAATTTTTTTAACGTTTAAAAAAAAAAAAAGCCTGAAAATAGTAATCTCCCCACTCCGACTCTAAGCTTAGCTAAAGAAATTAGAAGCGGGAGTGATTTTACTACGGATGGTTACTGAAACATTTTCATATGTCATATCGGATTTTTGAAAAAAATTTCAGATTTTTCGGAACGATTTATTAGCAAAATAAAGAGAAAAAAAATCTCTTACACAAAATTGGAAGAAGTTTTCCAAAATCCAAGATGACGTATGAAAATGTTTCAGCAATTATCCATATTAGAATGACTCCAGCTCCTAATTTTTCGAACGTTTTTCTTTGGAAAAAGCTTGAAAATAAAGAGAAGGAAAATTCTCCCCCCTCCGGCTGTAAGACACGATTTTTGAGAATTTCTTACGATTTTTAAGTTTTGTCAATCAACAAAATCGTTTGGAAAATCGTAGAAAATTCAACTTGAATCTGAAAAATCTTAAAAATATGGGTGCCCTTCAAACTGCGATCAATCATAAAAAATATCGCGAGCCAAATCCGAGAGGTCAAGGGTCAGACCCAGGTCGAGTTGGCGTGGAATGATTCATATATATGTGGCATTACAAGTGAACCAGCGAGTGATCTCCCTCACCCCCATCAATTTTTGTCGGTTATTCTTTTGGGTTCTATGGTACCGCAAATGAGCCTAGTTGTTTCTGATTTTTCCTCCCCTTTCTTGTCGTCCCGCTATGTATTTTTCGTTATTGATCCAAGACAAAACATTCGAAACAACATTTTTAAATTATTGTTTTTATTTTTTTAAATTTCACACAAAAAAATTAACTTTTGTCATTATTAGAAAGTAGGCTGCAGCCTGCTAATATTTTCTTCATCTATTTTTATTTTTCGGAAATCAAACATTTATAAATGAAGCTACATTTTTCAAATTTAATAAGAAACTATGCAGGATATGACATTTTTGCAAGACATATTTTTTGATTGTTTGTTTTTTATTCTAAGATTTGATCATTACAATTCAAAAATGTCCAAATTTTGTATTATAATAGACAAATAGTAAACAGCAAACAATTCTGAATATTTCATTGATTTCAATTACTATTATTACTGAGCGATAGGTAATAAAAGACATTGACAGACGACATTTTGTTTCTCTTCAAAATGAAGAACAATAGTTATAATGAAAATATCCGTGCGCTTATTTTTTTATGAAATAATTCCACGGCTAGAAGCCGCTTCTTCGTGGAGCGAGTGGATTGACGGGCTCGCCTCTATTTGAACGTCGACGAGAGCACGTTGATTCACCCACTCTGCTGCGCGCACGGTGTAGCGATAGGTATCGTCACACACTCACACCACATCCATATCGAAGATTACGAAATAACCATGGATAATTTTTTATTTAATTGCACTCACCAAAACATTCTACTTGCATGGTTTTCAACGAATTGACAGTTGTAAAAAAGGTTAAAGAATTTAATTTATTTTTATCGTGATAACGATGAAACTATATGAGCAATATAGAAATACAAGGTTCTGAGATAATATTTGAGACGTCTTGGGTACTAGCAGAAAATTTGTAAGAAATTTGTCCGTATATACATTATTGTACAAAATAATCCCACGTGAGATTGTCACTTTTTGAGGATGCGAGTGAATTGACGGGCTCACCATAACTCGATCCTCGGAGACAGCACGTCGAATCATTCGCTTTAATGTGACAACAGGTTTTCGACCGGTACAACCACATTGTTATCCCCAGAATAACTATAATTCAAAATAATAATATAATCGGAAATAGTTATTTCCATTGTTATATATATATATATATATATATATATATATATATATATATATGGATCATTCCACGCCAAATCGACCACTTCTGAACACGACCACTTTCGATTTCGTTAAAACTTTTTTAGCTTATTCTGCTTTATCAAAACATACTTCAGATTTGTTTCAAATTTTCGTACCCAACCAATAAAAAGTTATGAACTTTAAAAAAAAATTTGCTCATTTTTTTCAATATCTGACTTCTTCAACAATTGAATAATCGGGTCGATTTTTTTTCAAAATTTTTGTTTTGAAATGTACTTTTTAGAAAAATATAATTCAGATCGATCTTGAACGGTTTTTTGTAATTTTTGGAAAAGAAAAGAAAGCTTCTCGATACTTTTCATTTTTTATTTTTTTTTCCTTTTTTGATACAAAGTTTGACATTTCCTGTATATTCTTTGAAATGTTCCGAGTGGGGTTTTTTGGTCTTCCAATATTTTTTTCAATGACAAAAATTATTATTTTCTAACTGAGGTTATTTTTCATAATAGCACTCTGGGGGTTTTTCAGTATGTTGAGAGAATCTCGATGATAGAAAAAAAATTATAATAGATGAAATGGAAAGTAGTAATTATCGAAAAAATGTCAATGTTTTTAGAAAAAGTTTGGAAAACCGTAAAAGATAGTTCTGAATAATTCTTTAATTTTTTTTTTAACATTACATGTACAAAGAAATGTAAAAAAAATCTTGTTATTTGGTTTATTTTTAGACAAACAACAGGTTTTTAAAAATTTGTAAGTGATTAATTTGTGATGAAATTCATTCCATGTTTCTTTTTCTTTAACACTTCGCTTCTTTTTTGTTCAAATACCAAAAACAATCGTTTTTTAAATAATTTTATTTACAATAGGAATAATTCCATCACAAATGAACTACTTAAAAAATGTTAAAAGTTTGTTGTTTGTCCATGAACGGACCAAATAATTTTTTTTAATTTTTTTTCCATGTACATGTAGTGTGCAAAAAGAAAAAAAATCTATTTATAATTTTTTTTTTCTTACTTTGTCGAAAAACATTGAATTTTTTTCGGAAATTATCACTTTCCATTTCATTTATTATTTTTTTTTTCTGTCATTGAGGTTCTCTAAACAACCTTAAAAATACCCTAAGTGGTATTATGAGAAATATGCTGAGATAAAAAATAATAATACGACGAATAATTTCCACTCTGAGAATGTCAGACGATTTGCAGAAAATGTCACAGTTTCTATCACTAGACGAAAAAAAAATTAAAAATTATCAAGTAAGTTTTGTTTTTTGATTCAAAAATTCATAAGAAAAACATTAAAGATAGATCTGAATATTTTTTTCTAAACAGTACATTGAAGATAAAAAAATGTAGCAAAAAAATCGACCCGATAAGTCAATTTTTGAATAAGTTTTAGATTTTTGGAAAATAATAAGCCAATCCACGCATAAAAAGTTGGTGTGTCACGAAATTGCTATGTTCGGACTGAAGCCGTTTTATTCTCGCTGTGATTGGTCGGTTAGCCAGACTCGAGCGCGACTTCAGACCTCGCGTGTGCGCGACTTCGCACATCGCGAGTCGCGCGATGACTTTGACAGTTGATTGCCGTTTCATGTCTGTCATTTTAACCGGAGAAATCGTTTAGTTACACATATACGCGTAATACGGGTAAAGGATCTGCGCATCACTTGAAAAGAGTCAGTGAGATAATTTCAAGAGAAACACGGACATCAATCCCGTGTAACGGTGGTTTCTGTGCGCAGATTCGTACATCGCGAGTCGTGCGATGTTTTGACAGTCAGTGCGCGGTTATACGTCGTGTTGATCGACGAAATCGCTTGTGACGATTAAGCTTTGATGAAATTTTTTGCGATTAACGGTTAGTAGTATTCAATTCGCGAAAAAAAATCCTTTCATCATCAAGTCAACCATTATTCATATCAGCAAACAGTAATTTTGATTTCTTCATTATAATTTATTATTCCGAAGTATGAGTATATCACAAGGACTCCGTTCTGGCCAAAATACTTCTTTGATTGTGAAAATTTTATCGATACTTATCCATAGATCTAACAGAATATTTGGATGCCGATATTGGGTCAATAATATACATCGACATATCGAGAGTCTCAAATGAGTTTGACAGTTGATGCATTCGAAGATACGGAGCGTCTTGTCAGTCACATCAGGACGACAAAATCGGTGAGCCATGATGAACAGCTTATTCGTGTTCCCCAGAGAATTTCCGATAGAAATCACCCGCTTTGAATCTTTCAACAACGAACAAAAATTTTCCCATGCCCAGATCTGCCGAGGTTCATTTGCAAACCTACAGGTCGAAAAAGGTTTTTGATATATTTGAGCATGTTCCGTGAGGAATTATTCCATCGCAAATATCTTATTCGTGTAGCCCGAAAAAAATTTCCGTTGAAAACAAACGCTTTGAAACTTTAAACGACGAAAAAAAGCTTCCCTCATGGCCCCACGCCCGGGTCAGCAAAAGACCATTTGCAAATGGACGAGCCCAAACGATTTTTGGTATTAATGAGCATGTTTCGTAAGAAATCTTATAATCGTAAATAGCTTATTCGTGTTCCTCAGGACATTTCCGATCGAGAACACGCACACTGAACCTTTGAATGACGAAAAAAAGCTTTTTTGTGGAATAGAATGGAATGGAATGGGATTTTCGTTTCAAAACACAGACTTTAAATCTTAAAACGACAAAAAAATCTTTTTCGTAAAATGGAATAGAATGAAATGGAATTTTCGATCAAAACACAGGCTTCACACTTTCAAACGACCAAAAAGAATTTTTCCATGGACTGGAATGGAATTTCTGATTTAAACACAAGCTTAAAATCTTAAAATGACGTAAAAAAGACTTTTTCGTGGAATAGAATGGAATGGAATTTCCGATTCAAAACACATGGCTTCAAACTTTGAACAGACGAAAAAAAACTTTTTCGTGGAATAGAATGAAATTTTTTATTTAAAACACCGGCTTCAAACGATGAAACGACGGAAAAAAAAACTTCGTGGAATGGAATAGAATGGATCAGAATGGAATTTTCGATTCGAAACACAGGCTTCGAACCTTAAAACGACGAAAAAAAACTTTTTTGTGGAATGGAATGGAATTTTCGATTCAAAACACAAGCTTCAAATCTTAAATCGACAAAAACTTTTTCGTGGAATGAAATAGAATAAAATGGAATTTTCAATTTAAAACACAGGCTTCAAATCTTGAAACGACGAAAAAAAACTTGTTCGTGGAATGGAATGGAATGGATTGAAATAGAATCTTCGATTCACAACACAGGCTTCAAACCTTGAAACGATGAAAAAAAAAATTTCCGTGGAATAGAATGGAATGGAATTTTCGATTCAAAACACAGGCTTCAAATCTTGAAACCACAAAAAACTTTTCCGTCGAATGGAATGGAATGGAACTTTGGATTTTAAACACAGGCTTCAAATCTTGTAACGACGAAAAAAAAACTTTTTCATGGAATGCAATGGAATGGCATTTTTCATTTAAAACACAGGCTTCAAATATTGAAATGACGAGAAAAAACTTTTTCATAGAATGGAATAGAATGGATTCGGATGGACTTTTCCATTCAAAACACAAGCTACAAATCTTGAAACGAACAAGAAAAACTTTTTCGTGTAATGAAAGGGAATTTTCGATTTATGACACAGGCTTCAAATCTTGAAACGACGGAAAAAAACATTTTCGTGGAATGGAATGGGATGGAATAGAATGTAATGAAATTTCCGATTCAAAACACAGGCTTCAAACCTTGAAACGACGAAAAAAAAACTTTTTCGTGGAATAGAATGGAATAGAATGGAATTTCTAATTCAAAACAGATGGCTTCAAACCTTGAAAAGACGAAAAAAAACTTTTTCGTGGAATGGAATGGAATTTTTTTATTCAAAACACCGGCTTCAAACCTTGAAACAACGAGAAAAAAAAATTTCGTGGAAGGGAATGGAATGGATTAGAATGGGATTTCCGATTCAAAACACAGGCTTTAAACCTTGAAACGACGGAAAAAAACTTTTTCGTGAAATGGAATGGAATGGAATGAAATTTTCAATTCACAGGCTTTAAATCTTGAAACGACGAAAAGAAACTTTTTCGTAGAAAAGAATGGCATGGAATTTTGGATTCAAAACACAGGCTTTAAATCTTGAAACCACAAAAAACTTTTCCGTCGAATGGAATGGAATGAAATGGATCTTTAGATTTTAAACACAGGCTTTAAACCTTGAAACGACGAAAAAAAAACTTTTTCGTGGAATGCAATGGAATGGAATTTTCAATTCAAAACACAGGCTTTAAAGATTGAAACGACGATAAAAAACTTCTTCATGGAATGAAATAGAATAAAATGGAATTTTTTATCCAAAACACAGGCTTAAAACCTTGAAACGATAAAAAAAAAAAAATTTCGTTGAATGGAATAGAATGGATTCGGATGGCCTTTTCGATTCAAACCACAGGCTACAAATAATGAAACGACAAAGAAAAACTTTGTCGTGAAATCAAATGAAATTTTTGATTTATAACACAGGCTTGAAATCTTAAAACGACGGAAAAAACGTATTCGTGGAATGGAATGGAATGGAATGCAATGAAATGAAATTTCCGATTCAAAACACAGGCTTCAAATCTTGAAACAACAAAAAAAAACTTTTTCGTGGAAGGGAATGGAATTTCCGTTCTAAAACACAGGCTTTAAATCTTGAAATAAAGAAAAAAAACTTTTTCGTGGAATGGAATGAAATTTTTGATTCAAAACACCGACTTCAAACCTTGAAACGACGAAAAAAAACTTTTCGTCGAATGGAATGGAATGAATTAGAATGAAATTTCCGATTCAAAACACAGGCTTCAAACCTTAAAACGACGAAAAAAAACTTTTTCGTAGAATGAAATGGAATTTTCAATTTGTTGTACCCCAGATACCTCAATTACGGAATACTACGAATATTCCAAATCGCGATACACACGTGTCCCAGATTTAGCAATTGTTGTCATTTCATCATAATACACGCGCGTTCGAACTCGAGCAGGTGCAATTATGCTGAATGACAATTACGCAAGCGACGCATCATCGTCGTCTCGGCCAAGCACTGCCAAGTCAGCAGTTTTACTAAATACGAAAATCTCGTAATTCATGTTATCTTAACCGAATTAGGAATATAAATACTAATATCTTGTACTGAGAAATTATTGTTGAATTAATAATATGATAACAAAGAAATGCTTACGCGATTGCGCTCTTTCCCGTATATAACGGACCCGAGAGCAGACACAAGACAGTTCTGACTCAAAGTACCAACCTGCACGACTGGTCCGACGAGGCGAGCGCAACGCGCCTCTGTTAATTATAACCATTTGTATTTTCTATTTCTACGATAATAAAATATTCTTTTATACGACTACCTTTGGTTCGACTCATTTGGGTTCTAACCCTTAATCTGGTAAGATCCCGATCAAAATAACGGAGTAATCTCAAACTCTCGCCAGTCAGAGTAGCTAACTGAATTTTGGCGATACAACAAATTCAAAACCCAGGCTTCAAATCTTGAAACGACGAAAAGAAACTTTTTCGTGGAATGGAATGGAATTTCCGATTCAAAACACAGGCTTCAAACCTCGAAACGACGAGAAAAAACTTTTTCGTGGAATGGTATGGAATTTCCGATTCAAAACACGGGTTTCAAATCTTGAAACGTCGAAAAAAAACTTTCATCGAATGCAATGAAATGGAATGGGATTTTTGATTTAAAACGCAGGCTTCAAATCTTAAAACGACGAAAAAAAAAATTTTCATCGAATTGAATAGAATTTTCGATTCATAACACAGGCTTCAGACCTTGAAACGACGGAAAAAAACTTTTTCGTGGAATGGAATGCAATTTCCAATTCAAAACACAGGCTTCAAACCTTGAAACGCCGAAAAAAAACATTTTCGTGGAATTGAATGGAATTTTCGATTCAAAACACAGGCTTCAAGCCTTGAAACGACGACAGAAAACTTTTTCGTGGAATGGAATGGAACTTTTTATTTAAAACACAGGCTCCAAACCTTGAAACAACGAAAAAAAACTTTCGTAGATTGGAATGGAATAGATTGGAATGGAATGGAATTTTCGATTCAAAACACAGGCTTTATATCTTGAAACGTCGAAAAAAAACTTTTTCATGGAATGGAATGGAATGGAATAGGATTTTCGATTTAAAACACAGGCTTCAAACTTTGAAACGACGAAAAAAAACTTTTTCGTGGAATGGAATGGAATTTTCAGTTCAAAACACAGGCTTCAAACCTTGAAACGACGAGGACAAAATTTTTCGTGCAATGGATTTTAGAATGGAATTTTCGATTTCAAACACAGACTTTTAATTTTGAAACGACGAAAAAAACTTTTTTGTGAAATGGATTGGAATGGAATGGTATTTTTTATTCAAAACACAGGCTTCAAATCTTGAAACGACGAAAAAATACTTTTTCGTGGAATGGAATGGATTTTTCGATTCAAAACACAGGCTTCAAATTTTGAAATGACGAAAAAAACTTTTTCGTACAATGGATTGGAATGGAATGGAATTTTTTATTTCAAAAACAGGTTTCAAACTTTGAAACGACGAAAATAAACTTTTTCCTGGAATGGAATGGAAGTTTTGGTTCAAAACACAGGCTTCAAACATTGAAACGGCGAAGAAAAACTTTTTCGTGGAATGGAATGGAATTTTCGATTTAAAACACAGGCTTTAAGTTATGAAACGACGAAAAAAACTTTTTCGTGGAATGGATTGGAATGGAATGGAATTTTCGATTCAAAAAACAGACTTCAAACCTTGAAACGACGAAAAAAAACTTTTTCGTGGAATAGAATGGAAGGGAATATAATTTTCGATTTAAAATACAGGCTTCAAACCTTGAAACGACGAAAAAAAACTTTTTTGTGAAATGGAATGAAATGGCAAAACACAGGCTTTAAATCTTGAAACGTCGAAAAAAAACTTTTTCATCGAATGGAATGGAATTTTCGATTCAAAACACAGGCTTCAAACCTTGAAACGACGAAAAAAAACTTTTTCGTGGAATGAAATGGAATTTTCAGTTCAAAACACAGGCTCCAAACCTTGAAACGACGAAGAAAAACTTTTTCGTGGAATGGAATTGAATGGAATTTTCGATTTAAAATATAACCTTTAAATTTTGAAACGACGAAAAAAACTTTTTTGTGGAATGGATTGGAATGAAATGGTATTTTTCATTCAAAACACAGGCTTCAAATCTTGAAACGACGAAAAAAACTTTCCCGTGGAATAGAATGGAATGGATTTTTCGATTTAAAACACAGGCTTCAAATTTTGAAACGACGAAAAAAACTTTTTTGTAGAATGGATTGGAATGGAATGGAATTTTTTATTTAAAAAACAGGCTTCAAACTTCGAAACGACAAAAAAAAACTTTTTCGTGGAATGGAATGGAATTTTTGGTTCAAAACACAGGCTTCAAACCTTGAAACGGCGAAGGAAAACTTTTTCATGGAATGGAATGGAATTTTCGATTTAAATACCAGGCTTTAAGTTTTGAAACGACGAAAAAAACTTTTTCGTGGAATGAAATGGAATGGAATTTTCCATTCAAAAAACAGACTTTAAATCTTGAAACGACGAAAAAAAACTTTTTCGTGGAATGGAATGGAATGGAATTTTCGATTCAAAACACAGGCTTCAAACCTCGAAACGACGAAACAAAACTTTTTCGTGGAATGGAATGGAAAAGAATTTTCGATTCAAAACACAGGCTTTAAACCTTGAAACGACGAAAAAAAACTTTTTCGTTGAATAGAATGGAATGGAATAGAATTTTCGATTCAAAACACAGGCTTCAATTTTCGAAACGACGAAAAAAAAATTTTTCGTGGAATGGAATGGAATGGAATTTCTGTTTCAAAACACAGGCTTCAAACCTTGAAACGGCGAAGGAAAACTTTTTCATGCAATGGAATGGAATTTTCGATTTAAATACCAGGCTTTAAGTTTTGAAACGACGAAAAAAAAATTTTCGTGGAATGGATTGGAATGGAATGGAATTTTCCATTCAAAAAACAGACTTTAAATCTTGAAACGACGAAAAAAAACTTTTTCGTGGAATGGAATGGAATGGAATTTTCGATTTAAAACACAGGCTTCAAACCTCGAAACGACGAAAAAAAACTTTTTCGTGGAATGGAATGGAATGGAAAAGAATTTTCGATTCAAAACACAGGCTTCAACCCTTGAAACGACGAAAAAAAACTTTTTCGTTGAATAGAATGGAATGGAATAGAATTTTCGATTCAAAACACAGGCTTCAATTTTCGAAACGACGAAAAAAAACTTTTTCGTGGAATGGAATGGAATGGAATTTCTGTTTCAAAACACAGGCTTCAAACCTTGAAACCTTGAAACAACCGACACTGATTTCATCTCGAAACTATAAATTTATGGATGAAAAAAATTGTTCAACTAAGAACAGACGGAATTCTAAATGTTCCGACAAGTTCTCCAGCGTGTTCTCTTCCTCATGTACAATTGACATTGTTTTTACTTGAAAATTATGAATTTATTGAAAAAAAAAAATTTCGTCTGTTCTTGGCTAAACAATTTTTTTTATCGATAAATTCATAGTTTCCAGGTAAAAACCATGTCAGTTGTACATGAAGTAGAGAAACACACTAACGGACCCGTCGAAATATTTAAAATTTCGTCTATTCTTAGCTAAACAATTTTTTTAAATCGATAAACTTTTAGTTTCCAAGTAAAAACTGTGTCAGTTGTACATGAGGAAGAGAACACGCTGAAGAACTCATTGAAATATTTAGAATTTCGTCTGTTCTTAGCTCCAAGTCCGATCCAAAAATTTCGGTCGACAAATCCGCTAGGGTTCGAGGCTCGCATTTTCTCTCGGGTATGAATTTGAAAGTTGCCACTCGGCGATTTTTAAAGTCAGACATTACATATCCAAGCTTAATATTTAGAAATTTGTATTTCAATTTCTAAATATTTAAGCAATTAATAATTTTCAGACCATATTCAAGGTCGAAGCACTGCAGCGCTGATGGGCAGCCGCTCGCGCGCGTGAGCGCGCGTCTCCGTTCCCTAGTTTTTTTAAAAAGTTCATAACTGTTTATCGGCTTGGTAAACCATTTTGAAACAATTCTGAGATATGTTTTTGATCGAGTAGAAAAAGATAAATAATTTTAAGCCAAATTGGAAGGGGTCGCGTACAAAAGTGGTCGATTTGACGTGGAATGCCCCATATATATATATACATAATATTAATGAAAAGAATTATATATAATTATATTATTTTGGTTTAAAGTAAATCTGTGGATCACAATGTGGGTTGTGCCGGTCGACAACCTGTTGTCACATTACAGTGAGTGATTCGATGTGCTGTCTCAGAAGATCGAGTTGTGGTGAGCCCGTCAATTCACCTGCACCGCCAAAATTGTACAATTTCACGTGAGATTATTTTATAGAATAATGGATATAAGGAGAAATTTCTTACAAATGTTCTGTTAGTACTCAAGATGTCTCAAAAGTTATCTTTGAACCTTGTTTTTCTATATTGCTTATATCGCTTCATCATTATCACGATAAAAATCGACGAAATTTTTTTAAATTTTTACAACTGTCGATTCGTTGAAGGCGATGCGGATAGAATTTTTTCTTGACTGCAATTAAATAAAAAATAATCCATGGTTATTCCTTAAACGTCGATATGGAAGGAGTGCGACGATACCCATCGTTACACCGTGCGCGCAGCAGAGGGAATGAATCAACGTGCTCTCGTCGAGGTTCAAATAGCGGCGAGCCCGTCGATTCACTCGCTCCGCGAAGAATCGGCTTCTAGCCGTGGAATTATTTCATACAAAAATGGGCGCACGGATAAATTCATTACAACTATTGTTTTTCATTTTGAAGAGAAACAAAATGGTATCTGTCAATATCTTTTGTTACCTATCGGTAAGAGACAAGAGTGATTCAAATCAATGAAATTTTTCGAATTGTTTGCTGTTGTCTATTTCTTTTAATAAAGAAATAGACAACAGCGAACAATTTAAAATTTCATCGTATGCTTTCAAGATATAACGGGATTTAGAAAATTTTGAAATTTTGAAAAACTCAAACAAATGCGATCCAAAAATTTTGAAAAAATTTACACTACTCTTGTTAATATGATTGAAGAATTAGACAAAATTTCAATTTATTTGAGAGTGGTCACATTTTTTACCGTTCGAAATGGCGTGGATTGCCTCATATATTGAATATAAATCGAGTAAATCCTCAATAGATCTATATGGGGCAGTCTACGTCAAATTGCGCGGTCATCAGCCTGACCCCCTTGGATTTTGATGTCCAATGAATTGCGGGTTCGTTCGGCCCAAAATATGACCTCATTTTTTAGAAATTTTTATTTTATTTTTTAGGGGTTGCCAGAGCGAAAAATCATTAAATTGAGGCAAAGAGAGGCCTTTTTAAAATTATTAAAATATTTTCACAGAAGCTAGGGCCCAAAACAGAAATTTTCGTCATAGTTCTATAATGGGACAAAAATAATTACTATTTTTGTTTTGGATTTTAATTTACTGATTTTTAAAATTTCTCATTTTCATTGTTCCTTGTAGTGAGAATAACAACGACAAAAATATTTTCTTCATTTTTTTCCTTGGTTTAAGAGTGAAACGACAACTTTTTTCGAAAACTTATTAGCCTCGACGACCTGAAAATAACCAGATAAATTTTAAAAAAATTTTAAAAATAGCAATCATGTTTCTTTTAAAAATAGTAATTATTTTTGTCCCATTATCAAACTACGACGACAATTTTCTTTTTCGGGCCTTCTTTCGGTGAAAAAAATTTCAATAATTCAAAAGAGGCCCTTCTTTATATATATATATATACATGACGTGGAATGCCCCATGTACATCTTCGATGTATTCTTGTTATATTTCAAAATATGTGACAGTATATATGATTTATATAAACGAACTATATTGACTTTAGATATAAATACGTGCAAAATATATCAAGGATATATGAGGCATTCCACGTCGTTTCGAACGGTCAAAAGGTCGACCGCTCTCAAAGAAATTGAAATTTTGTCAAATCATTCAATCATATAAAAAAGAGTAGTGTGAATTTTTTTCAAAATTTTTGGATCGCATTTATTGGAGTTTTTCAAAATTTTGAAATTTTCTGAGTACCGTTATATATTGAAAGCATACGATTGAACAGAAAAAGGTTTTAGATAAAAAAGTTGTATTTTTTCATAAACTTTGTGAAATTTTTTTTTTTAATTTTTTTAACTACAAAAATGACCATTTTCATCAAAAATATACGAAAATAATTTTTTTCGGTCAGTATGTCACTCTCGGTTTGTCGGAAAAAAATCTAGAAAATACTCTGAAATATGTACAATAGGCACGTATTTTTTTTGTAGATGGCTCGATTAGTTGTTGCAAAGCTACGCTTTTTTTATTATTACGATTTTTTTTTGTTAGAAAAATCAATGATCACTGAAAATTATTACTGTTATCGATGTTTAT
Organism: Alloplasta piceator; assembly: GCA_946863875.1. NCBI lineage: Eukaryota > Metazoa > Arthropoda > Insecta > Hymenoptera > Ichneumonidae > Alloplasta > Alloplasta piceator. The sequence continues at coordinate 14,273,318 of OX333081.1, read as the reverse complement.
TACCTGAAAAACGTGAGAAAAATTTTGAAGATCAATTTTTAATAATAATTGATAAAAAAAAAACAAATCATAATAATAAAACGAAGCATAGATTTGGAACACATAATCAAGCCATCTAAAAAAAATACAGGTCTATTATACACACTTCCGAGTATTTTCTTGCATTTTTTGAGATAAATCGAAAGTGACATACCGTCATAAAAAAATTGTTTCCGATATTTTGGATGAAAAGGGTCATTCTTTAAACTCGAAAAATTGAAACAAAAAAATTTTCACAATGTTTATGTAAAACTGCAACTTTTTTGTCTGAAACATTTTTCTTTTCAATCGTATGTTTTCAAGATATAACGGTATTTAGAAAATTTTGAAATTTTGAAAAAGTCAACATTGCGATTCAAAAATTTTGAAAAAATTCACACTACTCATTGATTTGACGAAATTTCAATTGCTTTGGGAGTGGTGAACTTTTTGACCGTTCGAAACAGCGTGGAATGCCTCATGTATTACTTATGTTTCTTATATATTTCAATATTTTACGATTATAATTATCCATTTCATATTTTAATATGTCACGATGTATATCCATTTTATATGTTATATATTGAAATGTTTGGTGAATTCGAGCGGTTTGAAATAATCGAAATAAATTTCTTTATTTCGATGTCTTCGAAATATACGTATTTATTTTCTCTCTCTTGGCCTTGGCCGTGAGAGAGAGTCTTTGTTGTGGTTCGGACACAATGCTCTGAGAATGAGTGTATGAGTACGAATGTGTGTGTATGAGAGTTTATCGCGTGATACAAATGACATTTCGAGAATATTCACGCCTGAGAGGATTTTGACGAAATATTTAAATTTTATTAGATTTTTAAATATCCCTCAGATTTGGTGTAATCTTTCACATAGCGCGTTACGACACGCCTAGAAAGCCGGACCTTTCATTATTGGGACTCTAAGAGTAATGAAGGTCTGCCCTAGCAACGCTCGTGAAGCGAGAAGTTGTGATGAAAAAATTGCTAAAGGGCAAATCTCGAGAACTGAGGTGATAGTAGAAATATGGGACTCGTGAAGCGAGTTTGGATGGCAAAATTGGAAATAGTCCCGGAAGAAACTCTTCATAGAGGGAATTCTCTGTAGAGGCAGTGAAATACATGCTACCCTAGGTTTTTTCCTTCGGGACAACGATTGGGAGGGGTCTCGGAAGTTTTCGCATCCATCTAGAGGGTGAAATGATTTTTTTAACGGTTGTCAATGGATTTCATGAGAAACCGTAAAACTTAGGAGATAAAACTTCAGCTGAAAGTTGAAGAGAAAAAAATTCCAAGTCAAATTTATTTGACGCTTTTTTCTCTACAACTAACAGTTTTTTTAATATTAATTTTTTTAATTGGCCACCACCGTGAAAGGTGAGGAGCCGCTGAAGGTGGGCCAGATTCCCCTCTGGCGCGAGAGAGGGGCTCGTTGCCGTGAGTGGGCTAGTGTGCGTGCGAGCGTTCGTGTCACTAGCAGTCACTAATAAAGAAACGGAAAGGGTCTTCGGCATTCGGCTATCCTCGGTCCTCAAGGCCGTAAATCCGAATAGCCCAGTCAAAAAGGGAAAAAGTAAGAACTTTTTTCCGGCAAACCCGAAAACTTGATATAAGGGTAAATCGATGATGCTGAATCGAATGGTGCTATTTTTTTTGCACTCAAGAACCGAGGTTTTCAGATAAATGGCAAAAACGGATATCTCAGAATCTAAGCGTTTTATCGAAAAAAGTTTGGAACGAAAGTTGTAGAGAATAAAAAAATACATAAAGGAAGCTAAGAAGGCCATGTTGCTATTCGCGAAAATAAGCGAGATAAATTGCAAAAAAGATCCTGCAAGAGTGAGGGAGAAAGTCGGAGAAAGCCCGCGTCGCCGTCGCTCATGTACACGGGAGTGGGGCAGTGCGCCATAGTGTGCGTGCGAGCGTCCATGTGTAAATGCACAAGCAAAGGGTTCGGCTACTCTCGGGCCTCTATCAAGGTCGTTCGTTTTTCACTCTTGATTATTTCTCACGCGTCGAGTAGTTTTCGTGTTTTTTTTCAAACGTCGAGCGTTCTATATATCTATGTATACATATCGGCGTATCAGCACGGCGTGCTTAAATCGAATCTAGTTATCTAATTCGAATCGAGTTATTTAGTCGAGCGTAAAAATAATCAATTAATTTTATCTCTGCACATAAAATTAATTGATATGAATTTTTTACCTCAAAAAAATTTATTTGTATATCAAAGTTAATACATATTTTTTTAAGATGTCATTTGAAATAAAATTATTATTCATATCAATTGGTTTTTATATTTCATAAAAATTTAAATAACAAATTATTTTGTAATTTACAAAACATTTCACAAAAATTTTTTTTCATACCAAATCGAATACAAATTGAATCGCACGGAATTTGTTTTATGTGCACTCAAAATATAAATTTTCAATTTTCATGTTGTGCATAAATAAAATATCGAAATCATAATTAAGTGCATCGTTTTAATTTAGCGAAATTTTATTCAGAAATGAACATTATAGAAAATGTTCTGAATTTGAAAAAAAAACGTGACAGTCCTATGATTGGGATTGAATTCGGGAAAAATCCCTCAAGAGGTTCGATTTAGAATTTGCACAGAGGATTTTATTGTAAAAAATAGTTCTTTCAAAGTTTGGATTCGAAGGATGACTTTTCATAAAATATTCTTTGCAGATTATAAATGTCTTGACGCTTGGTTCTTCGGTCAATGCGAAGAAAACAATTTCAACATATTTAGAATCCGCACAGAGGATTTTGTGAAAAATAGTTCTTTCAAAGTTTCGATTCGAAGGATTATTTTTCACGAAATCCTCTTTGCGGATTCTAAATTTATTGAAACTTCTTTCTTCGGTCAATGGCAAGATATTAAGATTGCATGCAAGTAGCATTTTAATATTTTGTCATTTAGCGAAGAAAACATTTTCAAGATATTTAAAATCTGCAAAGAGGATTTTGTGAAAAATACTTCTTCGAAGGGATACTTTGTAATGCATAATACTCAAAGTTTCCTTTCGAAGAACTATTTTTCACAAAATCTTCCTTGCAGATTCTATATTTCTTAAAATTTCTTTCTTCGGTCAATGGCAAAGTATTAAAATTGCATGCAAGTGACATTTTAATATTTTCCATGTAGCGAAGAAAACATTTTCAAGATATTTAAAATCTGCAAAGAGGATCTTGTGAAAAACAGTTCTTCGAAGGGATACTTTGAAATGCATAAAACTCAAAGTTTCCATTTGAAAAACTATTTTTCACAAAATCTTCGTTGCAGATTCTATATTTCTTGAAATAGCTTTCTTCGGTCAATAGTAAAATAGTAAGTACTACTTAAGTGCAATTTTAGTATTTTGCCATTGACCGAAGAAAGAAATTTCAAGGAATATAGAATTCGGAAGGAAGATTTTGTGAAAAATAGTTCTTCAAATGGAAACTTTGAGTTTTAAGCATTTCAAAGTATCCCTTCAAAGAACTGAATCGAAGAACTAAACGAAGAACTAAATCCCTTCGAAGAAGTATTAAAATTGCATGCAAGTAATATTTTAATATTTTTCCATGTAGCGGAGAAAACATTTTCAAGATTTTTAAAATCTGAAAAGAGGATCTTGTGAAAAACAGTTCTTCGAAGGGATACTTTGTTACGTCCTGACGTAACGTCCATAAATGAGATTATTTAACGAAACTTGCAGATTCTATATTTCTTAAAATTTCTTTCTTCGGTCAATGGCAAAGTATTAAAATTGCATGCAAGTGACATTTTAATATTTTCCATGTAGCGAAGAAAACATTTTCAAGATATTTAAAATCTGCAAAGAGGATCTTGTGAAAAACAGTTCTTCGAAGGGATACTTTGAAATGCATGAAACTCAAAGTTTCCATTTGAAAAACTATTTTTCACAAAATCTTCGTTGCAGATTCTATATTTCTTGAAATAGCTTTCTTCGGTCAATAGTAAAATAGTAAGTACTACTTAAGTGCAATTTTAGTATTTTGCCATTGACCGAAGAAAGAAATTTCAAGGAATATAGAATTCGGAAGGAAGATTTTGTGAAAAATAGTTCTTCAAATGGAAACTTTGAGTTTTAAGCATTTCAAAGTATCCCTTCAAAGAACTGAATCGAAGAACTAACGAAGAACTAAATCCCTTCGAAGAAGTATTAAAATTGCATGCAAGTAATATTTTAATATTTTTCCATGTAGCGGAGAAAACATTTTCAAGATTTTTAAAATCTGAAAAGAGGATCTTGTGAAAAACAGTTCTTCGAAGGGATACTTTGTTACGTCCTGACGTAACGTCCATAAATGAGATTATTTAACGAAACTTCCACCGAAAACATAATTAAAAACTTGAAGATTTGTGAGAGAAAGGTTTGTCGTTTCCTACGTTATTCCGTTCAATTCAATAATAAAAATTAGAAATTCACATTACCGACTGAAAATCTTAAGGAAAAGGCCATCTTTAAAATCGAGTAGTGAGGAAGGGAAAACCAGGGTCAAAGATCCCTACAGGAAAAGCCATAGGCTCGTCACACCATCTGGTGGGTCAGGCACACTAACGTCGCTTTCCTAACTGACGTACCCTCTACCGGCCTATCGATCCGAGAGATAGATCATTGGATCCGAAAATGCTCTTACCGTTGGGAAAAGAAAAGAAAAAGCACATAGTATTTTACTCTGCCGTAAAGCCAACGAGGGGTGCTGATTACACCCTCTCGAAGAACTAGCATACAAGGAAACGTTGCGATTCTCTTCTCATACACATACGTGTATGTGTATGAGTATATATGCGTATATTCAAAGCAAAAACGAACGGAATGACGCTAAACAACTATGGATTTTCCTATCTCAAATCAATATAGAATTTTGAAACATTAATTGAAATTTATTTAAATAACGAACTTTCGGGAGAAATTCGCAATGGAATTAAGGGAAACAAAACGAAATAAATAAATGAAACCAAATAATACTTCAACAAACAGAAGAGACTGAATAATGGTTAACTAAACAAATGAAATAGTTGAAAATATATCTATAACTCTCTTGATCAAAAATAGGTAATAAAGATTATAATTAAGAACGAGATCCAAAATAAATATTAAGTCAACTTAAAACCATGAGTATTGACAAGGGAGAAGATCATGGCAAAACGGAAAGGAAAACACTAGTCGTTCCCAAGAGGGCAATGACCTCACAAGAATACAAGAAAAGAAGCGAGAAAAGATTTTAAAGAAGCCTATGCGTAGGATCACCGTTTCTTGACCTTCTCTCTCTCTCTCACTCATGTTGCAAGGCGCGAAAAACCCCGAACCGTCCTTAAGACCCAATTCTGTACACCTCACAAAACAGGTATCGGGGCACGCGTACATATATATATATATATATATATGCACTAGAATATACACACTGTCATTTATCTATGTGTGAGTAAGAGTAGGAATATACGCGTGGAAATACTCTAGGATAAAAAAAAATACTCATTCAAAGTTGGTCCTCTCAAATGGGAAAATCGTTACGCAATGTTAAATAATATTTCGAAGAATTAACAATTTAAAGAAACCGACAATTGCGAAATAGAATTATGCACCGAATTCGGTTAATGCTAAATCCAATAATCAAACTCCGGAAGAAACAAGTTAAAACTTATATTATTTAACTTAAATAACTACAAACTCGAAATATTATTTAACTATGTTAAAATCAAGAAGGAAGTAAAAAGCAAAAACGCCCCGAAGTCCACGAGCAGAAGCAGAGCTCATTTACATAATCCCCTCCCCTCTTTCGACGATCCACGGAGTTTGCGTGGCAAAGCGAGGAGCTCGGCTCTCGTTGCTACCCGGAGACCGTTCGAATGCCTCCCCACTCTCCACCCTCTATTCTAGCCTTACCCTTTTTATCTACCCAATAAATCTCCCGTCTCTCTCTCTCGAAGGAAAAGAGGACGCGAATAAGAGTTGAGTTTTTCCTAGTCATGCGCCGTAGCTCCCTACCTCCCCTTTTTCTCGTGGACTCATACAAGAAGCCTATGCGACCACACCCCAAAGGAAAAAATATAAAAATATAAAAACTAAGAAAACGATGTTTCAATCGCAGGATTAATTTTTAATCATAAATACTTGAACACTAACAATTCAAAATCCAAAAAAAAAAATTGTCAACAAAATTATTTATAACAATTTGGATTGTAATTTTAATCTACAAAAATATCGCACAAATATTCAATTCATTTGGATTTATTATTCTGATGTTCAATTCGAAAACAACAATTTTTTTCATTTTAATAATAATTAAACAAACAATAAGATATAAGAAAGGAAGGTAATTTTGACAAATGCGCAACACGATAAATATAAAAGAAAATATAAGAATTCTATCCATGATAAATAAGCAACTAAAAAAATATTTATAATACTAAAATTAAAATTGTTCATAAGGAAGTAATATTATATACAGAATAAGAATATAAGTAGCGTGCGGCATAAGCGTGTACAGGTGTGGGGGTACACGTGCCGCGATACAGCCACGCGCGCCGCAATACAGCCACGCGCGCCGCGATGCAGCCACACGTATAGGGCCCACCCTGTGATCTACGCTAGCGCCCTCGCTATGACCCCGATTTTTCAAGGGAAGCTCACGAAATAGAAAAGGAAAATGCATTGCATCAGAAAAATTCATCCTCTGTCTTTATCATCAATCCCCACTTTTATCGAACGGGTTAGCCTGGATCACGGGTATATAAAGGCCGGAAAAAGGGCTCTCGACAGACTTCTTCGACTTTTTTCCGACGTGGAGACTACGAAACCCATCGTTCTCATCGAACCCATTCTTGGCCTGAACTTGCGAAATTTTTCGACAAAGACGTTCTTGATTCTGGAATTTTCCAAATCAATTCGTTTTGGACTTAGAATTTCACTCGATTTTCAAAAGAAGATAGTTTTTTTTCGGTTCGGAATTTCAAATCTTGAATTCTGAGTCGAATTGAAATTTCTTCTATTTTGAATTCTCGAGATTTCGGGTTGGCCTCTGAATGTCGGAAGAGACGTTGGACCTCGTTTTATTCTATTTCATTTTTCTTTGTCTAGTTATTATTTTCTGTTTAGTAATTTTCGTTTATTTTACTTTGACATCCGCAATCCACGAAATATTGGATAACGTATACATCGCGGTTATTGTTAAATGAATTGCGAAATTTAAGACTGAATCTTTGTTAACCATTTCTTTCTTTTTACAATAATTTGAATAAAATTTTGGATCTCGAAAATTAAACTCTGTGCATCGACAAATTCTTTGACTTCATCGCCAACCTGCCACGCCCTTGATCTACTGCCGATTCAACTTCACCGTTTCCGTCTGAGTCGCCGGTGCGTCTACAAATGCTGTCACCCTTTCCGTTTGGAGAACGTCTCAGCCAGTAAGTGAAGTTTTATTACAACCTCATCTTCCTCTCGTGAAATTGTGAGGAATAGTTCGGGAAAAATTGAACACAGTGAATATCATAAATTCGGACGGAATTGATCGATTAAATTCAATTAAAAACCGGTTAGTTGATTATTTTTGGAGAATCTCTATTTTTGGAATCTCTATCCAAGTGATCCTAAATTCATATTACCCCTGCGGCGTTGGTGATTTAATTGTTCATAAAAGGCTTTATTTAAACAATTTCATTGAAATAATTTAAAAGAAGAAGTTTCAACATTATCCAAGTGAATCTTAAATCTAGATTGTTCTTGCGGCATTACTGGGTCAAGTTTCATAAAACCTTAATTAAACCAACTCTTTGAGATAGTTTGAAGGAGGAAGATTTATCCGCGTGAAGTTTAACAAAGGCCTTTCGACCCCTCTCCCCTTTCCCTTGCTGAAATCGTGTCATTCGAGAATTGGAGATTCGCGACAAAGGAGAAAAAAATATAAAATTCAGGGAAGGGTTAGATAACAAATTGATCAAGTTTGAGACTCGCGAACCGGTGACTCGTCAATAGTCACAGAATGAGGTTCAATTGAATTTTCCTTTTCGGTATTTCATTAAAAGTTTAAACAATTTAACAAATCCAATCCAAAGAATTTTTCCTCTCCAACGATTAAATTTAAAGTAAGAATCCTACCACTCTCTCTCTCTACGATTCGTTCAACTTATTCGATTCAGTACGGTTATGTAAATCTGCAACTTCATCCGAGGATTCGTGTTCTTTACTTTACTCTCCCCCCGTGCGAAAAACTTGGTTGGGACTAGAGTTGCGTCAGGTTGCACGCCCACCAACTATTCGTAGTCCTCCCCTCCGTGCGGAAAACTTGGTTGGGACTAGGGTTGCGTCAGGTTGCACGCTCACCAAGTATTCGTTTACCTCTCCTTACGCAAAGTTTGGTTGGGACAAGGGTTGCGTAAGGTTGCACGCTCACCAAATTTTTGCACTCCTCCGTTTTCCTTGGCGGAAATCTGGTTGGGACTAGGGTTGCGTCAGGTTGCACGCTCACCAGAGATTCACCCTGGATACTCTCCCCTTAAATCTCATGAGAGTAACCCCCCCCGTATCGCGCAAAAAGAAAAGAACACGCAGAGCCGGACGAAGATATCAATTACGTAAACTCGACGCGATATATTCGAATCCGTGGCCAAAAAGGTTAAACCCTGTTCAAAGATCTGAATCAAATTATCACGGAGTACGGGCATTGCCTGCAGACACAGAAATAACTAGAGAGACTCCAAAACCCAAAATTACTTCCACTGAACTCCTTAAACATCCAATAACTATTTACAAACTACGGCCGATCGATTTTTTCCCAATCATTCCTTCATTTATTAAAACTAACAATCAGGATCCACGTGGTAAAACTAACAGTAATTTATATCGAAATGAAAGATCCGAAAATTCAATAGACATCAACGTGACTAAAGGTTTGACAGTGATTCCAAGCCCATTTCCCGAGTAATTTTCCGAAAGGTTAGACTCAAAAACAGGGGCAGACGTGTTCGAGATTGATTCCAGGAGTAGTACGGAAATTTAATTCCACGACTAGAGAGTCTCAATCAAATTCAGCACGTCATACGTCAGAAATTATTAATAGTTCGCGAAAACTCCTATTTTTGACGTAACAGATTTTTGGGGGCTCGTCCGGGATCTTTTGGAATAATTGTCAATTTTCCTTGTCAATGTAGTGTGCATAAAAATTCAATTCGAAAAAAAAGGGTATATATTTTTCCTTTTGAAAAAAAAAAATATTAACAATTTGACTCTGAAACATTTAAACCTTACTGGAAACTATTTATATCTTTCGTAAAAAAGACAAAGAGAAACCCGTAATTTCCTGATTTTTCAAAATAAAGTGTGTTTTTGGAAGGAGTACGCGATTTAATAAAAAAATAAATAAAAATAACCCTTTCAACAGCCCAAAACTCGTAAACGATTAGATCTTTTACTTGCACGGTTTCAGCTCTCCTTCCTTTTCCCCGTTTTCCGAGCGGTCAATGATCCCAATACCAACGAACCTTCCGTATCGCGCGATCTAGAAAGGTCATTGATCGAGGGAAAACGCCTTCAACGTCGATAGATCTTAAAGTAAATTTCTTGGTCCAAAAAAAAAAAAAGAAAAAAAAAGGAAAAAAACGAATAATCATTCTTTTATCTTTTGTTTTTTTTTTCCACCAAACTTGAATTTTTTTTTTAATTATTATTTGGTGATATATCACAGAAAACTCCCCCTCCCAAGAACAGGGTAGATAAAATAAAAAAAAAAAGGAGATATATACTCAAAGCTCAAACATTCATGGAAGAACACGACAAATTTTTGGAGGAATTAACTGAAGAACTTTGCCTTCCCGAAACCCCACAGCCTTACAAACTTATTCCGATAGATTTTTCTTTAGATTATCCTGTAAATTGCCGAAGCAACCATCTCGATCCTCGCTATCAATATTACAAAGAATTGGAAAAGACTCAGCAACTACAAGCAATAGCAACACCCCGTTTTTCCGCAGAAACAACATCTAAAAAGGAAAAAGGAAATAGAGGTGGAAAGAAAATTCAAACGCAAAAATTCAAAGCAGCGGCTATCAATTATAACAATTTTAATAATCAAATTAAATCAAAAAATCAAGAGCCGAGCGGGAAAATCCCAATTTGGAATTATCAAATTCAGACCGCGACCACACCAATTTTTTTTACCAAATACGCCAACCTTACCAACAATCACTCCTAATAATCTTTTGAATCGACACTTGATTTCCCCTCCTCAATTTAATACAATTATCATTTCTCAAGTACAAATAATCCAGACGTCAATTTTGCCAGGGTTCCGTCCAAATTGATGATAAGTGATTAATTAAGTTCAAGTTTGAAAAAAATATTATAATCATTATCGGTAGATGATTGACGGTTTTTATCTTGGAATTTTACAAATGCCGTCAACAAGATCTACGACAAATGTTAAGGATTCTGTGCTCAATATTTATCCAGAAGAGAGAAAAAGAAAATTAGTAGGAGACCCAATTCAGAATCCCAGTAAAAGACGAGAGACGTCTGAAATCGATAATAACACAATTGACCAAATGGAAAGACTTTCCCTCCCAGGATTATCGAAATCTATTTCCGATCTCAACATAGGAGATCTGCCAGAATCAACCTTGTCGTGGTCCCAAAAATCAAGTTCACAAAAGTCAAAAAGCAGTAGTGAATCGTCACTCGATAAAATTTCAACCTCGAAAGAATTTCACGTCTCATCAAAGGAGTCACAAGAGCCTTCAGAAACTGAAGTTCATAAGACCCTTCACGAGCAAGAGAAAGACGACTTTAACAACGTTAACCCCTATTCTGGGAACGTCAACGAAGAATTTGAAGAGTTAGAGGGAGTTAATACTGACATTTTGTTAAATCTTGAAATAAACGAACATAGCTGTCGCGATCTTTTTCCCAACGTGGTTACAATAATCTCTGATTCAGGAGAAAAAACGCCCGATTTATCAGTAATATCAACAGAGGCTCACTGTCAAACCGCGAAAAATTTTCACAGTGCATGGGACGAGATTATTGCCGCACCTAGTGAATCAGACAATTCGCCCGCTGAAACCTCGGAGATAAATGAAACACCTTTAAGGCCTAAACAGAGTCCAACTTCAATTCTGAAAACTCCGCGTTTTCGCGATATTCCCACTACAACGAGACATTGGAAAACCCCTTCTAATACATCTTTCAATCAATCACTCACTTTTTATTCCTGTAGAGACGAGAAAACACCAGCGCCTCGTAAGACTTGGAATCTCCTCGAATTTTTCGCGAGGAAAAAAAAGATCAACCCCATAGAAATTTTTAAGAAACAAAAAACGCCTGTACGATATTTGCACAAAAATATCGCAAGTAGAAAAATAACAGAATCAACCCCTCTAATAACCAAATTGTCTGAGTTACATAACGCACAGAATCTTAGTCTTGGTAAGGAATCTAGCGAGAGGAACACAAGTCAGGGCAACGGTCATAGCGAAGAATTTAACAAAGACCAAGAGGCGACAGAAGGCCCAGGTGACAGAGAGAACGATAGAGACAAAGACAGGGATAGAGACGACAAACCCAACGGAAATAATAGCCCAAAATTTTTGAGACCTCAAATTCAAAAACCCGAAGAAATAAAAAATTCAAAAATGGCAAGTAGTAATCAATTAGTGTCCCTTAAGGACGCTCTTGCAGTAGTACCTGAATATGATAACACCAAAACCTCCTTGGCCATGTTTATCCAGGGTTGTGAGGAAGCACTCGGAATGCTCGAACCAGAAAGTGAAAAATACCTCGTAAAGGCAGTTCGAGTAAAAATCAAGGGAGAACCCCGACGAACTATACATTTGAAAACATTTGAAAATATGAATCAATTATACGAATTTTTAAAAATGATTTATTCCCCGGCGCGAAATATGCATCAATTACAGGGCGAATTAGGGACAATTTATCAAAAACCGGACGAAACGGTAATAGCTTACGCGAATCGAGTCCGCGACATAGGGATTCAGATAATAGATGCTTATGAAGTTGAAAAAAATCTAACCGCGGACGAAGATTTTGTAGCCAACACCGAAGCAGGCGTACTCTCGTGCTTCCTGCAGGGTTTAAAACCAGAAATCGAACAACGAATGGGTTTTACGCAGGGTATTGAAGAAGCGTCAGAAAGAGCTATAAAAATCGAAAAACAACTAATCGCTCAGGCGGCGCTCCGTAAAGTCAGAGGAGAGCCCGTTGAGAATAAACACTCGAGAAATGAGAATAAAAGATCAGTAAATGTCGTTACTAGCGAAACGATAATTTGCCAAAATTGCGGTAAAATTGGGCACGTGGCAGGAAATTGCGAGTCGAATAAAAATCGTAATGATGGAAATCTCGGAAGAGACAACGAACGCAAAAATATTCCTACGTACCAATTTTGCGGAAAAATGGGACATACTGTAGAGAAATGTTTCAAAAAACAGGCCCAACAGGCTACTGGCAACCCAACAAATTTTCCCGCACCCACAATTACGGTGTGTCAGCTTTGCAACAAACGTGGCCATACGGCTGAACGATGTTTCCAACATTTTCCCCCTCTAGTCAAAAATGAGGGAAATACAAATATGGCATGTCAATTGTGTAAAGGGCCGAATCACATGGCTTTTAATTGCCCTCAACTACAGAAAAACACTCAAATTCCTAAATTGTTGAACACAGGCCAGGTGCCTCAAACGCTTAGATACCAATCATCACAGTACACGAGGTGTCAAATTTGTAAAAAGGAGGGACACGGGGCTGATAGATGTTTTTTCAGAGACAATTCGCTCCGAACTAATAATCAAAATTCCTCAACCCTTCCAAGAACATACGGTGCAGCCACAAGCAATCAACAGAACCAAGATAAAACATGTTATTATTGCAAAAATCCTGGTCATTTTGCTCGCGAGTGCCAAATAAAAATGAACGACGAGCAGGGATTTAAAGATTTAAAGGAAAACGCGAGGGGTCTCCCGCCACAGGGTGCATCGCAGGAGGCCCCACGGAACGCGCACCCAATAAGGACTATTACTATAGCAGGGAGAAGCCTGCATTTAGAGCAATAAGGATATACACGATACATCTAGAGAGAGAGCGTTCTGTCCCCACGGTAATGATGAGTGCAAAAGAGCTAAAAAACCCGACCACTCTCATGATCGATACAGGAGCAGGACCAAATCTACTAAAATTATGTTGCATAGACAAATCCGAATTGATAAATCGAGGAGAAATTTTGCAGTTGAATGGAATTACTAGTTCATCAATCTACACCATTGGTTACGTCACAATAGAAGCTTTTGGACGTTTTACTACATTCCACATAGTGACAGACTATTTTCCTAACGATTAAGATGGAATTCTCGGTTCGGAATATCTAGACGGAAATCGCGTAAAAATTGATTATGAGAGGCGTCAATTAGAAATGCAAGGAATCGAAATCCCCTTCGCCTCACCGGAAACAATTTTGATTCCTAAAGAATCAACCAAATTATGCTTTATTCGAATAAAAAATTTGGGAATTAGAGAGGGTTATCTACCCCCGTTAGACGCTGGAAAAGGACTCATAGTACAGTGTGGATTTTTGAGAAATGACAATGGAAAGGCGTACGTATATATCACAAATATAAACCCTCACCCCGTACAGGTGCATGTACCGGTGCTGGAATTGAAAAATGAAGCTGAATTCGCGATCTGGGAAAATTCTCAACGTACAGGGTTACCAGATAGGGATCTAATTGAAAAAGGTGAGCTTATCAAAGGATTGGACGAAATAAGGGAAACAAAATCATATCAAACGGAGAATAAAAAGGGAAATCGGAATAAAAATACGGAAAAAGAAAAGGAAAATTGGAATAAAAATACGGGAAAAAATAAAGTAAATTCGAGTAAAAATATGGAAAAAGAAAAGGTAAATTCAAGTAAAAATACGGAAAAAGATAAGGAAGATTTGAGTAAAAATACGGAAAAAGATAAAGTAAATTTAAGTAAAAATACGGAAAAAGATAAGGAAAATTTGAGTAAAAATACGGAAAAAGATAAGGAAAATTTGAGTAAAAATACGGAAAAAGATCAAGTAAATTTAAGTAAAAATACGGAAAAAGATAAAAAAGATTTGAGTAAAAATACGGAAAAAGATAAAGTAAACTTGGGTAAAAATACAGGAAGAGAAAAAGAGAAAGAAAGGGAAAAAAAATTCAGTAAAAATACAGAAGAGGAAAAATTTAGTGTTCATTGTTATTTAAACGCACGGGAAAAGATTTGCAAAGATGAATCTTCCAATTTTTCTCAGACGGAAAATTGTGCAGGACTTATTAATACAGAAAACTATCCTGATGTAGGGCCAACGAGAGTGTCTGTACCTGCGAGAAACAGGAAAGGCTCCGTTGGAGAGATGCCTAACACGATAAGAGTAAATAGACTCTGCGGGGCTAGCCCTGTGCATGGTGTCGGTCTTTGTAACGCTTCTGCAAATTTAGGCTCTTCGGAGGAACTAGATCCGGATGATGGGACAAAGATTATCTTTAGAGTCGACTCAATTAATTATTCTATAAATGGCCAAAATTTAATTAATAAAAATGTATGCAAAGGAATAAAAATAGGGACTGATCATCCTTGCTTAAATTCACGGGTAACACTTCATGCGGACAATCCTCGCGTTTCATTTTCAGAAGATTGCCCAGTATCAATCGATACAACATGCAGCCCCGATTTTTGCTCTATAAAAGAAGTATCAGAAAATAAAATGTCAAAATTAAAAGAAGATAAAAAAACGGAAAAATCAGACTTTGTCAGGAAAATTGATCATTTGGACCCCGAGAGGCAATCACACGGTACTGCAGACCCAATGGTTGCAAATAACGGGACTAAAATTGTCAATTTTAAATCAGAAATAGTTATTGGATCCAAAACAAAAGAAATAAATGAAAGACCCTCATCAGAATTTTCATTAGATAAAAACGCAAATTTTGAGTTACAACAATTAGAGGAGAAATGCACCCGAGATTCTCCGAAAAATACAATTTTGAAAATACTTCCTCACAAACGAAAATCTTTCGAGATATTAAATTATGACTTAGTAAAACGCCTCAGTACGCATAAAATTTCACGGGATCCACCGAATTTTCCACGGCAAAGCCGTTGTCATTTAATTAAAGATTCACACGTAGAAGAACGCCTTAAAAAGATTAAAGAAGTCCTAAGACTAGATAGTTTGAATCCCAAGGAGAAAGAAAGCATTGAAACTCTTCTAAAAGAAAGTACACAATTATATCATCTGCCCGGGGAACCGCTCAGCTGCACCACCGTTTTACAGCATAGGATTCCCACCACCGATGATTTAACTATTAATACTAGGGGATATCGTTGGCCTGAAGTGACGAAAGACGAAATAACTCGACAAATGGAGGAAATGTTGATTAATGGCATAATAATACCATCAGTATCTCCTTACAATTGTCCTGTATGGGTCGTGCCTAAAAAAGCTGACTCTAGAGGAAATAAACGATGGCGTGTCGTATTTGACTATCGCTCTCTCAACGAAAAAACAATAGCAGACGCTTATCCAATTCCCAATATTATCGAGATCTTGGATCAATTAGGAGGCGCACAATATTTTTCAGTCTTTGATTTAGCATCCGGTTTCCATCAGATAGAAGTCAGTCCGGAGGACCGTCATAAAACTGCATTTACGACGCCCCGAGGGCATTTTGAATTCGTGAGAATGCCTTTCGGGCTACGTAATGCTCCCCCCCACCTTCCAACGCGCCATGGATCTCACGCTTGGCGGTATATTGGGAAAGGGTGTTTTTCTGTATCTCGACGATATAGTAATATATGCCAAGAATCTTGAAGATCACAGTAAAATTTATAGGGAATTAATAAAACAATTGGAAGCTGCAAATTTAAAATTACAACCCGATAAATGCGAGTTCCTTAAACCCGAAGTCGCATATCTCGGTCACATAATAGGAAAGGACGGGGTTAAACCCGATCCAAAGAAACTGGAAGCCGTTAGAGAATACCCGAGACCCAAAAATCTTATAAATATTCGACAATTTCTGGGACTTACGGGTTATTATAGGAGATTTATCGAAGGTTACGCAAAAATTACTAAACCCCTGACGTTATTACTCAGAAAGGAAACAGATTTTAATTGGCAACTAGAACAACAAGAATCGTTCGAGATATTAAAAAATAAATTATGTACGGCCCCCGTGCTTAAATACCGTGATTTCTCAAAACCTTTTATCTTAACCACCGACGCGTCGGGTGTCGCGATTGGCGGAATATTATCCCAAGGAGTAATTAATCACGATCACCCCTGTGCCTATGCATCGAGAGCTCTAAACAAAGCTGAAGAAAAATACGACACATACGAAAAAGAAGCCTTGGCTATTGTATATTGCGTATTACACTACCGCCCCTATTTATACGGGCGACGTTTTACTATAGTAACCGATCATAAGCCTCTTATGTGGTTCCAACGAGCCACGGACGGAAATGCAAGAGTTTTAAGATGGCGATTAAAACTCGCCGAGTACGAATACGATGTGGTATATAAAGCCGGCAAGACTAACGTCAACGCCGATGCTTTATCAAGGAATCCGGTGGAAGATACCATTATTTCTGATGAGATAATGATAATTCGAGCAAATCCAGAAACTGGAAAAAGGGAAAAACTGAAGCACACGTTAACTGAGGCAGACATTTTAGCGTTGTTAGAAGAAGAATCCGAAGAAGACGACGTGGAAATGGACGAATTAGATGAATTAATACCACTTGATAATAGCGAACAACACCGTTGGTACCGCGAATATGGCGATAACATTGAAACGAATGATATGAATGATGTGGAGGTCGGCTTTTCCAAAGGGCAGGATGCCCCTTCAGACGAAGACATAGGAGATCTTCATTTGATTTATACACCGAAAGAGACCAAGTTCGAAAAAAACTAATTTAGAAACCCCCATCGTAAAACCCACACGAGGCGGAATGGCGACGGAAATCGTTACCAATAATGAGATGGTTAGTACCGATAAAGGAAATACGGAAAGTAATAAAATTGAGAACGTATTGACGAGAGGACAGCCGGAAATTCATCTCGATGAGATAACAAACAATGAGAATCCGTCGGACACGGAAAACCTCGTAGGCTCGTTTTCGCAATCCTCCGAAGATCACATAAAAAATTTTCTCATGCCTGGCATAGAAGATGCAGTCGCCGAGGAAGATAGGTCAGTAGGCATTCCCGACGATCGGGTTGAAAACAGTCTGGTCGAGGGGAAAAGTCGTAAAAACTCGGAACACGCCAACAGCATTTGGGAAATACCAGTCAAAAAAAATGGTCCATCGACGAACCAAGAAAAAAATGGTTCCGACAACGAAAGGTGGGACTCCGACGACGAGGGTCCAATAGGCCCCACGCTTGGAAAAAAAGAGGCTCCGCCGCCGACGAGTTAGACCCCTTGAGAGTGACACAGACACCCCAGATGATCTCGAAGAAAATGCGACGGAACACACCGAAAGCGACGAATGCCCTCTCCCCCCGAGTCGACACGTGGACCCTTTACCAGAGCATGGCGCCACAACCTGCCTTAATATCAAACAGTCTCGAGATCTATTGCATACTCGTAAAGATAATATGACCTATTTCGTCTCGGTTGAGGGTCAACCATTAGATGTAGGAGCCATTCTACTAAAAGAAAATGATAATTATCTACCCAGTAAAAAACTGAAATTGAATCAAGCCCAAACTATGAAAAAGGGGACGAAATTTTTCATAGCATTACCCATTTCCGAAGATAATAAAGAAAGCCCCACGATAATACTTGAAAATATTAAACAAACATTAATATCATGTAAAATTTTGACGGAAAAATTGAATTTAAAAACAGTTAGTATTGCAAAATCACAATATATATGCAACATTCCGTGGGAAGATATTTTACACCAATTAGAAACCCTACTAGCGTCAGACGATTTAAAAAATAATCATCTGTAACGGGCTTGTGCGCCAACCACCTTCAGATTTGCAAAATGAAATTATTAAAGAAATACACACTTCACCTATAGGCGGACATAGAGGAGTGAGTAAGACGTACAATAGAATCAGACACCATTACTATTGGAAAAATTTAAAATCAGATGTACAACAATATATACAACGATGTTTGCAATGTCAGTTAAAAAAGTTGGTCCGAGTAAAAACAAAACAACCAATGATGATTACTGATACTCCTGCTACAGCTTTTGATAAGATAGCAATGGATATTGTGGGACCAATGTCAAAAACTCAGAAAAACAATGAATATATTTTGACTATACAAGATCAATTGACTAAATTTTCTATGGCGATTCCCATACCCAATTCTACAGCTGTAACGATTGCAGAGGTATTTGTAAAAAGATTTATCTGTAATTTCGGGGCACCAAAAGCCGTTTTAACCGATCAAGGCAGTAATTTCTTGAGCGATTTTTTTAGACAGATCGCGAAATTATTCAAAATCCGCAAAATAAGAACTACAGCATTTCATCCGCAATCAAACGGGTCATTAGAAAGATCCCATCACGCACTTGGCGAATATTTAAAGCACTACACTTGTAAAGAACATAATTGGGATGAATGGATTGAATTAGCTATATTTAATTACAATACAAACGTTCATGAAGGAACTAAGCACACTCCTTACGAAATGGTATTCGGGAAAATAGCTAGAACCCCCTCCAATCTACCCATTGGCGATGCAGACAAAATAGCCACATACGACGGGTATTTAATTACGCTCATTACTCAAATTCATGAAATACAACAAAATGGCCGCGACAATTTCATCAAAGCCAAAGAAAAGCCAAAAATTATTCATGACAAAAAAATTAACCCAATCCAATTTAAAATCGGCGAACCGGTATTTTTGCTTAAGGGACCGAAACCTGGAAAATTGGCAGATCAATATACCGGGCCACATGAGATAGTAGAAATTTTAGCCAATGGTAACGTCCGAATAAGAATTAAAAAGAACACTAACGTAGTGCACCCTAATCGTTTGCGAAAATCGCACATTCCCATAACAATCGGAAAAGAATAGGGGAAAATTTTATTCTTGCCCCCTCTCCTTCCTTAAATTCAGGAGCTAATAAAAAGCAGGGAAATGAAGGTTGGGAAAAAGCACATGGGAAAAATAATAATCATAATAATCATACGAACCATGTTTTAAAAAGAAATAGGAAAAAAATATTGGAGAGAGAGGGAATATACACGTATACATATGTCAGAAGGAGGAAGAAATCTTTCTCACCGAAAATTTAATGGACTTTAAACAGGATGTCGGAACACGTGATGTCCGGTGAGGTGGTACATATCGTTAAATGCATACCCGTAGACGTTCAGGTGCGAGAAACAGAGGAATGTTATAACGAAATGCCAGTAGCCAGAGGAAATTTTTCTTTCCATCTTACCCCACGTACACACATTCTGATAAAAACAGGCACCCAAGTAACCTGCAATCGTCTTACCCCTCCGATGTACGAAATAGACGGAGAATGGTATGGGTTGGGACCCAAACCTTACAACATACTGGCTCCAACAGTAATTTTACCCACAACAAGAGCCACGTGGAAATATTCAAACATACGCTCGTTAGCGACGAGCGGAATTTATTCACAAAAAGATTTAAATGAATTGCGCGATCGCATTATGTTCCCTGCCGAAAAATCCGCTATCTTGAACTCTATAGCCCGAGGAATATCTGGAATACCCACAATTACACAAGGGGGAATGATTTCTAACTTATTTGACGAAAAAGCATTCGATAAATTATTGGAATCTAGTTGGGATAAAACCTGGGGAAATTTCATGAAATTCAGTCACATCAGCGCTGGTTTTATCGGGATAATAATAGTGTTTAAAGTAATAAAAATGATAGTGGACACCGTGATTCATTGCTACGCCTTACACACTGTGTATGGTTGGTCAGTATACTTAATCGGTGCCATTTGGGACTCCGTGACTCATCTTTTATTGCATTTAAGCAAACGATCCTCAGGATCCAACACCGTCGGAAAAAAGCAACAAAAATCAAACAAAAACGACAGACCAGAATCCCCCAAACCCCCAACTTACGCAAAAATCCAACAGGATGACTGGGAAAATTTCTCTTTCCCTCCATATACATTCACAGGGCCACTGACAAATGATAATGAACTTTCCGGAAATCAAAAAAGCTACCCACAGAGCCGTCAAGAACCGCAACAACCATATTTTATGCCGAAAAACACCGATAATTCGGATCAATTTATTACAACAATCCAAAGAGGAAATAATTTCACCGAAGGTGTGGCAAGATCCCTTCAAGATACGCAATCTTTTCAATTACCAAAATTCGAAAATAAAAATCCTGAAGACGTTCGCGACGTCTCCGCAACTTACCAAGGCCCGCAAATTTTTCGATTTGAAAACAATCCCGTCAAAAATACATACGAACCTCCACACTACAAAAGCCCTCGTTTCCTACGATCTATGCCGAAACGCGTTGAGCAACCAGAGACACAACCTATTTATATGGAAATGACCGGTTTTAAACTAACTCCGATAGATGGAACAAACGCAGGTCCATCATCTCGTCCAAAGTCAATGATTGAAGTAATCGATAAAAAAGATAAGATTGAGAAAACGTCACCTCTTTATCCGACCTTAGGCAGAATAAGCGAGATGAGAAAAACCGAAGAACCTCGACCCGAAAAACGAACGTCCACTCTTTATACATTCGAAGCAAACCCCGATCAAGGCGAAAGCGTCGTATAAGAAAAGAATTCGAACACTCGATATAAAAAAAAAGAGAGAAGAAAATGGTGTATATAAGCCACAATACAAGAACTTGAACAATAATAATATCTATAGTAATATCAATAATAATAGCGATATCAATAATAAACAAAAACGGAGAGAGAAAAAGAGAAAAACAAGATAGAAACATCGCATTATATTACATTGCAAGAAATTTTACTCCAGTTTTAAATAATAATATTAATAATAATAACAAAAATTATAATAAAATGATAATAACAATGATAATATAATGATAGAAATCAAGATTACAATAATAAAAAAAAAAAACCTTAATAATAATAATAATACATATAAAATACGGTAAATAAGGAAGATAACACCTTAAAGGAATAACAATGGATAAGAGTAAAATAATTACGTTAAATATATAATTCTCATTAAATTTTTGTTAGTTTTGAAACAGCCAATTTCCAGAAAATGAGGCACCGAAACACTTTACTAGTGGTGATTCTATGGCTCATCGCAAATATACACACCGGAAAGGGACTAACGGGATACGACTGCGAAAAAGCCGAAAACGTCATGAGCATATCACTTTTGGAGGTGGGAACATGCGAAATACCTCAACCAAAGGTCAATATTACACAAACTTATATACAGGTAGTCGAAATTAATCAATTCTCTTTTACCAAAGTAATACAATGCAGAGTCGAGATTCTGCGCGTGATAAAAATTTGTGGTATGTTTTCCCACACCATGGATACAACCAACGGACGATACCAATTCTCACCGAATATATCAAGGGATGCGTGTCTTGACATGCATTCCCAAGGGAAAATAAAAATAGGGGACACAGAAATTCATGGGTTGAGGATAAACGAAACCGTCAGTCAACCGATAAGCATTGCTGGATCGATTGAAATCGATGGTACCTGCAACGGAATCTTTTATTCTGATTTTCACGGATCCTGGGAAAAAGCTGTAGTACAGGGAAACGCAAAAATTACATTGCAAGAATATTTTGCCCCGTTAAACATCGAAACAGGAGAAATTCTCTTACGAACAGGGGAAACACGCGAATTAATCACAGGTCAATACGAAGACGTGAACGGGGAATATAGTTATTGGGCTCCCCTACTTAAAAGCACGTGTGAAAAGGGGTCTGTTGGAATTTTATATGCGGGCGAAGCCGAGAGAATGTCCAGTACAATGAACGACGTATCCCGCCGAGCATACATAGTAACAAAGGGAGATATGACTTTCGCGCTTTCCACGGAAAATCGAGTGGAGAAATGCGGATATATGTTTTTTCAAACCGAACATCCTAAAATTCTTATAATGGAAAGCTCAGAAACTCTCTGGTTCAGTCAAAATAATTCCGAACCTAATTCCGTAGCAGATCTATCCAAGCATGTGAATTCTAGATTCATTTATCAAAACACACAAACGAAATTCCAGTTAAAGAAAATTTACACAGAAATTTTGGAAGAGCAATGTAATTTAGAAAAACGAATGTTATCAAACATACTATCGATTGCAAGAAACGATCCTGAAGAATTCGCCTACACAATCATGGGAGCCGAAGGATACACTGGTAGAATAGCAAGCGAAGTAATCCATATTTTAAAATGTACGCCTGTCGAAGCTAAATTTCGGGATACGAATTTATGCTATAACGAAATTCCTGTGACCGTCAACAATAAGGAGCTTTTTCTAAAACCCCGTACACACGTTTTAACCGAAAGTGTATGGGCAATTTATTGCAGCACCCAACACCCTCCAATAGTCAAAGTAGATGGAAAATGGCGAACTTTCAGATCTATAGATGCGCAACGATCCGCCCCTAGAATCATTTCCACTCACACAGTAAAAACATGGGAAAAATTAAATAGAAATATCCTGGGAAACGAAGAATTTTTTTTATGATTCCCCGAACGTCGAATCACCAGTTTCACAAGATTTTAATATGGAGTAAGATAAAGCGGAGAACGCATTTAAAATAATAATAAAAAAAAGGGGAAAAAAACAATGATTAAAAAAAAAGTAATAAAAAAAAAAAAAAAAAAAAAAAAAAAAAAAAAAAAAAAAAAAAAAAAAGGAAAAAGGAAAAAGGAAAAAATCTCAACCCATCAAGATCTTGGAATAAATCGGGATAAGAAACTGAGAAATACTCTTTCTCTCTCTTTTGGAAAAAATATATAGAAGGAAACATATATATATAAATAATTTGAAAAATATATATATATAATGACGAAATGAAACAAAAATTTAGAAAAAAAATAAAAAAAAATTAATTAAAAAAAAAAAAATAAAAAAAAAACACAAAAAAAAAGGGTAGAGATAAATGTATACAACACCGATAAGAGAAGTTGTTGCAATAAGTCATATTTAGATAAACCTTAGGATAAATTATAATTAAAACAAAAATAATTAACACTTTCTCTGTTCTTAAGGTAAATTAGGGTATACCTACATGATAGTTCCTACGATAGAAATCAACATGACTCAATGCAGCTGTGGAAGGGACACCGTATCGCCCAGCGTGCTACATCCGTCGATACCTGCCATTGCACCGGAAATATTATGGATTAATACTAATACCGGACAACCATTTAACCCCGTACCAGGAACAACTAAAATTTTCTGCTATTGGAAAATTAAACTACACATCGATATTGCGGAAAAAGACATCATACTCTTTGTACCTCCAGAATGGCGAATGATTCAAACAGAAAGGTTAAACGAATGGATGGAAATATTAAGGGAACATCCTTACGAAAACGTAATACTTGGAGGAACAAGATACGAATGGATCATCGACATATTGCTTCCAGAAGGACAGGATTTTGCGAGAGTGCCAATACATGGGAGAGATGGATGGCCCGAGTTGGAAGAACCTGTGCCATATTGGAACACCCCTCGGCAAATAAAATCAGACGGGGAATATCTGCGAATAGCACTGAATCGCGATCCCACTTGGGCGACAATAGGATTGGAAAAGGCGGTGTGTTATTGGCCGATCAAATTACCAAAAACTACCGACAACGACATACAACGTACAGTTTGGGTTCCACCAGAATGGCGAAAGCTCGAGGAAACCATCTTAAACCTATGGGCTGAACGTATAGCAGCGCATCACTGCGGATTCATCGGATTCGGTGGGCTATGGTACAAATGGCACAGCGATTGCGTTTTCGCTCCCGTAGAACAATATTTCAGTCGAATCGAATTCATAGGTCATGGCCGATACCGACACGTTCAAGTCGAACCTCTCGATCTCCAAGAAACACATACTCTCAGTCCGAGCGGAACATCGCAAACGGACCATAAGAGCGAATCAACCACACTACAGGAAGAAACAGACTTTCTCCTAAGCCTTTCACTAGTTCGCAATCAATCTTCCAAAAATAAAAAACACGAATCAATCGGAACAACGGAAAAACCTACCCATCAAAAAAATATTGAACATAACAAAGATACTGTCAATACCACAAAGACAGACCCAATAAACGAATCAAGCCAGGCTGGGGGACAAAAGACAATACTTCCCACCTTAACAACCGAGAATGGGGAAATCGACACTAATATCGAGGAGGCTGTCGTCGAAATAGCTACAAGCCTAGATTTGAGAATGGCAGAATTAATTGACGCGGTCATTGACAGGTGGGGTACAGAGATCGAATTAACTCAACCAACAGAAACAATTGAAGAAATTGCACGTCGTCTCGAAACGATGTCAAGAAGAGGAAAAATTTTAATAGGAAAAGAGCAATACAAACAGTCGAACGCAAAGGAATACGGTAAAATACAAAAGCAAAAAGGTACGGTAAAGAATTTTCCCTGGACAATAATAATATCAATAACAATAATGACAATAATAATAATAATAATAATAATAATCATAACATTAATCACAGGAACAACAATAATAATAACAATAACAACAACAAATAATAATAACAACATTAACAAACCTTTAAAAATATATATATATATATATAAAAAAAGCGAAAAAAAAAAACAACAAAATAAAAAAAAGGGGGAACGGTAAAGTTAATTCGAGTAAATTTAATTTTCGACACACTACCATAATATAACTAACTTTCTTTCATACTACTATTACTTAATCTAAAATTTTTACTCATGAAAAAAAGGAGAAAATGAAACAAAAAAAACAAGGGGTAAATTAATATTTAACAATAACGATTTCTTTTTATCAATTACTTGAACTTCCCTCCTCACTTATAGAAATAAAAAAAAAAAGGGAAAGGGGGAACATATACCCTATAGAATTTAATTACATTAGGCAGTTTTCTAAGACAAAAAAAAAAAAAAAAAAAAAAAAAAAAGGCCTTAACATTGTGCAAACTTTTACCTATATTATTCTTATCAAATAGGACTGAATGGCCATAGAGGAAACGATTGAGGAACCATTCGTGTGCCATTTGTCTGGCGTTACTTCCCAGGCAATGCCATAAGAAGCCAGCCCAGGATGACCCATAAGAGAGTACGGAGCCAGCGACATTCAATGGTGCCCGTATCGACACGATGAGACCTTGGAATTTCGACGACGTCTGGTCATACCCACGGACAGACCACTTGTTGACTATACACAACAACAACCTCATTCACGTTTCGAGAAGAAACATGTACGTCAAAACAACTAGTTCGCAGAAGACACACCGAAAACAACACGGAAATAGCAACACCATACATCAGGCCAACTCATCGTTATCATCCTCCGTAGTCTAATTAAGGAAAGCAATATTAGATACTTTCGAAAGTACGTATACACGAAAACCAAAGAGCAAAGTTTAATGGCCATCGAAACCAATCGTTTGTTAAAGAACAAAGGCCTAACCACGCAAAGAAAAACTAATGGAATTAAGACACGCGTATATGCACATATATATATATGATCAACTATTTCAAAAGAAAAGACATAAATGTTCGTAATTTCTCGTGAAAGTTCACTCTTTCGATTATTGGGTTCCCCAATAATCGTTTTAGGGGGGGAGGTGTTACGTCCTGACGTAACGTCCATAAATGAGATTATTTAACGAAACTTCCACCGAAAACATAATTAAAAACTTGATGATTTGTGAGAGAAAGGTTTGTCGTTTCCTACGTTATTCCGTTCAATTCAATAATAAAAATTAGAAATTCACATTACCGACTGAAAATCTTAAGGAAAAGGCCATCGGTAAAATCGGGTAGTAAGGAAGGGAAAACCAGAGTCAAAGATCCCTACAGGAAAAGCCATAGGCTCGTCACACCATCTGGTGGGTCAGGCACACTGACGTCGCTTTCCTAACTGACGTACCCTCTACCGGCCTATCGATCCGAGAGATAGATCATTGGATCCGAAAATGCTCTTACCATTGGGAAAAGAAAAGAAAAAGCACATAGTATTTTACTCTGCCGTAAAGCCAACGAGGGGCGCTGATTACACCCTCTCGAAGAACTAGCATACAAGGAAACGTTGCATTTCTCTTCTCATACATATACGTGTATGTGTATGAGTATATATGCGTATATTCAAAGCAAAAACGAACGGAATGACGCTAAACAACGATGGATTTTCCTATCTCAAATCAATATAGAATTTTGAAACATTAATTGAAATTTATTTAAATAACGAACTTTCGGGAGAAATTCGCAATGGAATTAAGGGAAACAAAACGAAATAAATAAATGAAACCAAATAATACTTCAACAAACAGAAGAGACTGAATAATGGTTAACTAAACAAATGAAATAGTTGAAAATATATCTATAACTCTCTTGATCAAAAATAGGTAATAAAGATTATAATTAAGAACGAGATCCAAAATAAATATTAAGTCAACTTAAAACCATGAGTATTGACAAGGGAGAAGATCATGGCAAAACGGAAAGGAAACCACTAGTCGTTCCCAAGAGGGCAATGACCTCACAAGAATACAAGAAGGGAAGCGAGAAAAGATTTTAAAGAAGCCTATGCGTAGGATCACCGTTTCTTGACCTTCTCTCTCTCTCTCACTCATGTTGCAAGGCGCGAAAAACCCCGAACCGTCCTTAAGACCCAATTCTGTACACCTCACAAAACAGGTATCGGGGCACGCGTACATATATATATATATATATATGCACTAGAATATACACACTGTCATTTATCTATGTGTGAGTAAGAGTAGGAATATACGCGTGGAAATACTCTAGGATAAAAAAAATACTCATTTAAAGTTATTCCTCTCAAATGGGAAAATCGTTACGCAATGTTAAATAATATTTCGAAGAATTAACAATTTAAAGAAACCTACAATTGCGAAATAGAATTATGCACCGAATTCGGTTAATGCTAAATCCAATAATCAAACTCCGGAAGAAACAAGTTAAAACTTATATTATTTAAGTTAAATAACTACAAACTCGAAATATTATTTAACTATGTTAAAATCAAGAAGGAAGTAAAAAGCAAAAACGCCCCGAAGTCCACGAGCAGAAGCAGAGCTCATTTACATAATCCCCTCCCCTCTTTCGACGATCCACGGAGTTTGCGTGGCAAAGCGAGGAGCTCGGCTCTCGTTGCTACCCGGAGACCGTTTGAATGCCTCCCCACTCTCCACCCTCTATTCTAGCCTTACCCTTTTTATCTACCCAATAAATCTCCCGTCTCTCTCTCTCGAAGGAAAAGAGGACGCGAATAAGAGTTGAGTTTTTCCTAGTCATGCGCCGTAGCTCCCTACCTCCCCTTTTTCTCGTGGACTCATACAAGAAGCCTATGCGACCACACCCCAAAGGAAAAAATATAAAAATATAAAAACTAAGAAAACGATGTTTCAATCGCAGGATTAATTTTTAATCATAAATACTTGAACACTAACAATTCAAAATCCAAAAAAAAAAATTGTCAACAAAATTATTTATAACAATTTGGATTGTAATTTTAATCTACAAAAATATCGCACAAATATTCAATTCATTTGGATTTATTATTCTGATGTTCAATTCGAAAACAACAATTTTTTTCATTTTAATAATAATTAAACAAACAATAAGATATAAGAAAGGAAGGTAATTTTAACAAATGCGCAACACGATAAATATAAAAGAAAATATAAGAATTCTATCCATGATAAATAAGCAACTAAAAAAATATTTATAATACTAAAATTAAAATTGTTCATAAGGAAGTAATATTATATACAGAATAAGAATATAAGTAGCGTGCGGCATAAGCATGTACAGGTGTGGGGGTACACGTGCCGCGATACAGCCACGCGCGCCGCAATACAGCCACGCGCGCCGCGATGCAGTCACACGTATAGGGCCCACCCTGTGATCTACGCTAGCGCCCTCGCTATGACCCCGATTTTTCAAGGGAAGCTCACGAAATAGATAAGGAAAATGCATTGCATCAGAAAAATTCATCCTCTGTCTTTATCATCAATCCCCACTTTTATCGAACGGGTTAGCCTGGATCACGGGTATATAAAGGCCGGAAAAAGGGCTCTCGACAGACTTCTTCGACTTTTTTCCGACGTGGAAACTACGAAACCCATCGTTCTCATCGAACCCATTCTTGGCCTGAACTTGCGAAATTTTTCGACAAAGACGTTCTTGATTCTGGAATTTTCCAAATCAATTCGTTTTGGACTTAGAATTTCACTCGATTTTCAAAGGAAGATAGTTTTTTTTCGGTTCGGAATTTCAAATCTTGAATTCTGAGTCGAATTGAAATTTCTTCTATTTCGAATTCTCGAGATTTCGGGTTGGCCTCTGAATGTCGGAAGAGACGTTGGACCTCGTTTTATTCTATTTCATTTTTCTTTGTCTAGTTATTATTTTCTGTTTAGTAATTTTCGTTTATTTTACTTTGACATCCGCAATCCACGAAATATTGGATAACGTATACATCGCGGTTATTGTTAAATGAATTGCGAAATTTAAGACTGAATATTTGTTAACCATTTCTTTCTTTTTACAATAATTTGAATAAAATTTTGGATCTCGAAAATTAAACCCTGTGCATCGACAAATTCTTTGACTTCATCGCCAACCTGCCACGCCCTTGATCTACTGCCGATTCAACTTCACCGTTTCCGTCTGAGTCGCCGGTGCGTCTACAAATGCTGTCACCCTTTCCGTTTGGAGAACGTCTCAGCCAGTAAGTGAAGTTTTATTACAACCTCATCTTCCTCTCGTGAAATTGTGAGGAATAGTTCGGGAAAAATTGAACACAGTGAATATCATAAATTCGGACGGAATTGATCGATTAAATTCAATTAAAAACCGGTTAGTTGATTATTTTTGGAGAATCTCTATTTTTGGAATCTCTATCCAAGTGATCCTAAATTCATATTACCCCTGCGGCGTTGGTGATTTAATTGTCCATAAAAGGCTTTATTTAAACAATTTCATTGAAATAATTTAAAAGAAGAAGTTTCAACATTATCCAAGTGAATCTTAAATCTAGATTGTTCTTGCGGCATTACTGGGTCAAGTTTCATAAAACCTTAATTAAACCAACTCTTTGAGATAGTTTGAAGGAGGAAGATTTATCCGCGTGAAGTTTAACAAAGGCCTTTCGACCCCTCTCCCCTTTCCCTTGCTGAAATCGTGTCATTCGAGAATTGGAGATTCGCGACAAAGGAGAAAAAAATATAAAATTCAGGGAAGGGTTAGATAACAAATTGATCAAGTTTGAGACTCTCGCGAACCGGTGACTCGTCAATAGTCACAGAATGAGGTTTAATTGAATTTTCCTTTTCGGTATTTCATTAAAAGTTTAAACAATTTAACAAATCCAATCCAAAGAATTTTTCCTCTCCAACGATTAAATTTAAAGTAAGAATCCTACCACTCTCTCTCTCTACGATTCGTTCAACTTATTCGATTCAGTACGGTTATGTAAATCTGCAACTTCTTCCGAGGATTCGTGTTCTTTACTTTACTCTCCCCCCGTGCGAAAAACTTGGTTGGGACTAGAGTTGCGTCAGGTTGCACGCCCACCAACTATTCGTAGTCCTCCCCTCCGTGCGGAAAACTTGGTTGGGACTAGGGTTGCGTCAGGTTGCACGCTCACCAAGTATTCGTTTACCTCTCCTTACGCAAAGTTTGGTTGGGACAAGGGTTGCGTAAGGTTGCACGCTCACCAAATTTTTGCACTCCTCCGTTTTCCTTGGCGGAAATCTGGTTGGGACTAGGGTTGCGTCAGGTTGCACGCTCACCAGAGATTCACCCTGGATACTCTCCCCTTAAATCTCATGAGAGTAACCCCCCCCGTATCGCGCAAAAAGAAAAGAACACGCAGAGCCGGACGAAGATATCAATTACGTAAACTCGACGCGATATATTCGAATCCGTGGCCAAAAAGGTTAAACCCTGTTCAAAGATCTGAATCAAATTATCACGGAGTACGGGCATTGCCTGCAGACACAGAAATAACTAGAGAGACTCCAAAACCCAAAATTACTTCCACTGAACTCCTTAAACATCCAATAACTATTTACAAACTACGGCCGATCGATTTTTTCCCAATCATTCCTTCATTTATTAAAACTAACAATCAGGATCCACGTGGTAAAACTAACAGTAATTTATATCGAAATGAAAGATCCGAAAATTCAATAGACATCAACGTGACTAAAGGTTTGACAGTGATTCCAAGCCCATTTCCCGAGTAATTTTCCGAAAGGTTAGACTCAAAAACAGGGGCAGACGTGTTCGAGATTGATTCCAGGAGTAGTACGGAAATTTAATTCCACGACTAGAGAGTCTCAATCAAATTCAGCACGTCATACGTCAGAAATTATTAATAGTTCGCGAAAACTCCCATTTTTGACGTAACAACTTTGAAATGCATAAAACTCAAAGTTTCCTTTCAAAAAACTATTTTTCACAAAATCTTCGTTGCAGATTCCGTATTTCTTGAAATAGCTTTCTTCGGTCAATAGCAAAATATTAAGTACTACTTAAGTGCAATTTTAATATTTTGCCATTGACCGGAGAAAGAAATTTCAAGAAATATAGAATTCGCAAGGAAGATTTTGTGAAAAATAGTTCTTTAAATGGAAACTTTGAGTTTTAAGCATTTCAAAGTATCCCTTCGAAGAACTGTTTTTCACAAGATCCTGTTTGCAGATTTTAAAGATCGCGAAAATGTTTTCTTCGTTACATGGAAAAATATTGAAATATCACTTGCATGCAATTTTAATACTTTGCCATTGACCGAAGAAAGAAATTTCAAGAAATATAGAATCTGCAAGGAAGATTTTGTGAAAAATATTTCAAAGTATCCCTTCGAAGAAGCATTTTTCACAAAATCCTCTTTGCAGATTTTAAATATCTTGAAAATGTTTTCTTCGCTCAATAACAAAATATTAAAATGCTACTTGCATGCAATTTTAATATTTTGCCATTGACCGAAGAAAGAAGTTTTAATAAATTTGGAATCCGCAAAGAGGATTTCGTGAAAAATAATCCTTTGAATCGAAACTTTGAAAGAACTATTTTTCACAAAATCCTCTGTGCGGATTCTAAATATGTTGAAATTGTTTTCTTCGCATTGACAGAAGAACCAAGCTTCAAGACATTTATAATCTGCAAAGAATATTTTATGAAAAGTAATCCTTCGAATTCAAACTTTGAAAGAACTTTTTTTTGCAATAAAATTCTCTGTGCAAATTCTAAATCGAACCTCTTGAGGGATTTTTCCAGAATTCAATCCCAATCATAGGACTGTCACGTTTTTTTTTCAAATTCAGAACATTTTCTATAATGTTCATTTCTGAATAAAATTTCGCTAAATTAAAACGATGCACTTAATTATAATTTCAATATTTTAATTATGCACATGATGAAAATTGAAAATTAATATTTTGAGTGCACGTAAAACAAATTCCGTGCGATCCAATTTGTATTCAATTTGGTATGAAAATAAATTTTTGTGAAATGTTTTGTAAATTACAAAATTATTTGTTATTTAAATTTTTATAGAATATAAAAACCAATTGATATAAATAATAATTTTATTTCAAATGACATCTCAAAAAAATATGTATTATCTTTGATATACAAATAAATTTTTTTGAGGTAAAAAATTCATATCAATTAATTTTATGTGCAGAGATAAAATTAATTGATTATTTTAACGCTCGACTAAATAACTCGATTCGAATTAGATAACGAGATTCGATTTAAAAACGCCGTGCTGATACGCCGATATGTATACATAGGTATATAGAACGCTCGACGTTTGAAAAAAACCCGAAAACTACTCGACGCGTGAGAAATAATAAAGAGAGAAAAACGAACGACCTTGATAGAGGCCCGAGTGTAGCCCAACCATTTGTTTGTGTATTAGTACACAGTGTACACACGGACGCTCGCACGCACACTATGGCGCACTGCCCCACTCCCGCGTACATGAGCGACGGCGAGGCGGGCTTTCTCCGACTTTCTCCCCCACTCTTGCAGGATCTTCTTTGCAATTTATCTCGCTTATTTTTGCAAATAGCAACATGGCCCCCTAAGCTTTCTTAATGTATTTTTTTATTCTCTACAACTTTTGTTGCAAACTTTTTTCGATCAAACGCTTAGATTCTGAGATATCGGTTTTTGCCATTTATCTCAAAACCTCGGTGCCTGAGTGCAAAAAAAGTAGCACTATTCGATTCAGCGTCATCGATTTACCCTTATATCAAGTTTTCGGGTTTGCCGGGAAAAAGTTCTTACTTTTTTCCTTTTTGACTGGGCTAGAAGTTGTTCTTTCTTTCTAATTTCTTACGCGTTTACGAGTATTTTTCGTGTTTGAGCCGTTCAAACGTCGAGCGTTCTGTATATATCTATATACCAGAGAATAAGCGCGGAGTTTTCAAATGGAATGTTGATGCTTATGGCACGCCGTTTTGCTTATTGTTGTCAGCTTTATAGGTTAGGCTTGGTCTCATTTTGATATTTCTGATTTTTAAAAAGTTATGGGCATTTGCAAATAATTGTGTCAAATTTTGAGAAATTTATTATGGTTAGTTGGGCTAAGACAAAAATATAAACAAATCACGAGGGACTGCTTTCAGTACGTCCAAAAACATAACAAATTTTCAACAAAATAAAAAATAGTTGGATCCACGGATTGGTCGGCTTGGTATGGAATACCTCATATATATATATACCGTGCTACATGTACAGGCGAGCATGCTGCGGCCTATTCAGTCTCGCTCGCACATAGCTCTTTCTCTCTCTTCTTGTAGTCCTTCATTCATTTGTCCCCTAAACGGACGGTCACGTTGGGCCGTTATCGTATGAACTATTGACTTCAAAAACAAATGATACGAATTCCATTACAAATAAACCACTGGAAAATTTTCTAAAGCCTGTTGCTTGTCCAAAAATGAACCAAATCACATTTTTTTCTATTTTTTTTTTAAATTGAGTTGTAAAAAAAATCTAAACAAAATAGTCAGAACTGGCTTTCACGTTTTTTTAATTACTTTTTCAATAAATATTTACATTTTTTCGATGAGTACCATTTTCAATTTCATTTTTTATCATTTTTTTCAAACTTTGAGGTTCTTTCGACGTCCTTAACAATTCCCCGAGTGGTATTATGAGAAACAAGCTGCGTTAAAAAATCATATATTTTTTTTATTGAAAAAAAAAATGTAAGACGAAAAAATTCCACTTTGAAAATTTCAGAGAATTCTCAGGAAATGTCAGTTTCATTAAAAAAAAAAGCAATGAAAAACTAATATCATCGAGAAATTTTTGTTTTTGTCCCAGAATAAAAAAAACAACATTGAAGATCGATCTTAATAATTAATTGCTATTTTTTTTGCCAAGAAGCACCTTTAAAAACAAAAATGTTGAGATAAAATGATCCGAAAAGTCAATTTTTGAAAAATTTATATATATTTGAAAAATAAGAAGCCAATTTTGATGAAAAATTCAAAACTTTTTATCGATTAGGCAACAAAATTTGAAAAAATTTTGACATATGTATTTAATAGAGTCGAAAAAGATTTTAAAAAGTTGCAGCAAAATCGAAAGGGATCGGGTTTAAAAGTTGTTGATTTGGCGTAGAATGGCCCGTATATATAATGATAATTCTAAAATTTCAGAATTTTTCTTTGTTCGAAAAATATAAATTAATAAAAAATATAATTGATTTTAATAAATTGCATTTGGCATGGCATTTAACGGAAGGCACCAGGGACCTGTCCAAGAGTTTTTTTTTAATTAAAATTAATAACAAAGAAAGTGTAAGAAGATTACCGCACATACGCAGCCGTTTCCGAGATTATGCAGGAATTGAATTTCGCGTGCCACAGTGCCACGCGCGAAATTCTTCTTGACCAATGTTTACGCTAGATTATCCAGCGCCCAAGCGCCGTGCGCCCGTATCGCGTGGTGCCTAAACGCACGCCAAGCGCGAGTTCGTCATTGGCTGAATGTTTGCACCCTACCCCCACCAGCGACACACAAGCCGGCAGCGAGACTCCGTACTTCGTGTTCGTGTCACACCGTCTCACGAGTCGCGACTCACGACTTATTAGTTTTGAGTACGACGTCGACGTCGTCGTATTACCGTCCTAATTTTGAGATTGTGAGAATTTTGTGGTTCCGCAATGGTTCGAAATAGTAAGTACGACTATTGTAAGGTTAATAATAATTGTATAGTTGAGTTCGCAGGAAGAAAGGCCTATGAAAAAAGGCCGCCCCTCTGTTTATCCTCCAACTGTACAAACAACTGCGGCCTTTTTTCGAGGCCTTTTTTTGCATGGGCCTTTTTTCGGCATAACTGTAACCGATATACTCTGCCGGCCAAAAGTATGGATACACCTGTCCATAATTCTTGCCGCACTAAAAGTTTAATAACTCCGTCAAAAAAAATGATAATTGAATTTTAAAAAAATCGTTTTGACGGGAAGGAATTCAGCTTCGTTTTCCGTATTTTTATTTTTTTTTACGACTTTTTTTCGTCCTGGTATGCATTTTTGAAAGTGGCCATTTTTCGGCATTTTTTCGACCATCGCAAATCGGGCGCATAGCTTTAGGACATTTCTTTTTAAACTTTTTTTCTCTACGGTATATTCACAAGGGTTAGAAGCCGCTCCATTCCTATTCTTTAAAGGTTTTCGTACGATTTTTTCTCGTAAAGTTATTTGACTTTTGGCTAAAAAAGGCAAATTTTGAAAGATGCATCGTACCTCAAAGACTATAGAGTTTCAGAGAAAGTGTCAAATATGAAAAAAGTAGCGTAAGTATGCACAGAATCTCCTGGAATTATTTCAGAATTTTCCCATGAAATTTTTTTTTTTACTATTTACGCTCCAGCGAAAAATTTAATGTGTTTGAAATTTCCGTACTTCGTGATAAAATGAAAATCTGAAGAAATGCAGCAACATTTGGCATGCTATCAGCAATAATGGTCAATAATAATATTGCCCAAAAGTAATAAAAGAATTGTTTAAGCTATTTATTAAACAATGATGAACAATGATCAATAATTATTGTTGATAATTGTTGTTTATAGCATGCCAAGTGTTGCTAAATTTGTTCAGATATTTATTTTATCACGAAGTACGGAAATTTCAAACAGATGAAATTTTTCGCTGGAGCGAAAATAGTAAAAAAATAATTTCATGGGAAAATTCTGAAATAATTCAAGGAGATTCTGTGTATACTTACGCTACTTTTTTCATATTGGACACTTTCTCTGAAACTCTATAGTCTTTGAGTTACGTTGGATCTTTTAAAATTTGCCTTTTTTAGCCAAAACTGAAATAACTTTGCGAGAAAAAATCGTACGAAAATCTTTAGAGAATAGAAATGGAGTGCCTTCTAACCCTTCTGAATATACTGTCGAGAAAAAAGTTTTTAAAAAATGTTCTTAAGGTATGCGCCCGATTTGCGATGGTCGAAAAAATGCCGAAAAACGGCTACTTTGAAAAATGCATACCAGATGGAAAAGAAATCGTAAAAAAAATTAAAAATAAGAGAAACGAAGCTGAATTCATTCCCGTCAAAACGCTTTTTTAAATATTCGATTATCCTTTTTTTTGACGGAGTAATGCAACTTTTAATGCGGCAAGAAATATGGTCAGATGTATCCATACTTCTGGCCGGCAGAGGATATCCGATTATAAATGAGGCATTCCAGCTATAACCGAGCGGCCATTACCTCGACGATGTTTTTTCGTGTCGCCGATTTTTTTAAAGTTACTTTTCGACCAAAAAAAATATACCTATTTGTCAAAAAAAAATATTTTTCATCCTCTTCCGTTTTAACACCATTCAAAGTACAATTTTTTTTTCGACAAGTGTGTATTCTTCGTTCTTTTTTAAATAAATTGACATAAAAGTACATAAAAAACCGCATCTTTTGATCGCTATCCAATCATGGAGGAATCATATTTCGGTTTTTTCTGTGTGTATGAAACTTTGAAAAATGTATTTTCAATGTGTACAAAAATGTGTACAGAATACTGTACACATTTTTGTACACATTGAAAATACATTTTTCAAAGTTTCATACACACAGAAAAAACCGAAATATGATTCCTCCATGATTGGATAGCGATCAAAAGATGCGGTTAACACACAGTTAAATATAACTGTGTGTGTATTTAAATGTGTACAGTACCCAAAAATATTGTAACTGTATTAATAAATAATAGCATCCACAATGTTACCTTTGTACACGGAGAGAATTTAATACGAAAAGCTGCTATGCATGTTTAGTAGTGCGGTACCATATCGTCATTCGTATTAAAATTACTGTGTGTACGTTTGTTCATACATAGTAATTTGACTACTAATGACAATATGGTACCGCAGTACTAAGCATACATAATAGTTTTTCGTACTAAATTCTCTCTGTGTACTTACCCCTTTCTTACGAATAAAAACACATTTTTCAAAGCTTCATACACATAGCAAAAATCGAGAAATGATTTCTCCATGATGGGATAGCGATGAAAAGATGCGGTTTTAATGTATTTTTTTTGTAAATTCATTTGAAAAAAATCGGACGATAGACTCTTGTTGAAAAAAACAATAATTGTACTTTTAAAGGTGTTCAAACGGAAGAGGATGGAAATTTCTTTTTTTTAGAAATCCGTATATTTTGTTTTGTCGAAAAGTAATTGTAAAGAAATCGGCGACACGAAAAAAAAATGTCGAGGTAATGCTCGGTGGTAACTGAAATGCCTCATGTATATGAGGTTATTCCAGCTCATCTCAACCATTTTTACATATTGTATTTTTTTATTTGGCTTAAACTTTTTTCCAGTAAAGTTCCACAATTAGGTACAATAACAGAAAAAAGTTTGAGCCAAATAAAAAAATATAACATGTAAAAGTGGGTGCGATGAGCTGGAATACCTCATATATAAGAGGCAATCCACACCGTTTAGATCAACATCTTGCCTTTATGATTTCGATTTTCCTCTAAATTTTTTATATAAAAAAACACATTGACATACATTATCCCAAATTTTTTCAGAATTTTTCGGCCACTCGGTTTTAAGATTTTTTTTTCTCAAAAAAAGGACAACTTTGTACGATCAGAAAAAATTGAAAAAAATATAATATAGCGCTTTCTGTTGGTTGCACCGGGCTGCACTGAGTGCGCACTCAGTGTATACTCTTCCTTTATTTTACTGCACGAGCAACAAAGACAGAGATGCACTCAGTGCACACACAGTGGAACGAACAGAAAGCGCTAGTATAATATAACAAAATTTTTGGGCTTTGTTCCGAAACGAAGATTTTAATACTCTGTGAGTAAAATTCAAAAAATTGAAAAGAAATGTTACTCACAGAGTATCAAGATCTCCATTTTGGACCGAAGCCCAAAAATTTTGTTACATTTCGTTCGATTTTTCTGAACTTTTTTTCCGATTCTACAAAGTGCTCTTGTCGTTCGAAAAAAAAATCCAACAACCGCGCTGCCAAAAAATTCTGAAGAAATTTGGTATAATGTATTTCAATGTGTTTTTTTATATAAAAAATTTAGAGGAAAATCGTATTCATCAAGGCAAGATGTTGATCGTAATGGCGTGGATTGCGTCATATATATATTAGGGTGTATCGCAAGAATAAAAAATTGTTGGCTACCCTCAGAAATCAAAGATACCGTTGACATAAAGGTCTCTGTGCAACAATTCGATTTTTTGAATATTTTTAAGAGGGCATTTACGGATTTACTAAGTCACTGATAAACGGAAACAGATCAATCAGAAAATTCCGAATTTTTGATATAAGGTGTCCAGATATGTAGTCTTTCGAAACAATATATACTGAATATTACAAAATGGTTCATATATGAGGAATTCTCCATCAACTGGGCAACTTTTTTCTTAAACCTCTTCAATTTTTTGCCAAATCTGCCAGTTAAAAATATTATTGAAAAGGAACGTCTCTGATTTTTTGTAGATTTTTGTAGGCGTCCGTTCAAGTTTTTCAATTTTTCATTACGAACACTGTATCTCAACAAATATTCATAAAAGAAAAAAAACAGAAATAAATTTTTTTTTATTTTTTCCACCCTATCGAAAAAAATTAAAATCATAATTTTTCTCTATCGAGAAAATTTAAATTTGGCAAGAAAATGAGAATAACATTTTTTTAAACCTAATAAATCACTTTCGATTTCGGTACAAATTTTACAGGATGTCTGTCATTGGATGAAGAGGCTGCGAAAAAAATTTCAGAATGTTATCTACAACGGTTACGATAAAAAAAAAACTCTGCGAAATCTCATGTTTTCATTTTTTTTTCATCGTAAGCATTGCAGGTGTTTTTCTGAATTTTTTTCGCAGACTCTTCACCCAATGATAGACATTCTGTAAAATTTGTACAGAAATCGAAAGTGATTTATTAGGTTTAAAAAAATGTTACTCTCACTTTCTTGCCAAATTTAAATTTTCTCGATGGAGAAAAATTATGATTTTAATTTGTTTCAATAGAGTGGAAGAAATAAAAAAGTTTTTATTCCTATGTTTTTTTTGTTTGATGAATATTTTTTGATATACAGTGTTCGTAATGAAAAATTAATAATCCTGAACGAACGCCTCAAGAAATCTAAAAAAATCACAGACTTCTGGCTACTATTAAACCTGGCAGATTTTAAAGAAAATTTGAGAGGTTGAAAAAAAAAGTGGCTCAGTCAGTTAATGAAGAATTCCTCATATATGAACCGCTTGTTAATATTCGGTAAATATGGGTTGGAAAGGTGCCTGGGCAGCTTATATCAGAAATTCAGAATTTTTTGAATGATCTGTTTCCGTTTATCAGTGATTTAGTAAATTTCAGGCTCAAAATGGTGTGCTTGGAGGTCCCGCGCGCCCTCTTAAAAAATTCTAAAAATTGAACCGTTGCACCGAGACTTTAATCTCATCGATATCTTTGATTTCTGAGGGTAGCCAACAATTTTTTATGTTTTCGATTCACCCTAATATATATATATATGAATATATATATTTTCGATTCTTTATAGCGAAAAGTTTGCCAGCGAATCTGTCGTCAGCTGCTCATCGCCCGGCAACAAGATCGTCGAGCAATGATGTTCAGGTGAGACTAAAAATGTTCTTTGTTAATGCAGAATATTCGAAAAGTTTTATAACAGACAAGATTTTTTTATATGACAATATTTTAAAATTCTAAGAAAAGTCGCGAAAAGGAGCCTATTCCGAAAACTATATTTCGAATTTTCAGAACCAAGGCAGTTAAAGTAATTCCTTTATAGTTTCTTGGACTTTTTGTTTACATTGTACGATCGCAGGATCGAACGGGCACATCGCGCGCGAACGCGAACACAATCCCCCCCCCCGCCGTTCGAACGTTAAACGACGCTCGCTGCTGACTGTCGTGCGCACGAGACTAAGCCGCCCAGCACACTAATGCACATACTCTCAAAGTTATCACCGTCACGGCTCATCATTGTATAAAGCGACGTAAAGTTCCGTGCATACGTACGAGTCGGTGGCAATTATGAGACGTGACGGTGATTAGTTTGAGAATATGTGTGTTAGTGTTCTTAGTTTCGGGCGCAAGATAGTAAACAGCTTTTTTCGTGCGAACGGTGTGGGGTGGAGGGAAGCATTGTATTCGGACCGTGCGCGATGTGCTCGTTTGATCCTGCGATCGTACAATGTAAACAGTCAGTCCAAGAAAAAAAGGGATTACCTTAACTTCGTTGGTTATGAAAATTCAAAATATGGTTTTCGGAATAGACTCAGTAACGCGATTTTTCTTAGAATTTTAAAATATTGTCATATAATCAAATCTTGTGTGTTATACACCTTTTTGAATGTTTTGCATTAAAAAAATGATTATTTTAAATGATTATCAAATTAAATATTTTTCTTTATTTAAGATTACTTCGGCTGCAATTAGATCCACCGAGACGAGGCTAGATACTGCGGTTGGAACTGTGGTTCGAGCGTCGATTGGCGAAGCTTCGACCTCTGCAGCGGCGCCAAAGGTGGCAATATCGCCAGCCACAGCGAAGCCGCAAGGGAGTCAGAACGCCGTTGAAAAGGCTGCTTCGTCTCAAGTATGTGTCGTGCAGGGATCGGCAAATTTATCCAATTTCGTTATCCAATATTTCGTGGATTATGGATGTCAAATTAAAATAAACGAAAATTACTAAACAGAAAATAATAACTAGGCAAAGGAAAATGAAGTAGAATAAAACGAGGTCCAACGTCTCTTCCGACATTCAGAGGCCAACCCGAAATCTCGAGAATTTAAAATAGAAGCAATTTCAATTCGACTCAGAATTCAAGATTTTAAATCCCGAACCGAAAAAAAACTATCTTCCTTTAAAAATCGAGTGAAATTCTAAGTCCAAAACGAATTGATTTGGAAAATTCCAGAATCAAGAACGTCTTTGTCGAAAAATTTCGCAAGTTCAGCCCCAAGAATGGATTCGATGAGTACGATGGGTCTCGTAGTTTCCACGTCGGAAAAAAGTCGAAGAAGTCTGCCGAGAGCCCATTTTCCGGCCTTTATATACCCGTGATCCAGGCTAACCCGTTCGATAAAAGTGGGGATTGATGATAAAGACAGAGGATGCATTTTTCTGATGCACTGCATTTTCCTTTTCTATTTCGTGTGCTTCCCTTGAAAAATCGGGGTCATAGCGAGGGCGCTAGCGTAGATCACAGGGTGGGCCCTACGCGTGTGGCTGCATCGCGGCGCGCGTGGCTGTATTGCGGCGCGCGTGGCTGTATCGCGGCACGTGTACCCCCCACACATGTACACGCTTATGCCGCACGCTTCTTATATTCTTATTCTGTATATAATATTACTTTCTTATGAACAATTTTAATTTTAGTATTATAAATATTTTTTTAGTTGCTTATTTATCATGGATAGAATTTTTATATTTTCCTTTATATTTATCGTGTTGCGCATTTGTTAAAATTACCTTCCTTTCTTATATCTTATTGTTTGTTTAATTATTATTTAAATGAAAAAAATTGTTGTTTTCGAATTGAACATCAAAATAATAAATCCAAATGAATTGAATATTTGTGCGATATTTTTGTAGATTAAAATTACAATCCAAATTGTTATAAATAATTTTGTTGACAATTTTTTTGTGGATTTTGAATTGTTAGTGTTCAAGTATTTATGATTAAAAATTAATCCTGCGATTGAAACATCGTTTTCTTAGTTTTTATATTTTTATATTTTTTCCTTTGGGGTGTGGTCGCATAGGCTTCTTGTATGAGTCCACGAGAAAAAGGGGAGGTAAGGAGCTACGGCGCATGACTAGGAAAAACTCAACTCTTATTCGCGTCCTCTTTTCCTTCGAGAGAGAGAGACGGGAGATTTATTGGGTAGATAAAAAGGGTAAGGCTAGAATAGAGGGTGGAGAGTGGGGAGGCATTCGAACGGTCTCCGGGTAGCAACGAGAGCCGAGCTCCTCGCTTCGCCACGCAAACTCCGTGGATCGTCGAAAGAGGGGAGGGGATTATGTAAATGAGCTCTGCTTCTGCTCGTGGACTTCGGGGCGTTTTTGCTTTTTACTTCCTTCTTGATTTTAACATAGTTAAATAATATTTCGAGTTTGTAGTTATTTAAGTTAAATAATATAAGTTTTAACTTGTTTCTTCCGGAGTTTGATTATTGGATTTAGCATTAACCGAATTCGGTGCATAATTTTATTTCGCAATTGTAGGTCTCTTTAAATTGTTAATTCTTCGAAATATTATTTAACATTGCGTAACGATTTTCCCATTTGAGAGGAATAACTTTAAATGAGTATTTTTTATCCTAGAGTATTTCCACGCGTATATTCCTACTCTTACTCACACATAGATAAATTACAGTGTGTATATTCTAGGGCATATATATATATATATATATATATATATATATATATATATATGTACGCGTGCCCCGATACCTGTTTTGTGAGGTGTACAGAATTGGGTCTTAAGGACGGTTCGGGGTTTTTCGCGCCTTGCAACATGAGTGCGAGAGAGAGAGAGAAGGTCAAGAAACGGTGATCCTACGCATTGGCGGCATAGGCCTCTTTAAAATCTTTTCTCGCTTCCCTTCTTGTATTCTTGTGAGGTCATTGCCCTCTTCGGAACGACTTGTGGTTTCCTGTCCGTTTTGCCATGATCTTCTCCCTTGTCAATACTCATCGTTTTAAGTTGACTTAATATTTATTTTGGATCTCGTTCTTAATTATAATCTTTATTACCTATTTTTGATCAAGAGAGTTATAGATATATTTTCAACTATTTTATTTGTTTAGTTAACCATTATTCAGTCTCTTCTGTTTGTTGAAGTATTATTTGGTTTCAATTATTTATTTCGTTTTGTTTCCCTTAATTCCATTGCGAATTTCTCCCGAAAGTTGTTATTTAAATAAATTTTAATTAATGTTTCAAAATTCTATATTGGTTTGAGATAGGAAAATCCATCGTTGTTTAGCGTCATTCCGTTCGTTCTTGCTTTGAATATACGCATATATACTCATACACATACACGTATGTGCATGAGAAGAGGAATGCAACGTTT
The DNA here is from genome assembly GCA_946863875.1 of Alloplasta piceator. NCBI lineage: Eukaryota > Metazoa > Arthropoda > Insecta > Hymenoptera > Ichneumonidae > Alloplasta > Alloplasta piceator. Next base: position 14,230,464 of record OX333081.1, on the reverse strand, counting down.
CCTTGTATGCTAGTTCTTCGAGAGGGTGTAATCCGCGCCCCTCGTTGGCTTTACGGCAGAGTAAAATACTATGTGCTTTTTCTTTTCTTTTCCCAATGGTAAGAGCATTTTCGGATCCAATGATCTATCTCTCGGATCGATAGGCCGGTAGAGGGTACGTCAGTTAGGAAAGCGACGTTAGTGTGCCTGACCCACCAGATGGTGTGACGAGCCTATGGCTTTTCCTGTAGGGATTTTTGACCCTGGTTTTCCCTTCCTTACTACCCGATTTTACCGATGGCCTTTTCCTTGAGATTTTCAGTCGGTAATGTGAATTTCTAATTTTTATTATTGAATTGAACGGAATAACGTAGGAAACGACAAACCTTTCTCTCACAAATCTTCAAGTTTTTAATTATGTTTTCGGTGGAAGTTTCGGTAAATAATCTCATTTATGGACGTTACGTCAGGACGTAACAGTGGCACGGATCGAGGTTCCGGTTGAAAAAAAAATTCATTGGTGTGCTTCATGTTTTCACCCTGAACCTCGATTCGTCCCACTCAGATGAATTTTTGCGATATCGTCAGATATACTGGAAGACTCTGTAATTTTTTATGCCAAAAAAAATTGCCTTTTTTGAATAAAAACATAATTATCCCCTTTTTTGATAAAAAATCAGCGATACCGAAACGTAAAAATTATTTCAAGTCGTCCGCTCGAAAGATAACACAAAACTACAACTTTTATGTGGAGACCTTTTTTCAGTTCCTTCAAGTTTCCGAGATATATTCATTTGAAAAAAACACGGTATTTTCTAAAATGTTGAATTAAAAAGTCTGAAAAAATTCACGTTGAATGCCTTTTAGTAGTACTTTGATTTAACCAATTATGGGGCAGATCTGAGATGGTCGAAAAAGAAGTGGCTGAATTGACGGAGAATCCCTCATATAGATATATTAGGTCTCAGTGCAACGGTTCGATTTTTGGAATTTTAAGAGGGCGCGCGGGAAGTCTAAACGCGCGATTTGGAGACTTAAATTTACTAAATCACTGATAAACGAAAACAGATCATTCAAAAAATTATTAATTTTTGATATAACGTGCCCAGGTACGTACTCTTTCAAACCCACATTTACTGAACATTAACAAGCGGTTCATATATGAGGAATTCTCAATCAACTGGGCCACTTTTTTTCAAACCTTTCCAATTTTTTTTTCAAAATCTACCAGTTTGAAATATTAGTCAAAAGGAACGTTCGTGATTTTTTAAAGATTTTTTGAGTCTTCCGTTCAGGATTGTTAATTTGTCATTACGAACACTGTATCTCAAAACATATTCAGCAGACAATAAAAACATAAAAATAAAAACTTTTATATTTTTTCCACTTTATCGAAATAAATTAAAATCATAATTTTTCTGCATTGACAAAATTGAAATTTGGCAAAAAAATTAGAATAAAATTTTTTTTAACCTAATAAATCACTTTCGATTTTAACCTAAAAAATCACTTTTACAGGATGCCTATCATTGGGTAAAGAGTCTGCGAAAAAAATTCAGAATAGCACTTGCAACGCTTACAATGAAAAAGAATTAAAATATGAGATTTTGCAGAGTTTTTATTTTTTTTCATCGTAAGCATCGAAGGTGCCATTCTAAAATTTTTTTCGCAGACTCCTTTTCCAATGACAGATATCCTGCAAGATTCGTACCGAAATCGAAAGTGATTTATTAGATTTAAAAAAATGTTATTCTCATTTTCTTGCCAAATGAAAATTTTCTCAATGGAGAAAAATTATGATTTTAATTTTTTTCGATAAAGTGGAAAAAAATAGAAAAGTTATTATTCCAATGTTTTTTTTTTTTTTTATGAATATTTTTTGATATACGGTGTTCGTAATGAAAAATTAACAATCCTGAACGGACGTCTAAAAAAATGTTTAAAAAAATCATAGACGTTCCTTTTGACTGATATTTCAAACTGGCAGATTTTGAAAAAAATTTGAGAGGTTTTAAAAAAAAGTGGCCCAGTTGATGAAGAATTCCTCATATATGAACCATTTATTAATGTTCAGTAAATATGGGTTTGAAAGAGTGCATACCTGGGCACCTTACATGAAAAATTCAGAATTTTTTGAATAATATGTTTCGGTTTATCAGTGATTTAGTAAATGTAAGGCTGAAAATGGCGTGGTTGGACGTCCCTCGCGCCCACTGAAAAAATTTCAAAAATTGAACCGTTGCACTGAGACCTTTATCTTAACGATATATTTGATTTCTGAGCGTAGTCAACAATTTTTTATTCTTTCGATTCACCCTAAGATATATATATATATATATATATGTCTATATATGTCTATGACTGATTCAAAAAATGCGAATATTTTTTTGTTTTTCGAAGAAACGCATTTACTTTCGGGAAGGTGAAGAAAGATGCCTGTTAAAATCAGAGCTCTTAAGAAAAATATTTAGAAGTCCCTCTTCGCATATTTGTATTTTCCATTTAAATAACCCGGGGAAAAAAATGTGAAACTTTCATATTTTAATATCTCCGTTTCAAGTAAATGCAAAAAAAATGGACAATACATGTTCTTGTAGAGAATTAAACGCTCTACAAAAAAGATCTTTTATGATTTTTCGATGAAGTTACTCCTCTAAAAGTTATTCAAGGTTAAATTTAAATATAGAGTAAATTTCACTTTTTGTTTTAGTTTCCGGCAAAATGTTAAAGCTTATTACGAAATATTCTAAAATCCTTCCTGAAACAGAAAAAAAGTGTTAATTACATTAACATATATTTCCTAATTTTTACACAAATTACCAACAGTCGTTTACCCATATTCAGTCTAATATACATATATATTGAAACGTAAATAACTTTTGAAGGAGTGAATTTAACGAAAAATCATAGAAGATCTTTTTAGTAGAGCGTTCAATTCTCTACAAGAATATGTGTCGTCCATGTTGGTGCTTAGACTTGAAGCCGAGATATAAAATGTCAAAGTTTGAACTGTTTTTTGCCGTGTTATTTAAATGTGAAATAAAAATATGCGAAGAGGGACCTCTAAATATTGTTATGAAGAGCTGTAATTATAACAGGCATCTTTTTTCACCTTTCCGAAAGTATTTGATGGGTTCCTTTGAAAAACCAACAAAAAAGTCGTTTTTTTAAAATCAGTCTAATGTCTATTTATTTCTATATACCTCTCAATGTCTGTATATGCCTGCAAATACCTTTATATGCTGGTATATGTTCATGCCTGTATATACCTCTAGATATCTCTAAATATATCTTATCATTCCGATTGTTGATAAATTATTCACTTATTTTTGAAAAATTGATATTATTTGAGACCAATTACCGATTATTTGGATAATTGAGAATATTTTCAGAACAATTACCAATTTTTCTGAGAAATTGATATTATGTTTCGACTAATTACTGATTATTGGAATAAGTAAAAAAAAATTCAAACCAATTACCCATTTTTGTAATCAATTGATATGATTTTGAGGGCAGTACTAGAACTGTATTCTTTATTTTTCTATTCTTAAATAACTATGTGTAATTTTTCTACTCCGATAGAACTGTATTCTTAAATATCTCGAATTTTTAGTCATTCTATGTGAAAAAATCTGTAGTCTGACATATCTCTAATCGTAAATATGCCTATTCTTAAATAATTCTGTGGTTAACGAACAGTGCTCTCAAGAAATGGTATTCTTAAATGTTTATTCTCGAAAATAAGTCTGCTGTTAAATATCTCAATTCGGGATTATCTCTGCTCCAAAATATGTCGTATTGAAAAAATTTATATTTCAATGAATCTATATTGTTAATGAATTGGAAAAATTGTGTATGGCGAAATATCTCTGCTCTGACAGATCTCTATTCCAACATATCTCTACGCCGAAATATCTCTCTTCCGTCACTTCTGTGTTCTGAAATATGTCTCTATTATTCCAATGAAAATAATTGAAAATCAAATAATAAAATTGAAATAATGAAAACAATTTAAAATCGAATAATAGAGATAGATTTCGGAACAGAGAAGTGACGGAAGAGAGATATTTCGGAGTATTGATATGTCAGAATAGAGATTTTTCGCCATAAAGAATTTTTCTCATTGATTAAGAACAGAGATGTATTGGAATAGAAATTTTTCCGGGACGACATATTTTAGAGGAAAGATATTTTCGAAATTGAGATATTTAGGAGTAGACATATTTTCGAGAATAAACATTTGAAAATAAGGCTTTAGGAGAGCACAGTTAATTAACCGCAGAGTCATTTACGCTTAGAGGAATGAGGAATAGACTAGTGGCACGACGGAAGATTAGAGAAATGTAAGAGTAGAGTTCTCTCGTAGTAGAGTACCCGTGTAGAAATTTTGGTAGGGAAAAACTTCTGCCCCTGACTTGCCCCCCCTAACTAATGTACGGAAATGATCCGCCTATCCTATCAGGCCCTGCTGTGCCATGTAACACCTGGCTGGCCATTTTCGGATCCGGCGGCCATGATCAGGCCACTACCATGATATTATCCGGCCCTTGCAGATCCTGATCAGGGCCCTAGATCTTCATAATAATTCCATTGCAGATCCCGACCAGGCCCCTAGATCTTCATAATGATGCCCTTACAGGTCCTGATCAGGCCCTGATCAGGCCCCTAGATCATCATAATAATGGCCTTGAAGGCCCTGATCAGGCCCCTAGATCTTCATAATAATGACCTTGAAGACCCTGATCACGCCCCTCGAGAAGCCAGACCAGGCCAATGTTAGATACAAGCCTTTGTTTTCGACGATAATATATATATATATATATACTGCATATTTTATAAATGCAGTGTATTTAGCATAAATGATAAACTATTTTCAACTACACCAGATCGATATAGACTACTTCAGTTGAATAACGGAAAATGGGACACACTGCATACATTATTATGAACATAAATAGTTTTAATGAGAGATCAAAATTAATTTACGTTTTTAATTTTTTATTATATTCAATACCCTGTACTTGACACAACATCACAGAAATATTCATACTTTATAAGTTTATCGTAAAATAGAAAATAATAAATTTTTTTTCTCGATATGGTATTATTTTTTACTCATCACCGACTCGAACAAAATAAAATAATAGCTGTGCTAGCACATAAAACAATATTTTCGTCGCAAAATGCAGGAACTTAGTGACTTAGTATGAAAAAATTGAAGTCATTTCTGGCATATTTAAAAGGACGATCATTATAAGTTTAACGTAAAATAGAAAATAATGAATTATTTTTTCACGATATGAAATTATTTTTTACTCATCACCGACTCGAACAAAAGAAAATTATATCTGTGCTAGCACATAAAACAATATTTTCACCGCAAAATGCAGGAATTACTAATGACTTATGAAAAAATTAAAGTAATTTTTGGCATGTTGAAAAGGACGATTATTATAAGTTCAACGTAAAATAGAAAATAATGAATTACTTTTTACTCATTACCAACTCGAACAAAAGAAAATTATATATGTGCTAGCACATAAAACAATATTTTCGTCGCAAAATGCAGGAACTACTAATGATTTAGTATGCAAAAATTAAAATAATTTTTGGCATGTTTGAAAGGACGATTATAACGATACCAAATCGCTTTAGCTTATTATCACGGTAATGGCTAGTTCTCTTGGGCGCGGTGCACCCTATGGCCATCCCAATCTTTAGCGTTCTTCAGAGTACCACTCAGTGCCTTGAATATTTTTTTGTCAGTGCAAGGAGACTTCACGGCGACGGCTTGACTCTTAGCTTCAAAGGCTCCTGTAATGAAATTATGCATTATGTGAAATAAACACTTCATTAACATGCCCTAGTAGAAATTTTATCCGGCTGGACTGATAATGTGTCAGGCACTGATCAGGTTTCGGTAAGGTTTGCCTGATCAGGATATCCAATCCGGCGGCGATCACAACCTGATCCGTGCCGGGTCATATTTTTTCGACGTGTGATCTCAGGCTAGCCTTAACTAATCTATATCAGGGATGAATCAGTTACTGCTAAGGCTAGTCAGGTTAAATTAACTTCCGTCTGATATGGCTAGCCTGACATTTATGACATCCAGGACGGAGCAGGATTCAATAAGGCGTCACTGACCGCAGTAAGAATATCATTTATTTGTAATTACACGGCAGCAATGGGTATGACATCTTTGTTTATTATCACGGTAAAACATATAAATAAAAAAATTAATGAAATAATTACTTTGAGATATAATTTTAAAACACTATTTTTTACTATTTAAATGTATTTGAAAAACACTCTAAACGATTATTTTTTAAACAAATATGTATACTTTTATGTTTTTTATTAAAAGAATAACCGAATAATAATAAATAATTTCATTTATAGGAAATTCAAATTTGCAAGATAAATTATATAAGCGACCAAACAATTTCGTAACACTTTTTCAAAGTATATTTTGAATTCTATTTCTTATGACATTGTGACATATTCTATTTTCGTTTCATTATTTACATATATTAATTAGTTTTTACTATAAAACTATTATGATGAGCTATATGTATAAAACTATACAACACTAAACTCAATTTAATAAGCAATATTTTATATGTGTACCTTTTTTGATTATCAATTATTATATATATGTATTGTTAACGAAGCATCGAAGGCCTCGGAAACTTTTTTTAAATTTTCTATTTATTTCTACAATTAAAAAGAAAAGCAGAAAATAATGACACTCGCCAATAATCGAAATAATAATTGAAATGAATTTATGTCTTATTATTTACTTATTATTAGTTATTTATTATTATTTATTTATTCAATTATTATTGGAACACTCGCGTGATAACCCTCGTCTATCGTATTGGCGAATATAAAAAAAAATCAAAGAAAATAAAATACGCCAGCACATTGTCACATGCAATAACTAACATAATGTTTATTTAGTTATTTATTACTCGCACGATCAATTATTATTCCACAATATTACTTTCTCAAGCGGAACCAAGCGATCGTGTACCAGCCACATACATATTCGTGACGTACGTACAGTATTGTTATTATTATCATCATCATCATCACGTCGCGCGACGTTAGTCCCTTGACTCGCCGCGAGATGTCGCTGTACGGCGGATGCTCGCGCCCATGCGGAATATGTGAATAGCATGCTTATATATACGAGAGCGATCATGAATATTGACTTCTCTACGGCAAGGAATAATACCTCGCGAAGAGCCGTATTCCATACGAGAAGTCCTTTGCTGACACACTCGTACTGTACATATCTTATTAAAAATTCTCGACGAGAATTTTCGATGGCACGAAAACGAATATGCCAATGTTCTTGTCGAGAATTTTTTCTCGCGTTGTAATGCTTTTCTTTATATCTATTATTTTTTTATTATTTTCACGTCTATATCACTATAGTATATTCGTATAAAAGAAAGCTTATTAACCAGTCATGCACATAAAATTCTTATTGGAATACAATAAATAAAAACCAACATAAATTAGTCAGGCTGTGATCAGGCCTTGGCACTACGCCGGATCAGGAGCCGGATCCAGACCGGATCGGAAAGAGCGTAACATTTCTAAAATGGACCTGATAGTTTTCCGCATCAGGGCCTGATAGTTTGCTTTATCAGGGCCGGACTTTTAGTTAAGGCGTCCTGACATGGGCCATATCCTAGCCGGATAAAATTTCTACTAGGGTGGTTAGTGGATCTGGGGAAGAGGTCTAAATAGGAGGTAGAAAATGAGACTAAATTTTTATTTTGAATGCAAGTGTTGAATCATTTTTTTAACTTTTAGGGTATTTCATTAAACAATCAAGTACGTGGGGAAAATATTTTTTATGGTGAATAATTATTATTAAACAGCTTGTAAATAATTGTTGCTGCTAGATTTTTTGTCGATTTTGTAAATTGCCAATAAAAAATTTCAAATATTGAAATAAACAAATGTTTTTTTGTATAAAGTAATCGCAATTCCGATTAATCCTGAATATTTATATATATTATTTTTAGGTTTATCAATGCAATTTTATATGAAGCACAATTTTTTTTACTGGTTAGTTAAAAAATTGGGTAAAATTTGTATCTGAAATACTTACGGATTAAGCACTTGCAGAATTCCGTCGGCTTCAAGACGATTTTATCGCCTGATGGTTTCACTGATGTGCAATTCACGGCCAACTCGCGGGATAAATGTCTGCGCACGATCGTACCCATATTCTTGATGGTCGACAGATTTGGGTCGATCAAGATGTCCAATGAAGATATCTGTCAACAAAAAAGCTTTAATATTAATTTCGTTTTTGAGACAATCGGATAATTATATAATAATATTTCCTAATCACATATTTTTAATAACGGAAAAAAAACTTAAAAAATCCTGTGAATTGATATTGCTTGCTTATCTTTATTCACATCATACAAAGCTTCTTCTATGAGAAAGTACGCAGATAAATTCTGGCTTTTCCATAAAGAACATTGTTGTACTATGGATAAAGATGCGGATGCAATGTGCAAATTTTCAATTTGCAGGATTTTTTACCGTCATTAATTGCATGTTAAGCACACCAAGGTGACATTCTGACACAGTGTGACTATGTGATATCTTAAATATTGATAAAGTTACAGTGCATTTTGTATTGCTTAAAATATAAATTTACTCAAAAACAAAGCTTGCCTAAAATTTATAAATTTTAAGGTACTTACGAAATCACGTCGAAAATCAGGCTCCTTAAGACTTTCGTCGAAAGCTTTGAAGGCATCAGAATTTCTCAACGGAAGAGTAATTTGGTACTGTTCCGCAAAGTTTTTTATATCCTGAACTGATGTAACTTTATACCCCAATGATTCGATAGTGGCCTGCACAGTTTTTAGATCTACATGAATTTTGCGCACGTCCACTTTTAAGGACTCGAGATCGGACATTATAGCATTAAATTCTGGAAATGTAAGTTGATGATAGAGGATGTTTGAACAAAAATTATTTCAATAAAAAACTATAAATACTTACTGCGTGAATCGTTGGTATTTAAAAATGAAACTGCAGACTTTGGCGTCGTCGACTTCGGTGAACAATCGATGAAGTTCGACCACTTCGGAGTCTTCAAAAGGCCTTTTTCAAGATTCAATGGCGACCAAGAATTTTTATTTTGTTTTTGTAAGTGCTGCTTCATCTGCACCGCTGGGGACACCGTCAAATTTGCTGCGTTTTTTTCGTTTCCTGGACTTTTTTCGCTTTCACCGTCCGAAATCTCCGAATCTTCTGCCTTTTTTTCGTCGGATTCAGATGACACTGCACATAATGGAACGGCCAAATGTAGCGTACTACCCCAAAAATATCTTAAGTTTGAAACAAAAAACCATAAATAGTTACCGGTGGGTTCCCGATGAGCCTCAGACAAAGTTGTCTGAATATCAGACGGAGACACTCCTTTTGAAATCCTTACTATTTTTGAAGGACGGATTTTATTCTTCGCAGAATAATTCAAATTTTTCGTCCTCAAAGATATCTTTGCCGACGGAATCTTTGCTTTCTTCGTTGAATTTTTTTTCTTGGTGATTTTTTTTATTTCATCTTTACCATCGTCACCAAGAGGATCGGATTCTTCCGAGCTCATGAGTTCTAATTTATTCGAAGAAACAAAAATAATTCAACGGCATTAAGGTACTATTCTACTATTCTAGAAGTCCAGAAAAAAAGCAAATCTTTAAAATTTTTTTGCTCAGCTCCTTTATCAGATATGGCCATAAAACTGTTTATACAACATTGTTTTATCTTTCGAAAGTACAACAAAAATATTTTTATTTTTTATTTTCATTCTTTGAATAATTTATAGAAGGCGCCAAGTCGAGTTGTCGAAAATGTTTTGTCCCATGACTCGTTAATCTCAGAATTGGCAAGTCTAAAACAAAAACCCTGCAAATTGGACATTTGCACATTGCTTCCTCATCTTAATCACATAGTTTCCTTTATCACAAAGTATGGCAATCAAATTTGGCTTCCTCATAAAGGGAGCTTTGTAAACTATCGAAAAACATGAGTAATCAACGTGCAAATTCGTCAAATTCTTCTTAATTTACTTCTTGCCAAATTCAATAACGAATAACCTCGATCATTATTTTGAATGTGTACAAAATTTCACGATCAGTACAATATCTCACCGAAGTACGCTATTTAAAAAAAAAAATTTGATAAAACTTTAATCATTCGATTGATTTTCGCCAAATTTAGTAACGAACATCCTCGATAGCTATATTAGCTCTGTGCAAAGTTTCAGTACAATATCTTAAAAATTGCACAAGTTAGATCGTTTACGCTATTTTTCAAAAAATTCAAAATTTCATAAAATTGTAATCTTTCGATTGATTTTTGCCAAATTCAATTCCAAACAACTTTAATAGCAATACTAATTCTGTACAAAGTTTGAGTGCAATATCTTGAAAATTGCAGAAGTTAGAGCGTTTATGCCATTCTTGCAAAAACGAAAAACGTCGATAAAATCTGAACACCCGTTAGAATTAAAAAAAAATTATAATGAAGAGCAATTCGTGCTCGACAAGTGTGCCAGATTTTAGCTCGATATGTCGATGCGTTATCGAGTTATTAATTATTTACATCTGAAACTCAGGACACACACACACACACACATCCATCCGGAAATTTTTTCTAAATATGATTTCTCGATGTTTCAGGACATTTTGAAGACATTGGCATAAAAATCTCAAACAAAAAATTTTTCACGAAAACAAAGCTTCCTTTATGAGGAAGCAAAAAATAAGAAAGCATTTTAAAGAAGGTTTCTTACACAACAATTAACTACTGTTAATAAAAAATCGATTCAAAAAAAATGGGGGATGTGTGAAATAAATTGTAAAAAATATAATGGTTCATTTTCATTTGAGAAATGGGCCATTTTTTTTTAAATCGATTTTTCATTAACGTTGGTAAATTCTTGTGTAAGAAACCTTACTTTTCAAAATGCTTTTTTATTGTTTTGTTTCAGACTTGCCAATCCTGAGATTAACTGTCAGCCGTGGGGCAAGACGTTTTTGATTTTGGCGCCTTCTATAAATTATTCAAATAATCAAAATAAAGGATAAGATTTGGCTTTGTATTTTTGAAGGATAAAACAATGTTGTACAAACAGTTTTATAGCCGGATCAGTCCATGTCAAATCGACCAAGAGTTGGAATCGACCCCTCTCAATTTGGATGAAATTTGGTCAGAAGTTTTCGTTTTCAATAAAACGGAATCGTGAAAATCGAAGTTCGATTTTTTATTTTTAGTTCAATTTTTTTCTATAATACCTTGTACTCTTAAAAGATTCTGAAATTTTCATAGCGGTGTTTTTTTTTCAAAAATATAAATTTTTGAATTTTGGTAAAACAATCTTTTTTTCACTATTCATTAATTGAAATTTGTATTGCTCAAAATTACAAAATTACGTAGAGTTGAGCAATCAACTTTTCTTAACTTAGCGGAAAAACAAATACATTTTTTACAAAAATTCAAAATTTTTATTTTTGAAACAAAACCACACCATCCTGAAAATTTCAGGATATTTTGAGATCAGTGTAAGGTATTATATAAAAAAAAATTGAACCAAAAGTTTAATGTTGATCGTGGATTTGCACGATTTTTAAAAATTCAAAAATTGATATTTTTGAAAAAAAAACACCTCTCTGAAAATTCCAGGATCTTTTAAGATCAGTAAAAGGTATTATATAGAAAAAATTGAACCAAAAATAAAATATGGAACTTCGATTTTCACGATTTTTGAAAATTCAACATTCTTTAATTTCATCATTTAAAAAAAAAAAAATTTCGCAATTTTTTTTCATAGCCCCAAGTATACTCTTCAAAACTAATTCAGAACGATTTTTCGTAACTAATGGTTTTCGAGATCTTTGAAAAATAAACTTGAAAGATTTGAAAAATTGTGAAGTTTTTAATTTCAAATAACTTTTGAAACTTCTGACCAAATTTCATCCAAATTGAGAGGGGTCGATTCCAACTCTTGGTTGATTTGACATGGAATGACCCAGCCATATTTGGTAGAGGAACTGAGCAAAATAATCTTAAAAATTAGCTTTTTTTGACCTTCTAAAGTAGACTAGTACCTTAAAAACATATAAATTATATAAAATATAAATTGCAATAATATTATGCACACCTCTGTCTGGAGATAATTCCGAAACCGTTTGTATGTGCGATTTCATTGTTGGAACATCAGATTTGTGCCCTTTCTCTTTAATTAAACTCTGTATCTCGTTGGCGAAACGGCATTCATCCATTTCGGAATCTGTGGTGAACGCGTACTCTTCGATCCTCAATTTTTCCAATCGCTCTTGTGCCACTTCATATGTTTCTATGAAAATGGAAATATTTAATTACACTGAGTCCAAATTAGTCCCAGTACTTAAATTCAACGAAAACCTAATCTCTTTGAGAAATTTTTGATTTTAAAATTGTTATTTTAATATTATTATTAATAATCAACCCACCTGCATGACCACGTAATTCGATGGGGTACTCAGGCCAGTCCGGCGGCGCACTTTCGTTCCTTCCGCATAAAAATTTGAGAACCTTGCATCGTGCCGCTGTATATGGTGGTGACATGAATTTTGTCACCAGTGAACTATACTCGGTGTCATAGTGAATCCATTTTGATGGCCCGCAGTCGATCATTTTTTGGCCATTTGCCTGTTTTTCATTGATGAATTCTACCAATTGGTAAATCTTTAAATCTTGTGTCGCCATAATCTGAAATACAATCTTTAATTTTTATTAACTCGTTTAGTTCATATTGGATGTCAGAAAAAGTGCACATAAATTCAGTGAAACTATAAGTGTGCGAGAATCAAAAAAAAACTCAAAATCAGTCATGCTATTACACGATTTGAAAAAAACCTGAATTCAAAAAATAAACTTTATCACTAAATTATCTATCTTTAAAAAATTGATCATCATGTTTGAAGATAACGACATTATACCGATAATCTGTTAATGAAAAATCTGTGACGGTGGAATGTCCCTGTCGAAGCATTTTTCATTTGGACAGAGCATGCGGCAGGCACAAAGCTGCACTAACAATGCCTGTGCGTATGAAATCGAAATGAAACATCACAAATATTTAATCATAATCAAAGATTAATATAATATATCATAATCTATTGTTGTATAGCGAGCAGCAAAATTTGCAATTCCGCATTGAGACATAAAATTGTTCTACAATAACTAGGATTTGAATTATATTATAGCTCATCATTTTCTCATCGATTGATACGAATAAAAACCCATTTTCAGTAACAAATCAAAAGGTTCATTTAACACGAATGCGCGTGTGAAGTACATATTTTTAGGAAAACAAATTATAGTGCGAATAATCATTTTTAATATTTTTATTATTATCCATGCAGCGTCTGTGCCGAAATGGCTGATGCAAACGTAACCTCAAAATATGTGCTCATCAATTTATTTGTTTTTTAGCTCCATCATTTTAGACGTGCTTCTAAATTACTATTGCAATAAAAGCGAAAAAATCACGAGTGAAACTTTACGAGCTATTAAAAAATTGTCGAGGTTTATTTATGAACTAAAAAGAATCCGGTAGAATGAGACTATGACACGTGGGCGATGGGCGATTAGCATAACGTGAACACGTTTGATCATGACCGACGCACCTGAATTCAAGAAATAATCTTTAACAATAAATACATTACGTTTCTTTAAAAAAATTATTATCATGTTTAAAGAGAGACAAATTATAAAGATCATCTGTTAATGAAAAATCTGTGACGGTAGAATTTCACTGTCGAAGCATTTTTCATTTGTAGAGAGCATGCGGCAGGCCCAAAGCTGCACAAACAGTCCCTGTGCATATAAAAACGAAATAAAACATCACAAATATTCAATCATAATCAAAGATTAATGTATATGATAACCTATTGTTGTATAGAGAGCAGAAAAATTTGCGATTCTGCATTAAGACAAAAATTGTTTTACGATAAATATAATTTGAATGAAATTATAGCTCAGTTTTCTCATCGATTGATACTAGTGAAATATTTTTAAGACACCAAATTATAGTACGAATGATAATTGTTAATATTACTATTATTATCCATGCAGCATCTGTGCCAAAATAGCTGATGCGAACGTAACCTCAAAATATGTTCTCTATGATTTGTTTTTTGGATCTATTATTGTAGATTTCTTTTCTAAATTATTATCGCAATAAAAGCAAAAAAATCACGAGTGAAACTTTACAAGCTATTAAAAAATTGTTATTGTGTACTTACGAACGAGGCAGAATCCGGCAACGTGAACACGATGATGAACACGTTTGATCACGAACGACGTTGAGAACGGAATGAACGTTTGATCGTTCGACGGCATTGGCCAGAAGTGGTGGGGGGGGGGGGGATATTACAGAAATAATAGCGGCAGCTCAGATGGTTTATAAACATAAAAAAATTGCCAAAATGTTTAAAGCTGATGGTTCCGTTCAATTAATTTCATTTTTTTTACGAGAAATCGGTTTTTCACACTTGCCGAGAAATCACTTTTTCACGCACATCAGCCGCTCTAACATGTGTTTTTATCGGCGGAACGAAAATGTGCCTCAAAAACAATACATACGGTATTGGGAATTCACTCACGATATATATATATATATATATATACTAGCAGGTTATTGTGGCTCGGGCGCTTCGCGCCCTCACTATAGCCTTTGTAAAAAATTCGAACGTTATGTTTTTAATAGCTGTATTCATTTCACTCATATTACAAATAGCAACACAAATATCTACTCGCGATTTCATGTGTGTGAAATACAGAATTTTGTCCAAATACAAATGAAAATATATGAATAATGAAAAGATAATGGGATACAAAAATTTTACTTCTATTGCTTAATTGCTCTTATTGTTTTTTATTTGATGCACTCGTGTTAAGTCAATATACTTCTGTAAACAATATTATGTGATTTGTTACTTTCCGCCAGTACATGTAAGTTTTGGGCACACGATACTCTCGAGCAACCGACATAGAGCTGACCATGTGAGAAGCAAGGAGTACCCAAATGAATGCCTGCCACTTTCAACGTTTGGCCCTGGGATTTATTAATGGTCATTGTAAATGCCAACTTTAAAGGAAATTGCAGCCTCTTGAATTGAAATGGCAAATTATTTGGGATAATTGGGATTCGAGGAATCAACACGCTCTCTCCCTTAGCTGCTCCGGTAAGGATAGTGGCCTTTATGACATTCCTCCCCAGCTCTATGACACGTAGTCTGGTGCCATTGCACAATTTCGGTGCATCAAGGTTGCGCATTAACAGAACTGGAGCGCCACCTTTTAACTCCAGCTTATGGGAAGGTACGCCTGTTAATTCCAAGGTGTTGAGAAATTCTATAGGGTAAGCCGTACTCTCGTCACTGCTCATCACTGTGTCTAATGAGGTGTATATTTTTGATTCTCCGACTAACCCTTTTAATATTTTGTTGTTAATGTTATTAACAGACTCATTTTTTGGCGATAGTATTGCCCTTTCGCATAACCAGTCTTCGTTGCTTATATTGTTTTGCAAGTCCGGAAAAACGTGGGAAATAAGTTCCTCCTCTGTCGTCACTGGATGGCAAAAATCATTGGTAAATTCAATTTTACCATCAATGTCTGTTTTTAGTCGCCCCTCGCCGATCTGCAATAGCTTAGACGCATAGGCACCTGATTCCAAATCATTGAAAAGTTGAACACGCATGTTGCACGTAAGGTAAAGCTTTTCAACCTTAGACCACAATGGCGACGCCTTGAGACACGCATTCATCTCATCCGCCGCTGTACCCCTAACAATGACGGGCAGTGTCTGCCTGAAATCACCAGCGAGTAAGACTACAACACCTCCCATCAAAGACCGATCACCACGGATATCTTGCAGGCTGCGGTTTAACGCCTCTACTGCGCGCTTGTGCGACATAGTGCACTCGTCCCACACAATTAACTTGCACTGTCGAAAGAGAGCGCCGCGGTTGCTACTTTTGCTGATGTTGCATGTAGGGACTTCTTCGCTCGTAAGATTTAATGACAATTTAAAAGTAGAATGTGCTGTCCGTCCACCGTTAAGCAACGTTGCAGCGATTCCCGAAGAAGCCACAGCCAGGGCTATGTTACGGTCCTTGCGAAGTCGAGCTAGCAGAAGATTCAACACAAACGTCTTGCCAGTACCCCCCGGTGCGTCAAGGAAGAAGAGTCCCCCATGACAATCATTCACGCGCTGTATAATTATATCACAAATGTGCCGTTGCTCGGGAAGCAAACGTGGCGCCATTTCATTAACAAAAGTATCTAAGGCTATGATATCGTAGTTAAGTTCTCTTACAACATCGCTTGACAATTCTTCCCTTCGTAGTGGTATGGGCAAACCGAAATCTGCCATATTTTGTCCAGATAAAATATTTATCTTGTCCTCTATTAATATCAGAGCCTCATTATTTATTAAGTCTTCGTGCGTGCCTTGTAACCTATACGCGATATCCTCTGACAGTGCATCCTTGTATTTACTCCACAGCTGGAGAGGGTTGGAGAGTCCGCAAGTGCTTACTAAAATTGCAAAAAGCTCTCTGAGTTTGGTGGCTGAGCGACATAGCACGGCTTCTTCCATGGTTAAGTCCCAATGATTGTCATCTTCCAATAGTCCACGCGCTTCACATGCTTCCCTGAATGTCGCTCGCTCTAGCCCATCCATTTTTTTCAGTGCCTGGAAGCAGGGATGGGCATAAAGAACTTAAAAAAAAAAGTGATAAATCATTTTTGACTCGTGATTTAAACGGGCTCGGAGTATCAAGTACTTTCGGACTTGTGATTTAAACGGGCTCGGAGTATCAAGCCTTTTTTGACTTGGGATTTAAACGGGCTCGGAGTATCAAGTCTTTTTTGATTGGTGATTTGAACGGGCTCGGAGTATCAAGTCTTTTTTGATTGGTGATTTGAACGGGCTCGGAGTATCAAGTACTTTTGGACTTGTGATTTAAACGGGCTTGGAGTATCAAGCCTTTTTTGACTTGGGATTTAAACGGGCTCGGAGTATCAAGTCTTTTTTGATTCGTGATTTGAACGGGCTCGGAGTATCAAGTACTTTTGGACCTGTGATTTAAACGGGCTTGGAGTATCAAGCCTTTTTTGATGTGGGATTTAAACGGGCTCGGAGTATCAAGTCTTTTTTGATTCGTGATTTGAACGGGCTCGGAGTATCAAGTACTTTTTTACTCGTCACTCCTTTCGATTAAGAGTGACAAATTCTTTTTAATTCTGAGTATATTTAAGCTTTAAATTCATTTTAATTCCTTTTTTAATCGAATTAAACGACGAAATTCATATTAATTCCTGAATATTTTTTAATTGTACCATGGTCAAATCGATCCCGGTACAACAAATTATAACTCCGCATACGGAGAATAATAATTAGTGACAAATAAATAAATAAATAAATAAATAAATAAATAAATAAATAAATAAATAAATAAATAATTTTTTTATTTATTTATTTATTTATTTATTCCTTTATTTATTTATTTGTCACTAATTATTATTCTCCGTATGCGGAGTAATAATTTGTTGTGCCGGGATCCGGATTTGGTTTGGTTGAGTCTACGCGCGAGCATACTGGCCCGTATTAAAAAAAAAAAAAAAAAAAAAAAAAAATATATATATATTTAATTATTTATTTATTTATTTATTTATTTATTTATCTATCTATTTATTTATTTATTTATTTATTTAATTATTTATTTATTTATTTATTTATTTATTTATTTATTTATTTATTTATTTATTTATTTATTTATTTGTCACTAATTATTATTCTCCGTATGCGGAGTTATAATTTGTTGTACCGGGATCGATTTGACCATGGTACAATTAAAAAATATTCAGGAATTAATATGAATTTCGTCGTTTAATTCGATTAAAAAAGGAATTAAAATGAATTTAAAGCTTGAATATACTCAGAATTAAAAAGAATTTGTCACTCTTAATCGAAAGGAGTGACGAGTAAAAAAGTACTTGATACTCCGAGCCCGTTCAAATCACGAATCAAAAAAGACTTGATACTCCGAGCCCGTTTAAATCCCACATCAAAAAAGGCTTGATACTCCAAGCCCGTTTAAATCACAGGTCCAAAAGTACTTGATACTCCGAGCCCGTTCAAATCACGAATCAAAAAAGACTTGATACTCCGAGCCCGTTTAAATCCCAAGTCAAAAAAGGCTTGATACTCCAAGCCCGTTTAAATCACAAGTCCAAAAGTACTTGATACTCCGAGCCCGTTCAAATCACCAATCAAAAAAGACTTGATACTCCGAGCCCGTTTAAATCCCAAGTCAAAAAAGGCTTGATACTTCAAGCCCGTTTAAATCACAAGTCCGAAAGTACTTGATACTCCGAGCCCGTTTAAATCACGAGTCAAAAATGATTTATCATTTAAAGCATGTATTTAAATACTTTTTTATTCGAGTCCGCCCATCCCTGCCTGGAAGTTCGTTGGACCTCGCACTTGATTGAGCATCATACGTAAACAGTAGCATTCAAAGTTGTTAACGTGCACGGTATACATTCGACCCAGTGCATCCCCTGCATTCATGCCTGGCCAGCCTTCTACAGGGGTCCCCTGAATACGGCGCTTCCATTCTTTCCTCGGTGCATTCCACGTGTAATACCTCGGTACTTCAGCGTATAATAAATTTTTTGCAAAGTTATCACTTTCGCAGAGTTGGAAGAATGCAGTCAATGTTGTCTTCGGAGGAGTCACCAATCTATCGCGGAAATTGTTCTCTGTGAAGTAAACGCGCTCGCCATTAGGTAGGTGCACCGCTAAGTGAGTGACGGTGGGGTGTCTTTCGTGAAGTGGTAAGCCAAAAATTCGCCACGCTGCTTCATTGCTGCTCACGTATCGGCCCGCCCTGAATGTTTGCACTTCATCTCTGGGATCAATATTGACATTACCAGCTTGCCTAACATTGAAGACTGCTTGATCGCTCCCTTTGTTTATGTACTTGCATATATATTTTATGGCCTGCACTGAACTACAGAACTCTAGATTAATATGGGAATCAAAGATTTTGGTAAGAAGTGGAGAATAGGGCACGACCCAACTGTTATTCACGACGATCTCTTCTTGACTACCGCGAATTTTAATAGTAGTTGTGCGTCCCTCATCGTGAGGTGCTCTTCGCCGATACAATGGATATCCATTTTCACTTGTCTGCGTGTCCTTCAATAACGCTCGGGGGTACTTTTTGGTACACTTTCCATCCTTTATGCACGGAGATGATGGATTGAGTGCACCGCATGGACCATGGATCATATTTTTGACAATGATGTCGTGTAGTTTTTTGTCAATGTTGACATCAGGGATTTCCGCACTAATTATGTCATCGATTTGACTGGGGCGTAATTTCTCCTTTAACCACAATACAAGATGTACATGGGGCAAGCCTCGCTTTTGCCACTCTATGGAGTACATGAAGCATTGCATCTCTCCAAATACTTGACCTTTCGTAAGCAGAATGACTAATTTCTGGACTTTGATTTAAAAAACTCTAGCAATGAGGTCGTGCCTATCAATGGCTTTTTGGCCGGGCATAAGTTCGAGAGTAATCTCTGCCCATGCCGAGTTACACGTCAACGTGATGAAAAGATCAGGGCGGCCATAGTTTCGAACGTATGCAAATGCATCTTGTGTGTATTCATGGAGGTATCTTGGGCTGTTCACGACGGAGGAGGGGAGTATAATCATTTGTCCTACATCACTGGCGTTAACTTGCGCATCATTCCTTACAGCGTCTTGTAAATGAATATAGTTTTCTGCTCGTAACTTGCTTTGATTCAAACAGATGTACCTCAAGCGCTCACTTTCTATTTTCACATACATATCAACTAAGAACTGGTGCAGAAGTTGCTTACAACGCAGCAGGAGATTAAAGTTATTTTTACGCACCATGAGATGGTAAGCATAAAAGTTCAGACATGAAACTTTTTTGTTAGGTACTGGATGCCTAGTCCCTGGGTTCATTTGTGGTATTTCAAAATGATACCCTTCCTGGCCTTTCCAAAAAATTATCGGGTACTGGAGAGTATCGTAAAACCTATGCGTATCAGCAATGCGACGGAGCTGTCCATCGCGTGCATGCAGCACAATGTCCCTGCCGGTAGTGTGTTCCGAGCCAGCCACCATGGCTGCCACTTCATTGGTTGTGGGCGCGTTATAGCGCCGCTCGTGTTGCCCGCGTGGCACGCGGTCAGGGTTGATCACCACTTTAAAGCTTTCATTGGGCATGTTTTCCAGTGCCGTTTTGAATTCGTGTACCAAAATATTGTTGTCGTTGAGAACTCTTTGTATTTTTTGAACTATCCTTCTCTGAACTCCTTGAACAATTTGAGAACGTCGCTTGAACTGCGCTTCCTCATCACCCAAAAAATAAATTTGTAAAAACTGTGGCTGCTCATTTGACGCGGGAAGTAGAGATCCAATTCTATGATAAACCTGTCCTTGTACAGTAAATGTTGGAATAAAGCCCGGCATGGAAATAACTCTATCCACCCCGAAAGATGTCATATGGAAGCACCCATTGTATTTTCGGATATTATTTAAAAAGTGCCGCGACTCGTCTGTGCGACATGAAAATAATTCTTTCAATGGTTCCGCTGGCTCCTCCATCTGTGGGATTACGACTTTTCCTCCAGAACAACACAATCCAGCCGCCTCTTCTTTCCATTTCTTCGCATCACAAAATCTACACGCTTCATTCATTCTCTCAATTTTTAAGAGCCTATGGCTACTCTAGTCGAGACTCGCATCGTACTCCAATGCAGCGCGTTCAAAAACACTCCAAGTGTTTCGAGTAAATGTTCGCCGCCGTTCCGTCGCCCTTTCAACAACAGCTCGTCTTCGAGCTTCTGCCTCCTCCATAGTCTCAGCAGCTCTCTGGGATGTCAAATATTCTGCAAATATTCTCGCCGTGATGCTATATAATGAGCGCGTTGTCGTCGTCGATGATCAGCCTGCTCCGGCGTTTCTGCAGCTCTAAAAGTCGCTTGACGTATAGCTTGCTCATTCCTCCTCAGCTCCGCTTGAAGAGGAGCGGAGCTGAGGAGGAATGAGGAATCTTGATTTCTGGCTATCTTTGTCGCTCTTGCTTTTCTAGAATTTGGTGACAAATTAGTTCTCCGTTTTCCCGGCATGTTTTAAAATTACGAAACTATAAATTGTAATTGAGGTGAACAACAAAGTTTAAAATAAATTTACAACAGTTACAATAAAATTTTCATTGATACGTTAACTCGTCATTTATTAAACAGGAATTGAGCGAGAATCAATTTTCAACAAAATAATAGATTTGCAAGAGACACAGTGACGCACGTAAATAAAGAAAAAATTTTCGCGTAATCCGGATAGACAATATTAATGAGTGATACGCTAGTTCGGTTATTTCGTATATGACTTATCTGGAAACATGGTGTAAATGGCAGGTCACCGGCGATGCTGGGCCCCGGAAATCATCTTCTTCTAATTTCTCGCCATAAAGATGGTCAAAACCAGTAATTATTTGGCGACAACAAAAATTTCGAACAGCTTTCTTAAATTACACTAAATTCCTCACAATCAAATCTGACCGAAAAAGTAAACCTATTTTTTTACGGATTTTGTCATTGAAAAAAAAAAACAAATAAGAGAAAAGAAACAAAAGAGAAGTAAAACGATGATCCGCTTCCTCTAAAAATCGCTTGACGTTTTTCGCTTACTTGAAATTTCGCTTGAAAGAAATAAAAGAAAAATAAATCAAATGCGAATGAGCGAAATTGTATAAATTTTAGGTCTAAACGCTGAAAGTGTCAGGAATTAGTTTGGTCCAGACCAAACTAATTAAACTAAAATGGCGATGCGAGGATACAAACATACAAACATACAAACAAACATACAAACAAACAAACATACAAACAAACATACAAACTTTCACATTTATAATATTAGTAGGATATATATATATATATACATATATATCCCTATAAATGTGTGCATAATCCTGTACCTGTTTCTTCGTGAACTGTACAATGGAATTTTTAAAGAGAGGGCCTGGGATTGTTGGCCCACGCGACGCGAGAGTGAGAGAGAGAGAGTCATGAAACGGTGGCTTCACGCAAACGCCTTAGTCCCTTTAAAATATTTTTCTATTGCCCTTTGTATTCTTGTAGGGCCTACTGCCCTTTATATTCTTGTGAGGCCTACTGCCCTTTCAGGGACGATTAGTGGTTTTGTTTCCATTTTATCATGGGTCTCTCTCTTGCAAATGCTTATTGTATTTAAACCGTCTAACTACCTACTTAATTGGATCTCGTTTTTAATTCTGTTAGTATTATCTATGTTATTAAAAGACATATAAATATATTTCCAACCATTTCTTTCGATTCTATTCATTTATTCAATCATCTTTTGTTTATTTGATTATTATTCTGTTTCGTTGTTTAATTTATTCTTGGTCTGTTTCACTGTTTATTTAATTTTGTTCTATTTCATTGTTTATTTAATTATTGCTTAACTTCGTTGTTCATTTTACTACTCTGTTTTATTGCGAATTTATCCTGAAAGTTGATTGTCCAATTAAGTTAATTATTTATTTTCAAATTCCGTATTGGCATGCGGTTGGAAAATTCATCGTTATTTAGAGCAATTCCGTTCGTTTTGTACTGAGTCTATTGTAGATAACACATGTATACATATATATCTGTTTGAGAAAGAGAAAGGAGGACCGTTCCCCTATTGTGAGCTTGTTTTTCCGAGAGGGTGAAACCAGTGCCTCGCGTCGTTTTGACGGCAGAGCGAAATACTCTATGCTTTATTCTTTCTTTTCCAATGGTAAAGGGTAGATCCAGCGATCTATCCCTTGAATCGATAGACCGGTGGAGGGTATGTCAGTTAGGAAGGCGGCGTCGGATGCCTCGCTCTCAAGATGGTATTTACGAGCTTGTGGCTTTTCGTAGGGGTCTCTGTCCCTGATTTTCCTTCCATACTGCCCGATTTTACCGATCGCCATCTTTTCAGAGATTTTCGGTCGGTAACGTGAATTTCTGTTTTATCATGGAATTGAACGGAATAACCCTGGAAACGATGAACCTTCTTTTTACAGACCTTCAAGTTTTTATCTTTGTTTTTGGTAGCAATTACGTTGAAGAAATGAATTTTAATGGCCGTTACGTCAGGACGTAACACCTCCCCCCTTAAAACGATTATTGGGGAACCCAATAATCGAAGGAACAACTTTCAAGAAAAATTCCTATTGATTGAATATTTTTCCTTTTCTTCTCGTGTGAAATAGTTGATTATATATGTATACGTGAGTCTTAATTTTATGAGGCTTCTGATTTTGTGTGGTTAGCCCCTTTGTCTTTGCATATGAATCAATTTTCGCTTTAGTTTATGCGTATGTGTAATCTCTCCTTTCTTGTAACAATTTGGTTCGTGTCTTGTTTGAATTGGATTATATATGTATAAAAAAAAATGATAACGATAGGTTGCCTGAAGATACGGTGATGTTGATATGGTGTTGTCTTCGATGTATTTCTTCACGAGTGGGTTGTTCTGACGGGCTTGGTCCCCCTCAAGATGTGGATGCGGATTGTTATCACGTATGATCAACCAAGATGGTCCGTTCACGAGTACGACTGAAGTTTCGCTGGTGTTAACTTCCCATGTCATCGTACCCTCTGGGTCCTGCTTTCCTTTTGGGATATACGGGTTCGTTTTCCATGGACATCCATTGGAACGCAACGTCAGGCGAAGGGCACGCAAATAATTTCTCATCATTTCTCCATGGCTGCATTGTCCTGATTGGTACAGAAAGATACAGTAAATTTCCTGGTTAATTTATAAAGTAATGTTAGTCCTTTTCCTATCATTATTGTAAAACACAATGGCTTTTGGCCAGTGAACTAGGAAATGCACCATATGTGTGGTTTTCCTTCCCTTTTTGGGTAGCAATCAATTTAATTAATAGAGTCAGGGTTTTACTAGAATAATTTTATGTCATTAAATCAAAATATTTTTTTTTCTTTTTTGTCTTTTCTTTTTGTAAGCAAACTCTTTTCCCTATTTTTATGTAGAGAAAAAAAAACAAAAGATTTACCCCCAAAAAAAATTGAAGATTCAAGTTCGTTTAGATTACCTGGTATTATCCATTTTCGGTGTTGTAATTATTTTCCTAAGAGGTATTTCTTACTAATATTGATTATCGTAATTGTTCGTTCTCTTTTTACTGTAATTGTTCGTTCTCCCTTCTTTTTTTTTTTTTTTTTTTTTTTAGTCCTC
Organism: Alloplasta piceator; assembly: GCA_946863875.1. Lineage (NCBI taxonomy): Eukaryota > Metazoa > Arthropoda > Insecta > Hymenoptera > Ichneumonidae > Alloplasta > Alloplasta piceator. Next base: position 14,206,094 of record OX333081.1, on the reverse strand, counting down.
ATCCATCACTTCTGAGAAATCAGTATTCTGTTCTGCAAGGCGTCGTGCGATCTCCTCGATTGTTTCTTTGGGTTGGGTTGATTCTAGTTCCGTGCCCCAATCTTTGATGACTGCCTCTATCAACTCTGTTATCCTTTCATCCAGCGTTGTGGCGGTCTCGACGACAGCTTCGTCGATTATACCATCAGACTCTTTGTCGTTTGTCAATATTTCCTCTTCTTCTTTATGTTGGATTGATTCCTTTTCTGGGTTGGTGCCGGCAACATCGATGGATTTGTCGTCCTGCTTATAATTTTGTTGCTCTTCTTCTTCTCCTGGTGTTTGGATTGGATCATGGTCCTATCCTGAGTGGGTTGATTCCGGACCAAAGAGAGGCTCAAGAGGAGATCTGTCTCCTCTAGTATTGAAGTTGTCCTATTTGTATGGTTAATTCGTGACGTTTCGCTTGGATCGGAAATGATTTTCGCTTGGATATCAAGAGGTTCGATTTCGACGTCGTGGTATCGGCCGTGTCCAATGAATTCAATGCGATTGAACGATTGTTCTGCGGGGGCAAAGACGCAATTAGTGTGCCATTGATACCATAATCCGCCGAACCCAATTAGCCCGCAGTGATGCGTTGTTAATCGTTCAATCCATCGTTTTAAGATATTTTCGTGGAGCTTCCGCCATTCCGGAGGAACCCATGCTGTACGCTGTACGTCGGAATCGGCGGTTTTCGGTAGATTTATTGGCCAATAACACACCGCCTTTCCTAATCCCATCGTAGCCCAGGTGGGGTTTCGATTCAGCGTTATTCGCAAATATTCCCCGTCTGACTTTTGTTGAGGAGAGTTCCAATATGGCACAGGTTCTTCTAGTTCGGGCCAACCATCCCTTCCGTGTATTGGTACTCTTGAAAAATCTTGTCCCTCCGGTACCAATATATCGATGATCCATTCGTATCTCGTTCCTCCAAGTATTATATCCTCGTAAGGATGTTCTCTCAGTATTTCCATCCACTCGTTCAACCTTTGTGTTTTGATCGTTCGCCATTCCGGAGGTACAAAGAGCACAATATCTTTCTCCGCTATGTCAATGTACAACTTGACCTTCCAATAGCAAAAAATTTTGGTTGTTCCTGGTACGGGGTTGAATGGTTGTCCCGTATTGGTATTAATCCATAGTATCTCTGGACCAATGGCAGGTATTGATGGATGTAGTACGCTCGGCGGTGTCATTTCTCCTCCACAACCGCATTGAGACATCTTGTTTTTTTTATTGGAGAAGTAATCACGCAGCTATATCTTAGTTTACCTTAAGGACAAACAAATTGTCAATTAGTTATGATTCCATTCAATTTTTATCTCACTGTAACCTTAACACGAAGAGACTCCGTTTATTACAAGAGAATTTTATTTCTAATTTTATGCTTGCGTTTTTCTATTATTTCGTTCGTATAAGAAGTTCGAGATTATTTTTCCCGATTTTCTTGGATACAAAATAAATTTTCCCATTTCCCCTTTTTCGTTCTTCTTCTTCGGTTTTCTTTTCTTCGAGGGGAGAGGGAGGAAAGAAAAAAAAATTCCTCTGTTCCCTTTTCTGTACTGATTAGAGATCTCATTCGTTTGTATTTTCCGTTATCGATTTTTCCGACTTAATTTCGGGTGTGCTTTGGGTTTTACTTGATTCTAAGTTAAAATCTCGCGAGGCTGGTGATTCTAAGTGTGGGAAGTTATGAAAGATCTCCTCGTTTTTTAAGATATTTTTATTCAAATTTTCCCATGTTTTTATTGAGTGAGTCGAGAGAATTCTAGGCGTGCGAATTTTCAGGTCGATGGACCCATAGGTACGCCATTTTCCATCTATTTTAAATATCGGGGGATATTGCATATTGCAATGCGTCGGCCATGAGTTTTCAGTCAAAATATGCGTACGAGGTTCTAGAAAGACTTCTCGGTTCTTAACAATTACAGGAAGCGCGTGGTAACATAAATTTGTATACCGAAATTTTGCTTCAACGGGTGTACATTTTAGGATATGGATTACCTCGCCGATTACTATACCAGTGTAACCCTCAGTTCCCATAATCGTGTAGGCAAATTCCTCAGGGTCGTTCCTTGCGGTGGATAAGATATTTAGTAGCATTCGTCTTTCCAATTTACATTGTTCTTTCAAGATTTCCGTGTAAATTTTCCTTAATTGAACTTTTGTCTGTTTGTTTTGATAAATAAATCGTGAATTTATGTGCGTAAATAAGTCTGATATTGAACTGGGATTGGAAATATTCCTACTGAACCAGAGAGTCTCTGAGCTTTCCATTATGAGGATTTTAGGATGCTCCGTTTGAAAAAACATATATCCACATTTTTCCACTCGATTTTCGGTCGAGAGCGTGAGGGCCATGTCTCCTCTCGTCACTGTATATGCCCGGAGGGATACGTCGTTTCTTATCTTGGTCATTCTTTCTGCCTCACCTGCATATAAGATTCTAACAGCGCCTTTTTCGCACGTGTTTTTGGGTAGGGGGAGCCAATAACTATGTTCCCCCTGTGCGTCTTCATAATGGCCCGTAGTTAATTCGCGAGTTATGCCTGTCCGTAAGAATACTTCATCTGTTTCTACATTAAATGGGGCAAAATATTCCTGCAACGTGATTTTCGCATTTCCCTGTACTACAGCTCTCTCCCAAGAGCCATGAAGATCAGAATAAAGGGTTCCATTACAAGTACCGTCGGCTTCAATCGATCCAGCAATGGTTATTGGTTGGCTGATAGTTTCGTTTATTCTCAGTTCGTGAATTATTGTCTCTCCTATTTTTATTTTCTTATGGGAATGCATGTCGAAACACGCATCCCTTGATATTTTCGGGGAAAATTGGTATCGTCCGTTGGTTGTGTCCACAGTGTGGGAAAACATACCGCAAAGTTTTATCACACGCAAAATTTCGACTTGACATTGCATTACCTTGATATAAGAGAATGGATTAATTTCGACTACCTGTATATACATGTTCCCACCTCCAAAAGTGATATGGTCAGGACGTTTTCGGCTTTTTCGCAGTCGTATCCGATTAGTCCCTTTCCGGCGTGCATGTTCACGATGAACCATAGAATCACCATAAGTAAAGTATTTTGGTGCCTCATTCTCAGGAAATCTGTCGTTTTAAAACTAACAAAAATTTATGAGGATGATAAATTATTCTTATTTTTACTTATTATTTTTTTCCTTTACGCGTAATTATTGTTATTATTATTATTATTAATCGTGTCGTTATGAATGTATATATATTATTATTATTATTATTTTTATTCTTATTTTTATTTTTTATTTATTTATTTATTTATTTATTTTATTATTTTTTTTTATTGTTATAATTACTAAAAGTATAGTTATTGTTTTATCTAATTCCCTGTGAATCTTTTTCCTCCTTTCCTGAAGTTATTTAAATTCCTTCCTACACATTAGATTCGCTTTGATTAGAACCCGATGCAAATGTGAAGAGTGTGGAGGTTCTTTTTCGGGCTGAGGTTCTTCCTTTCTTTTTGCTTCGCTTATTCTACCGAGAGTCGGATAGAGAGGCGAAGACTTTTCAATTTTGTCCTTCTCATTGGTTACGTCTATCATTGATTTTGGCCGAGTTGGCGGAACAGAGTTCGTTCTATCTATTGGGGTTAGTTTAAAACCTGTCATTTCCATATAAATAGGTTGTGCGTCTGTTGAACGCGTTTTGGCATGAAACTTGTAAAACGGGGGCTCTTGTAATGCGGGGGTTCGTGTGTATCCCCGGCGAAATCATTTTCGAAGCGAAATATTTGGGGTCCTTGATAAATGGCTGAAACATCCTGAGTATTTTCAAGGTTTTTATTCTCCAAATCTGGTGCTTGAGGGGCTTGTATGTTTTTAGATGGTCCTGTAGCACCTCCGTGGAAATGATTTCCTCTTTCGAGCGTTGCAGTGAATTGATTTGAATTTTCAAGGCTTTTTGGCAAAAAATATGGTTGTTGGGGTTCTTGGTAACCTTGTAGAGTGCTTATTTTATTTCCAGGGGATTTGATATTATTTCCTAATGGTCCTCCCGTAGTAAAAAACTCCATTCGTCGCCATTGAAAAATCCCCATTCATTCCCCATTGCCAAAATAACCAATGGAGATGAATGCCGAATTGCCTAAGGGGATTTTCGCCATTGAATTCCCCATTTGAAACGGAATGGGGATTATCTAATGGGGATTCAATGGAGACAATCCCCTTAGGCAATTCGGCATTCATCCCCATTGGTTATTTTGGCAATGGGGAATGAATGGGGATTTTTCAATGGCGATAAATGGAGTTTTTACTATACGAAAGAATCTCCATTGCTGTTCGCCACTCATTCCCCATTGCCCACAAAACCAATGGATATGAATGCCGAATTTTCTAAGGACATTTTCGCCATTAAATTCCCCATTTGAAACGGAATGGGAATTATCCCATGGGGATTCAATGGAGACAATCTCCCTAGTGAATTCGCCATATTCACCTCTATTGGTTTTTGTGGGCAATGGGGAATAAATGGGATCATCAATGGAGATTCTTTCATATGATTGCTATATATACATGGAATTACGCATTAAATAATCAAGTAAGTTATCAGTAAGTAAGGTTAATCATAATGCTAATATTAGCATAACGACCAATAATTATATCATATATCATATATAGCAATCATATATATATATATATATGTATATATATATATATATATTACATTTAATAGAAATTATTGAAGCTCAGAATTGAGAAAATAGATTGTAAGTGTATTCAGATGACGATTGATAATGAAAGTATATACGTTTCTCCTCTCACAAATCGAGTTGAGAGGGACTGATAAAATTATGTGTATATGTTAAAAATAAACGGTTTTAAAAATCATTTATCCCAAACGTACGCGCACTTGATGAGCAGTATATAATATATATTTTTTAAATATATTATATTATATTTTATTTTAAACTATTATATTATATTTTAAACTGATTGACCATCGATATAATCATCAGCATTTATTACAATTGAAGAAAATATTTGGTTCATATATGAAAATCAGCCACATCTACTCTTACTTAATTTTATTAATTCACCGCCGTTTGAGAAATATCGCATTCGGAAAAATTCTCATCGATCGATGGGTTCAATTGTTCTGCATTGAACCTCGAATATGGATTGCAACATCGTTAACGAATGCTGCTCATCATTCGATCAGTCGTCAATGAAGTGACATTATTGATAAATGTTGATCATTGTATAATTCGTAGTTACTTATTATTCAATGGGTATCCTTGGTAAATGCTGATCATTTCATCGTTAGCCGCATTTGGGTTCCAATGAACATCTGTGGGAAATGCTGATCTTTCAGTTCATCCGCATTGACTTTCCAATGGACATCATTGGATAAAGCGGATCATTTCGTTCATCAGCATTTACCTTTCCATGGACACCATTGGGCAATGCTGATGGCTCGATACATCCGCATTGGCTTTCCAATGAGCATCATTGAGTAATGATGATCATTCGATTCATCCGCATTGGCTTTCCAATGAGCATCATTGAGTAATGATGATCATTCGATTCATCCGCATTTGATGTTCAATGGATACCCATTCACTGATCAATGGTCAGCCCTGTACGCCATTGACAAATGCGGAAATCTCAATGGGTCCCCATTCATTGTCCAATGGAGTCGTATGAGGACCATTGGTTGCCATTGACGATTCAATGGAGTTTTTTACTACGGGCTGTGAAAGTGTAGGGGGGAAAGGGAAGATCCCAGTCATCTTGTTGTAGTTTTACGTATGTCGGGGGTTTGGGGGGTCCTGGCTTGTCATTTTTATTCGATTTTCGTTCATTTTTATCGTCGGAGTTAGATCTTGAAGCTCGTCTGCTTAAATGCAGTAAAAGATGAGTTACAGAATCCCAAATGGCACCGATGAAATATATCGACCAGCCGTACACGGTGTGCAGGGCATAACCGTGAATTACGGTATCCACTATTAATTTGATTATCCTACATATTATTAATATTCCGATGAATCCGGCGCTGATGTGACTAAATTTCATGAAATTTCCCCAGGTTTTATCCCAACTAGATTCCAATAATTTATCGAATGCTTTTTCATCGAATAAATTAGAGATCGTTCCGCCTTGCGTAATTGTGGGTGCTCCGGATATCCCTCGAGCTATAGAATTTAGAATAGCGGATTTTTCTGCGGGGAACATAATACGGTCTCGTAATTCGTTTAAATCACGTTGTGAATAAATTCCGCTTGATGCTAAAGAATTTATGTTTGAATATTTCCATGTTGCTTTTGTTGTGGGTAAAATTATTGTAGGGGTCAATACGTTGTATGGTTTGGGTCCTAAACCATACCATTCTCCGTCTATTTTGTACATCGGAGGGGTAAGGCGATTGCAGGTTACTTGAGTGCCCGTTTTTATTAATATGTGTGTGCGTGGAGTTAAATGAAAAGAAAAATTTCCTCTGGCTACAGGCATCTCGTTGTAGCATTTGACCGTGTCTCTTATTTGCACGTCTACAGGTATGCATTTAACAATGTGTACCACCTCGCCGGACATGACTCCCATATAACCGGGTTCTTTCATTAGGTTGTATGCAAATTCGTCGGGCGTGTGCCTAGCGTGTGCGATATTATTCAATAGCATCTGTCGCTCCAGGTTACATTGTTGCATCATGATGTCTTTATACATTTGTTGCATTTGGCTTCGAACGTGTTTTTCCACATACACAAATTTTGAATTGACGTATGTAAAAATATCGAGATTCGATACGGAAATTGGGGTTGCCTTTACAAATGCATCCGATCTTGTTGTTTCTACTATTAATAATTTTGGATGTTCTGTGCGAAAAAGCTTCTGTTTGCACAGTGCCATATATTTATTGGTGGAAAGGGCGAAAGTCACGTCTCCTTCGACCAACGAATAGATGGTTCGCCTTTCTTGGGAATTGAGGTCAATAAGATTATTGGCGTTCCCTTCGTAAAGAACTCCGAATTGTTCGGGTTGACAGCTGTTTTCGGGAACAGGATCCCAGAAGGTGTTTCCACCGTCCATGTCTATGCAGCGTGTGGCTGATAATTCACACGTTACCCCTGATCTTAAATGTATTTTGTTCGTTTCTGTGTTGACCTGTGCGGTATAATCCTGCATCGTTATTTTTACGGTCCCCTGTACTAGCACATCGCTCCATGTACCATACGGGTCGGAGTATGATGCTCCGGTACATGCTCCTCCACCATTTACTGTTCCTGCAATAAGCACTGGTCTACTTGTTGATTCATTGCCTCTAAGCCCATCAATTTCTGTTTTCCCGATTTTTATCTTTCCTCCATACATATCCTTGCAAGTATCACGAGAGACGTCTTGCACATAATCCAACTGTCTATTTGATACCTCGGAATTATGTGAAAACATTCCACACTTTTTTATGAAACGAAAAATTTCAACTTTACATTGAGTTACTTTGATTGAAGAAAATTGATTTAGTTGGATCAATTGAATGTAAACCTGTGTAACATTTACTTCTGCTTGAGGAAGGTCACAGGTGTTCGATTTCGATAGTAGATACAGGATCATCAAAGTCAATGAGTATCGATTCCTCATTCTCCTGCAATTTTATTTATTTACAAGGAATGAGTAACTCTAAAAACACATACATCCTACATATATATACATATATATATATATATATATATATATATATATATATACCCGCATATGTACAATCGTGAAGCTTTCTGAAGCGAGAAAAAGAAAAGTCGAGACTTGTTAAAGTGACCGTTTGTGGAGTGCAACCGTCCCGAAAATAAAAAAAAATTATCGGCCGTCTGTAGTTGTAAAAGCGAGTGGTTATAAAGTGTATGTCGTGCAGGGCTATGGCTATGAGTGTGAATTTTCGTTGGAAATTGCTGTTTCGTGTTCTTAGACCACGCTTTCACTCTTTTAGTGCGCGGAAACCCTTTTTCCAAGACCTTTCCTTTCCCCTTTCTTTTTATAAAAATTTATATAAAAAAAAGGAAGAAAAAGAAGGAAAAAAAATTGACACCTTTATGGCGATGGTCCGAACATCCCCAAACGCCGGGGTATCATATTACAGGGAAGAAAGAGAGAATGAAAAGGGGAGACGAGGAAGGAGAGGGAAAAAAAAATTCACTTCTAGCAAGGGCGTAAGCCCTCTAACTTCCGCTATTTCCAAAATATTGTTTTTGGACTTTGTTCTAGTTTGGTATACTTATTAAGCTCTCCTTATTCCGGTCAATCGATCAAAAGATTCAAATTTTATTAGTTCTCCATCCATTTTTTTCGAAAACTAGTGTAAGTGCTTACTTGTGCGATTTTGGACTATCGTATAGAAATTTTGCATGGGACTATATCATTATTGAAAGTGTTCGTTAAGTCTGGCAAAAATCGCGTGGGATTGAAAGTTTATATAACTGGGATATCTTCCTTCCTTTGGGAAATAATTAGGAAATTAGCGTCTTTTAGTTTCGATGATTTGCGAGATATTGCACTAAAATGTTACATTCGTTCAGGGTAGTGGATAAGATTGTTTACTTATTAGATTTTGGTAGTACAAAATTGGTAAAAAAAATAAGTTCGAGAAATTTTTCCTCTTTATTTTTCCATTTTGCAGGCATTTTTTTCATTTTGCTGTTAGCTTCTGTCGTTCTTCGTTCAAAGGAGTATCTTTGCTTATACAAGCCCGATTTTCTCACCTCTTTTCCATTGGTGTTTATAGGGTATTTATTGTTCAAATTTCTTTAATTTAAACTTTGAGTTTTTGTTGCTTAGGGTGTTATTTATCTAAACTTTATAATTTTGTAACTGAGAGGAAAAATAATTCCTACATGGTTTTGCTTGGGCGGGGACATTTTTTTTAAGCAACCGGAGGTAAAAATGGAAAATTTTTGTGGAAGGAGGGAAGGTAAGTTGGAAAAGGGGGGGTCTCTTTCCTAATAATTGGCGGAAATTTTTAACCCCGGTCAAACCCTATATCTTTTCTCACTTGCTCTTGTTGGGAAACGGGGTGAGTCTGGGGTGATCGAAGTGGGGCTTTGAGGCCCTGCAGGGTTTAAAAACGCGTGTCGCGCATTTTCGTGAACAGTCTTGATTTTTCTTCAACGACACGAACGAACAGTGGGTATCGATCATGGAAAACCAGTCTTCGTATTTCTACTCTTCCGAAGCTCAAGGTAAGTTTCTGTTTTGTTTTTCCGTTTTTTTTTTCTGAATTGTTCATAATATATATATATATATATATATATATATATATATATATATATATATATATTTTTTTATTAATGAATGTTCATTTTTCAACAGTTATTGCGGACTCTCCGGACTCCGTCGGGGCTCCCGGCTCCCCGGTCCCCTGGAGGAGGACCTTTACTCCGGAGTTGCCTGACTGCAGTATTCCGGTTTTTAGTAAGATTATTTATCTTATTATTATTGTTATTGTTTTTATTATTATATTCGTTGTATTTATTATTTATTTATTATTCCAGATGACATTCCGTATTCTCCCGCGTCTCCAGATTCGTCGGCCTCCTCCAGCCCCCGGAGGGCTTACGCCCCGGAGTCGTGCGATTCCGATGACTCCGCGTTTGGTAATTTTTCATTATTTATTACCATAACTATTATACTATTGTTGCCATTGTTGTTAATAATTACGTGTTGGTTTTGTTTTTCAGATGACGCAATGCCCGAGGGGATACACCCTCGCGATTTCGAGTGGGTGAACGTCGATCCCCGGATCCGTGAACTCGTCGGGGACGACAACTCTCAGGGAGCCGTTGTCAGGGCTCGGAGAATCCTTCGGGCCCGTGACAGGCGCGACGCCCTTACCGCCCCGGCGAGGATCGTCCTCGGGGTCCTCGGCGAGCTTTATCAGCCCTCCTCGTCACCTCCGTCGGCAGTCCGGACCAGGAGGAATCCCCAGGCCCGTGGGAGAATGCCATTCTACGCGCGTCCGGCGAGGTTCGTCGCTCCGGCTGGAGGCGGCTATAATCCGCCTCCCCCGTCACCCATGCCCATGGAGGACGCGGGCTCTGGCCACGGGAGGCTGAGTCTCGCGGAACTCGCGGAGTCCCTGGGCGCTATTGCCCTACCGCGGTCGGACCTTCACCCCTGGCAAAGCGCGGAGTGTTGGGACGACGATTGCCCCTGTAAGAGATAGGGTGGCTTCTTTTTTTTCCTTTTTTTTTTTATCAATTTCCGATTTTTCCCTAGTTGTAGTCAATATTACTTTCCCTAATGGAATTCTTGTATTGAGGGTTAGAGTTTGGGTGAGGAGAGAGGTTATCCTCTCTCCTGAATAAATTATTATATTTCGAATTCTTTTCTTGTAATTTAACGATTCCTTCATAAATAAAAGGGAAAATGATTTCTTCTTCGGGAAGAACTCCTCTCTTTTTTTCCGAATCCTTGTCGTGTTTTCGTCGTCGTTCTCGTTGTCTTTCGTTGATCTTCTTCGTTGTGTTTATCCGTTTGCTGCTGGACCTCGCCGTTTCCTTTCTGTTTTCTTATTCGTCTTCGTTGGGATTTTGTCGTTCACGTGTTATTGTTGTTCGTATGTCGCGAGGAAATATGAGGTGGAGAGGAGACGCACGAAAGGAAAAAAGGTGCGAAGATCGAAGGAAAGATGATGGAGAGGGGATAGAGGAAGAAACAGATGCCACCTTTATGATTTCCAGGTTCTTCCTTCAAGAAATATGTATGTTTTTCAGCTTTTACTTCCTAGATTAATATCTTTGCTCCGGGTTCATTAGTAACCTGTTGAGCTCTTTTCTATCTTTCTTTCTTTTATAAAAATTTCTAAGATAATAAAATTGTCAATTGTTGAGGCCGTTTTCACTTTTTCTCCTCTTTCAAAATTTAAATGCATGTTTTAATTGCGCTCCAGTTTTATTAGTAAACTGTTGAGCTCTTTTCTATCTTTCTTTCTTTTATAAAAATTTCTGAGATAATAAAATTGGCAATTGTTGAGGCCGTTTTCTCTTTTTCTCCTCTTTCAAAATTTAAATGCATGTTTTGATTGCGCTCCAGTTTTATTAGTAAACTGTTGAGCTCTTTTTCATCTCTCTCCCTATGTGAACCCAAAAAAAAAATGATAATGCCTTAACTTGCAATGGTGGAAACCGTTCTTTTTCTTCCTTTTCAAAGATTTAAATGCATGTTTTTAATCTGTGCTCCGGTTTTATTAGTAAACTGTTGAGCTCTTCTTGGTCTTTACCTATTTCATACTCCTTTCCATAGAGAAAAGAGGAGAGAGCGAGAGATATGAAGAGGGAAAAAGGAAAAGGAAAAAAAAATTTAGAAAGTATTGGTAGAAGGGTGACAACAATTTTGTTATTATTCATTACCTCCGTCTAGCCCCTTTCTCTTTCTCCTTTCAATTATCGCTTTTTCATACACAAAAATTGAAACATCAAGCGCATGTTCCGGTTCCAATTTGTATTGGTTCTTAAACTTCCGTTGAGTAACTTGATTCCTGGGTTTGGGTTCCGATCGATCTTTGTTCTCGACTGGAGGTTGCATTTTCAAATCCCCATGTCCATTTTACTTCTCCCATTACGTACGTTTCGTCTTCCTCCTCTGTGTGTTCCTTGACTCCAGTTATACCTAATTTGTCGTGGAATACTTCTATCACTTTATTTACCATTTCGCGGGGATCGGGTGTCCTTATCAGTTTGTTTCCTTGTGTGTGGTTGCATGAGTCGAGTGGGTTGGTCATGCACTGAGGTTGATGTGGAGTGGGGGGGACGGCATGCTTCTTCGTAGATGTTTTTCCGCTCATTTTGGGTTTTGACTTTGGTATTCTTGGGTTTTTTAAGTCGTAATAGATAGGGGTTCTCTCCGTCCTTCTCTGACACGCGAATCTGGTTGGTTTATCATCATCCTGAATTTCTCCTTCTTCATCTGTGGCGTAATCGAATTTTCCGAACCCCTTTGTTTCTTGAAGTCTTATTATTTGACCCTCAGGGATGATGTCGTTCCCATTCCAGGTGTATCTCACTCCTCCCAGCGTAATGTCCTCTCCCATATTCTCAGCAAGCATGATGCACCAATTTTTTAGTGCTTTGGGCGTTAGAAGTCTCCATTCCGGGGGTACATACACTGTTTGTCTGTATTTTCCCGGAAGTATGATCTTTCAATAACAAAATATATACTCCATTCCTCCCATTATATAGGGCGGAAGGATACGATTAATTCTGACGGGCAAATCTTTTCCGTTGGAGAACATAATCCTGGGATTGTTAAAATAAGGCACTTCTTCCACAACGTCGGGTACTCCGTTCCTTCCCGGGATGGGTATCAAATCGTATTTCTGTCCATATGGTACCAGTGCCTCGTGTGTCCAATGATACTTCATTCCTCCCAATGTTATATCCTCGTATGGGTTATCTCTCATCCTTCCAACCCATTCTTCTAGACAGTGATGTTTTAACGATTTCCATTCGGGCGGCACATATAATTCGATCCGATAGTTAGAGATTTCCAGATGTAGGGCTATTTTCCAATAAAAAATTAATTCATGGCTTCCTGGTGAAAGTTTTGTCGGCAGTACTCTGTTTATTGTTAGCGGCAGTATTTCGGGCACTGGATGTCGATATTGGCCTAGCTTCTTTCTGGATGATCTTTTTTTCCGGGGTTCCATGTTCCTATCAAGCAATTGAAATATTGATTGATAACTCTCTGTGATAATGGGTTTGTGATAGTTTTTTTTTTCTAATGAACTTGATTCGTTCAAGTTAATTTATTGTTATTCTTAGATCTTTTTATTGTTTATTTATCGTTTTTTTTATTTGTTAAATTTTTAGTATTTTCTTGGAGTGTTGAGGTCAGGGTTTTCTACGAGAGAGGAGGTGAAATTGTCGCAGTTGTAGTGTGAGTCCCCACTGTTTCCCCCTCTCTTCTTCCTTTTCAGATGGGGCCTTTTGACCAGGAGCACAGGGCGAGCGAGGAAGCGGAAAAACCATGACCGAGTTTTTCCAAAGCGCTCTCCGTCTCTCTTTATTTCATTCTTATACTCTACTGACGTTCTTGATCCCTTATAGCTTGACTTGAACCGGCAACCCTTTGTCCACAGATTGGGCAATAACTGATTCTTTCGATGCATGAGGTACAAGTGATGGAGTGCCCGCATGGCTGGAAAATTTTTTTGTCCGGCTCTAAACGGCATATTTGGCACATGCCAACGGGAGTTACTTGTTGGTGGGTCTGCTTTATGACATTGGCTTTTTCGAGTTGCAGCCACTGAACGTGATAATTTATTATTCTGATTGCGTCAAGCGTTTCATATAAAAATTCGCATCTTGGAAACCACAAGATATGTTGAGCCCAAGCGTTTTCCCCTTCTCCCCAATTCCTCAGTCCTCCCCCGCATTGGTGACATATCGTTTCGTCATTCTTACCGTTGTAGAAAAATCCTGCCTCCGCCAAATACTTTGACTTTACTATTGATTCCTTTGGCCAGTTTTGTGTTTTAAAAGTTTCGTATCTCTTCTTGTAATCCTGATACTCGGGATGTTCGGGGATCCAAGCAAATTGTACGGGAGTCGATACTGCTTTTGATACTACCTTCTCTGATTCTGGCAATTTCACTAAGTATTTTTCTGGTATAGCTTGTCTGTGTTCGGGCTTGTATGCCCCGCAGACGTCTCCTCCTTTTGTCTCTGGCAACGGTATATCCTTGGGGTCCGTATCCAGTGGCACGTTACCACAGGGTACATTTTGTATAAAATTACAAATTCCGTTCCATTTTCGGTGTTCATCCATTGGTCGGTCTCCTTCCTTCCATTTGCCTATCGTGGTGCGGCACGAGAAACATCTGACGGAATCTCCCCATTGAAGATAAAAGAAACCTGCAGCGGCCAATTCTCGCGGATCCACGACAGGGTTTTTCCAGTTTTTAAAGCTTGCCAATCTTACTTCCTCGCTACGTGGGCCTATCACGTGTTCCGACATCCTGTTCAAAGCCCATTAAATTTTGAATAAGCAAGGTTCTATCCCTTTGACACGTGTAGATACATACATATCCTCTTTCTCTTCCTTTTTTATCTTGTGTGTGTTTCTTTTTTTTTTGATTTTTTTTTTTAATGTGTTTTTGTTTTTTTTTTGTTTTTAGACACGCTCTATATGATTGTCATTTTAAAGATTAAGCTTCTTAATGGTTGATCCTTATTTTGTTAATTGCTAAAATATTATTTTCACGTGGGTTTTTTTTTTTTTTTTTTTTTATACTGCAGTAAAGGACGAAGTAGTGTATGGTATGTTTAAGAGAGAGAAGTTCTCTCTTACTCTTTTCCTATTGGTATGGGAATGTGCGATTTCCGCAAGCGATTAGGGTGCACTACATTTGTGTTCTTCTTTATTCTTATTCTGACGTTACCATTAGGCAAAATTTCTGTTATTTCATGTGGTCCAGTGTATTGATCTGCTAATTTTCCGGGTTTCGGCCCTTTAAGCAAAAATACTGGTTCGCCAACCTTAAATTGGATTGGATTAATTTTTTTATCATGGATAATTTTTGCTTTTTCTTTAGCTTTGATCAAATTGTCGCGGCCATTTTGTTGTATTTCGTGAATTTGGGTAATGAGGGTAATTAAATACCCGTCGTACGTGGCTATTTTGTCTGCATCGCCGAGGGGTAAATTCGAGGGGGTTCTAGCAATTTTCCCAAATACCATTTCGTAAGGAGTATGTTTGGTTCCCTCATGCACGTTCGTATTGTAATTAAATATTGCTAATTCGATCCATTCGTCCCAGTTGTGTTCCTTGCAAGTGTAATGTTTTAAATATTCGCCAAGTGCGTGATGCGATCTTTCTAATGACCCGTTGGATTGCGGGTGAAAAGCTGTGGTTCTTAACTTGCGAATTTTAAATAGTTTTGCAATTTGTCTAAAGAAATCGCTCAAGAAATTACTACCTTGATCGGTTAAAACGGCTTTCGGTGCCCAAAAATTGCAAATAAATCTTTTTACGAATGCTTCTGCGATCGTTACTGCTGTGGAGTTGGGTATGGGAATTGCCATAGAAAATTTTGTCAGTTGATCTTGTATCGTCAATATATATTCGTTATTTTTCTGAGTTTTTACCATTGGTCCCACGATATCCATTGCTATCTTATCAAAAGCTGCAGCAGGAGTATCAGTAATCATCATTGGTTGTTTTGTTTTTACTTGGACTAATTTTTTTAATTGGCATTGTAAACAACGTTGTATATATTGTTGTACGTCCGATTTTAAATTTTTCCAATAGTAATTATGTCTGATTCTATTGTACGTTTTACTCACTCCTCTATGTCCGCCGATAGGTGAACTGTGCATTTCTTGAATAATTTCATTTTGTAAATCCGAGGGGGGTTGACGCACAAGCCCGTTACAAATGATTATTTTTAAATCGCCAGATGCTAGTATGTTCTTCAATTGATCCAAAATATCTTCCCACGGAATATTACATATGTATTGTGATTTTGCAATACTGATTGTTGCTAAGTTCAATTTTCCAATCAAATTTTTACAAGACGCTAAAGTTTGTTTAATATTTTCAAGTATTATCGTGGGGCTTTCTTTGTTATTTTCAGAGATAGGCAATGCTATATAGAATTTCGTTCCCTTGTTTATAGTCTGTGCTTGGTTCAATTTTAATTTTTTATTCGGTAGATAATTATCATTTTCCTTTAGTAAGGTGGCCCCTACGTCCAAAGGTTGACCCTCAACCGAGACGAAATAGGTCAAATTGTCTTTTCGAGTGTGCAATAAATCTCGGGACTGCTTAATGTTGGAGCAGGGTATGGCATCATGCCCAGGTAGAGGACCCACGTGTTGAGTTAAGGGGAGAGAGCATTCGTCGCTCTCCGTGTGCTCGGTTGCATTTTCTTCGAGATCGTCTGGAGTGTCAGAGTCACTTTCCACGGGTTTTATTCGTCGGCGCCGCAGCCTCTTTTTCTTCCCCTGCAGGGGGCCTATTGGATCCTAGTCGTCGGAGTCCCACTTTTCGTTGTCGGAGCCGTCTTTTTTCCGGCTCGTGGATGGACCATTTTTCCCGACTGGTTTTCGCTCGTCGCCGTTAACGCTTCTACCTGCGACGCGCCGCGGATTTCTACGACTTTCCTTTCCGTACAAACTTCTTTTAGCCTCGTTTTCAAAGTGGTCTACGGGACTGATTTCTTTAGCGGTTGCATTTTCCGTGTTACCTGTGCAAAAGTTTTTTATGTAATTCCCGGAGCCTGGAGAATCTACGAGATTTTCTGTTTCTAAAGAATTCTCGTCGTCCTCTCCTATCTCCTCGAGATGAGTTCCCATCTGCTTTTCCAGGGATGCATTTCCCGATCTATTTTCCTCTGTATTTCCCTTTTCGGAATGGTCAATACAATTTTTGAAACTGGTTTCCGACGTGATACCCCGCCGCGGGAATTCTACGCTTGTATTTTCAGAATAGGATCGTTCGCACTCGCTCGCTTCGGGTGTATAAACGAGATGAAAACTTTCCAAATTCTCGTCTTCTCGTTCCAAATTCTCAACGTCTTGCTCTTTAGAAGAATCGATTTCTCTGTCATTTATTTCACTTGTTTCAATATTTTCTCCATCTTCGCGATACCAGCGGTATTACTCCTTATTTTCGAGTGGGATTAATTCATTTAACTCGTCCCTTTCCACCTCGTCTTCTTCAGAGTCTTCTTCTAATAGTGTCAAAATATCTGCTTCCGTTAGCGCATGTTTGGGTTTTTCCCTTTTCCCAGTTTCCGGATTTGCTCGTATTATCATTATCTCATCGGAAATAGTAGAATTTTCCACTGGGTTTCTTGATAAGGCATCGGCGTTAACGTTGGTTTTACCCGCCTTGTATACTACGTCATATTCATACTCGGCGAGCTTTAACCGCCATCTTAGAACTCTTGCATTGCCGTCTGTGGCTCGTTGGAACCACATCAGGGGTTTATGATCGGTTACTATAGTGAAACGTCGCCCGTACAGATAGGGGCGGTAATGTAGTACGCAGTATACTATGGCCAAGGCCTCTTTTTCATATGTATCATATTTTTCCTCCGCCTTATTCAGAGCTCTCGATGCATAGGCACAAGGGTGATCATGATTAATTACTCCCTGAGATAAAATTCCGCCAATCGCGACGCCCGATGCGTCGGTGGTCAGAATAAATGGTTTGGAAAAATCAGGATATTTAAGCACGGGGGCCGTACATAATTTGTTTTTTAGTATCTCGAATGCTTCTTGCTGTTCTGATTGCCAATTAAATTTCGTTTCTTTCCTAAGTAACAATGTCAAAGGTTTTGTGATTTTCGCGTAACCTTCGATAAATCTCCTGTAATAACCCGTTAGTCCCAAAAATTGTCGAATATTTTTAATATTCTTGAGTTTTGGATATTCTCTGACAGCTTCTAATTTTTTTTGATCAGGCTTACCTCCGTCTTTCCCTATTATATGACCGAGATATGCTACTTCGTGTTTAAGAAATTCGCATTTATCGGGTTGTAATTTTAGATTTGCAGCTTCTAAACGTTTTATTAATTCTCTGTAAATTTTACTGTGGTCTTCAAGATTTTTGGCATATATTACTATATCGTCAAGGTACACAAAAACGCCTTTTCCCAGTATACCCCCGAGCGTAAGATCCATAGCGCGTTGGAAGGTGGGGGGAGCATTGCGTAGCCCGAAAGGCATTCTCACGAACTCGAAATGCCCTCGAGGTGTGGTAAATGCAGTTTTATGACGGTCCTCTGGACTGACTTCTATCCGATGGAAACCGGATGCTAGGTCGAATACTGAAAAATATTGTGCACCCCCTAATTGATCTAATATCTCGATAATATTAGGAAAGGGATATGCATCTGCTATTGTTTTTTCATTCAGAGAACGATAGTCAAATACGACACGCCACCGTTTATTTCCCTTAGAATCGGCTTTTTTAGGCACGACCCATACAGGACAATTATACGGGGACACGGATGGTATTATTATGCCATTGGTCAACATTTCTTCCATTTGTCGACTTATTTCATCTTTTGTCACCTCAGGCCAGCGATAACCACGAGTGTTGATAGGTAAATCGTCGGTGGTGGGTATCCTATGCTGTAAGACGGTCGTGCAGCTGAGCGGTTCTCCAGGCAGATGATATAATCCCGTACTTACTCTCAGAAGGGTTTCAATGCTTTGTTTTTCCTCAGGATTTAAACTATCTAATCTTAGGACTTCTTTGATTTTATTAAGTCGTTCCTCAATGTGTGAATCCTTGATTAAATGACAATAGCTTTTGCATGAAAAATTTGGTAAGTCTCGTGAAATTTTGTACGTACCGAGACATTTTACCAAGTCGTAATTTAATATCTCAAAAGATTTTTGTTTGTGAGAAATTTTTTTAGAAATTGAATTCGTCGGAGTATCTTGGGTGCATTTCTCCTCTAAGTTTTTTTGTTTAATATTTGCGTTTTTATCTGGTAAAATTTTTGATAAGGATTCTCGATTTGCTTTTCCTGGCTTGGATCCATTAATTAATTCAACATTTGAATTGACATTCTCGATTCCAACGTTTACAACCACTGGTCGTGCACTACCGTGTGATTGCCCCGTGGGACCGAAATGATCAATATTTTCGATGAAATCTATTTTTTTCGTCTTTATATCTTCTTTAAATTCCGACGTTTCATTTTCCGATACTTCTCTTGTATCACTAAAATCGGAACTAAATGGTGCATCAATTGATACTGGACAATCTTTCGAAAAAGAAACGCGAGGATTGTCCAAATAAAATGTTTCCCGTGAATTTAAACGAGGGTGATCAGTCCCTGTTTTTATTCCTTTGTTTTTATTAAATATATTTTGGCCATTTATAGAATAATTAATTGAGTCGACTCGAAATTTAATCTTTGCCCAATCATCCGGATCTAGTTCCTCCGAAGAGCCTAAATTTGCAGAAGCGTGACAAAGACCGACACCATGCACAGAGCTATCCCCGCAGGATCTATTTACTCTCAATGTGTTAGGCATCTCTCCAACGGAGCCTTTCCTGTCTCTCGCAGGTACAGCCACTCTCGTTGGCCCTACATCGGGATAGTTTTCTGCACTAATAAACTCTAAACAATTTCCTATCAAAGAAAGATTGGAAGAGTCACCTTTGCAAATCTTTTCCCGTGCGTTTAAAAAAGAATGAACATTAAATTTCCTTTCCTCATTACATTTTTCTTCCTGTGTATTTTTCCTCGTGTTTAACTTGATTTTTCCCGAATTTTTACTCAAGACTTTATCGTTTTCCGTATTTTTATTTGAATCCATTTTATCGTTTTCCGTATTTTTATTTGAATCCATTTTATCGTTTTCCGTATTTGTATTTGAGTCCATTTTATCGTTCTCCGTATTTTTATTTGAATCCATTTTATCGTTCTCCGTATTTTTATTTGAATCCATTTTATCGTTCTCCGTATTTTTATTTAAATCCTTTTCATCGTTCTCCGTATTTTTATTTAAATCCATTTTATCGTTCTCCGTATTTTTATTTAAATCCATTTTATCGTTCTCCGTATTTTTATTTAAATTCGTGTTATCGTTCTCCGTATTTTCATTCATTTTATCTTTTTCCGTATTTTTCCTCAAATCTATTTTATCTTTTTTATCCTTTGTTTCATATAATTTTTCCACACAGCATGTTTCTTTTATTTCATCCAATTCTTTGATGAGATCCCCTTTTTCAATCAGACCCTTATCTGGTAAATTTATACCTTGAAAATTCTTCCAGGTCGCAAACTCGGTTTCATTTTTTAATTCCAACACCGGTACATGCACCTGTACAGGGTGAGGATTTACATTGGTGATATATATGTAAGCTTTTCCATTGTCATTCCTCAAAAATCCACTTTGTATCAATAGTCCTTTTCCACCATCTAAAGGTGGTAAGTATCCCTCCCTAATTCCCAAGTTTTTTATTCGAATGAAACATAATTTAGTCGATTCTTTAGGAATCAAAATAGTTTCGGGTGAGGCAAAAGGAATTTCAATTCCTTGCATTTCTAATTGACGCCTTTCATAATCAATTTTTACACGATTTCCATCTAGATATTCTGAGCCAAGAATTCCGCCCTCTTCGATAGGAAAATCGTTCGTTACTATATGGAATGTAGTAAAACGTCCAAAAGCTTCTATTGTAACGTAACCAATTGTGTAAATTGATAGACTGGTAATACCATTTAACTGTAAAATTTCTCCTTGATTTATTAATTCGGGTTTGCTTATGCAATCTAGTTTTAGCAAATTTGGTCCTGCTCCGGTATCGATCATGAGAGTGATCGGGCTTTTTAACTCCCCTGCACTCATCATTACCGTAGGAACAGAACGCTCTCTCTCCAGATGGATGGTATATATTTTTATTGCTCTAAGTGCGGGCTTCTCCCTGCTATAGTAATAGTCCGTATTGGGTGCGCGTTCCGTGGGGCCTCCTGCGATGCACCCTGTGGCGGGAGACCGCTCGCGTTTCCCTTTAAATTTTCGAATCCCTGTTCGTTACTCATTTTTATCTGGCACTCGCGGGCAAAATGGCCAGGGTTTTTGCAGTAGTAACATAATTTTTCCTGAATTTGTCGATTGCTCACGGCTGCGCTATATGTTTTTGGAGGAGTTGAAGAGTTTTGATTATTAGCTCGGAGCGAATTGTCTCTGAAAAAACATCTATCGGCTCCATGCCCTTCCCTCTTGCAGATTTGACATCTCATGGTATGTGATGTTTGATATTTGAGAGTTTGAGGCACCTGCTCAATGTTTAATAATTTGGGAATTTGAGGATTTTTTGGCAACTGAGGGCAATTAAGGGCCGTATGATTTGGCCCCTTGCACAATTGACACATGACATTTGTGTTCCCCTCAACCCTTATTAGAGAGGGAAAATGCTGAAAACAGCGTTCGGCCGTGTGGCCGCGTTTATTGCAGAGCTGACAGACCGTGATAGTAGGTGTGGGGAAATTTGTTGGATTACCGTTACCTTGTTGAGCCTGTTTTTTAAAACATTTTTCTATGGTATGTCCGTTTTTTCCACAAAATTGACATATGGGTACATTTTTGCGCTCTTTATCTCTTTCGAGATTTCCATCGTTACGAATTTTATTTAATTCACAGTTTCCTGCTATATGCCCATTCTTCCCGCAACTTTGGCAAATTATAGTTTCACTATTAACGACGTTTATTGTTCTTTTATTCTCAAATTTCGAGTGTCTAATCTCGGTGGGCTCTCCCCTGACCTTACGTAGCGCCGCTTGAGCGATTAATTGCTTCTCGATTTTAATAGCCTTTTGCGCTGCATCTTCGACGTCTTCCGTGAAACCCATTCTCTGTTCAATTTCTGGTTTTAATCCTTGCAAAAAACATGAGAGTACCCCTTCTTCGATGTTAGCTTTAAAAACGTCGTCCGCAGCCATATCTTTTTCGGTCTCATAAGCGTCAATTATTTGGATCCCTAAATCCCGTACTCGATTCGCGTAAGCTATCACTGTTTCATCCGGTTTTTGATAAATCGTCCCTAATTCGCCCTGCAATTGATGCATATTTCGGGGCGGGGAATAGATCATTTTTAAAAATTCGTACAATTGTTTCATAGTTTCAAACGTTTGAAGGTGTATGGTTCGTCGGGGTTCTCCCTTGATTTTTACTCTAACTGCTTTTACGAGGTATTTTTCGCTCTCTGGTTCGAGCATCCCTAGAGCTTCCTCACAACCTTGAATGAACATGCCCAAAGAGACTCTGGTATTATCGTATTCTGGAACTACGGCAAGGGCGTCCTTTAGAGATACTAATTGATTACTGCTTGCCATTTTTGGGGTATTTATTTCTTCCGGATTTTGATTTTTGGGTCTCAGAAAATTTGAACTATTATTCCCGTTGCGTTTGTCCTCTCTATCCCTGTCTTTATCTCGATCGTTGCCTCTGTCGCCTGAGTTTCGTATTCCCTCTTGGTCCCTGTTGAATCCCCTGACGTGACCGGTATCGCGGCTCGCGCCTCTCTCAACAGATTCCTTGGCAAAAACGGGATTTTTCGTATGGTACGATTCGGAATATTTTGTTATCAGGGGCGTTGATTGCGCCCTTTTTCTATTTGTGCTACTTGTATCTAAGGATAGGGCAGGTGTTTTTGGTTTATCGATAATCTTTACGGGGTCGATTACTTTCTTTCGCGAGAAAAGTTCGAGGAAATTCCACGGTTTGCGAGGCGCTAATGTTTTATCTTCTCTACAGGAATAAAAAGTAAATGACTGATTTACAAGTGTATCCGTGGGAGTTTTCCAAAGTGTTGTTGACGGAGAAATTTCGCGAAATCTCGGGGTTTTCAAAATCGACGTTAGACACTGTTTACTTCTCTAAGGCGTTTGAAATATTCTTGAGTTTGTAACGGGGATATTTTCCGATTCGTTGAATTCGATAATACTCTTTTTACACGCGATGGGTAAATCTTTAGCTGTTTCACAATGAGGTTCTGTCGGTATCACTGGCAAATCAGGCGTTTTCCCTGTTGGATTAGGGATTATTTTAATCACGTTGGGCAAAAGATCGCGACAGCTATGTTCGTTTATTTCAAAATTTAATAAGATGTCACTATTAATTTCTTCCAATTCTTCAATGGAGTTCCCAGAGTGGGGGACGATGTCACTAAAATCGTTTTCCTTTTGCTCGCGGGGAGTTTTGTGAATCTCAGTTTCTGAAAACTCTGGTGGCTCTTTCGAAACCTCGTGGGATTCTTTCGAGGTTGAAATTTTATCTAGTGAAGATTCGCTACTACTTTTTGACCTCTGTGAACTTGATTTTCGAGACCACGACGAGTTTGATTCTGGGAGATCTTCTATATTGAGGACGGAAAGAGATTTCGATAATCCTGGGAGGGAAGGTCCTTTCGTTTGGTCAATTGTATTATTGTCGTCTTCAGACGTCTCTCGTCTTTTATTGGGATTTTCAATCGGGTCTTCTGCTAATTTTCTTTTTCTCTCTTCTGGATATTTATTAAGCACTGAATTCGCGACTGTTGTCGTTGATCTTGTTGACGGCATTTGTAAAATTCCCAGATAAAATCCGTCGAACATCTACCGATAATGGTTATGTTTTTCCTTAACCTTAACTTAATTAAACCGTTATCATCAATTCGGACGGAAAATTGGTAAAATTATCGGCCTGAATATTTGTATTTGATAATTGACAATGGTGTTGGGTCGGGGGTAGACGATAGGATGTCGAAATGCAAGGTTAACGAAATAATTCGTTGGAGGCGTGAAACGCGTACGCGGGGAGAAGAACGGCGTTGTCGTAGTCTGAAATCCGTTAAAATTCCGTCTCTGAATTCTTTCGCGGGTATGCACGGGCACCCGATTATTTGAAACCTTTACCTTTTTATTCAATTCGCGTGATTTTTCTATTTCAAATTGGTTATTAAAGTTTTTAGAGCTGGTAGCTGTTGCTTCGAGTTTTTGTGACTGGACTTTATTTTGCTCCTCACTTTTTACTTCTCCTTTATATAGCAAATCCGTGGGGGACTCGACTTTAGATATATTTTGTGACCGACGAGATTTTTGCAAATTTCTATAATGATCGTAACGAGGATCAAGAATATTGCTTCGACGATTTACCGGGTAATATATTGAAAAATCGATAGGGTCAAGTTTGTAAGAGGGTTGAACTTGGAGGAGGGGAAGTTCGTCAATTATATCACATACTTCTTCCCAAAATCCCTCCGTTGACATTTTGAACCTCCGATATAGACATTTTGTTCCTTCCAATATTTTATTTTATTAATTTTCTTCTTTTTCTTGAGATTGAAGAACAGAAATTTTCTCCGTAGGGTTTTTTTAAATTTATTTTTGGTATGTGTATATTCTTTTTTTTTTCAAACGACAAATTTCACTATGGTTCTACTGTATTTAAATATTACGTTACGTAAAAAAAAAAAATAATAATAATAAAAAAAAAATGTTCAAATTGGACTACGTCTCTTCGCGACGTCAATTACCCTTATTTCGCAGTAATAAAGAAAATAATTCAACTTGATAAATTAGAAAGATAAAAAAAAATTCCTTTTCGTTCTTACTTCGTTCAAGCGTGAATAATTTTTTTAAAATCTAGTTCAAATTATTTGGAAAAAATAACAAACGAAATATCCAAAATTACTTCTCTTCCTTTTTTTTATTAATTATTTAAAATCACTACGACGACAAAGAAAATCAACAATGACTCCAAATGATCCCGGACGAGCCCCCAAAATTTGTTACGTCAAAAATGGGAGTTTTCACGAACTATTAATGATTTTCGACGTATGACGTGCTGAATTTGATTGAGACTCTCTAGTCGTGGAAAATAAATTTCAGTACTACTCCTGGAAACAATCTCGAACACGTCTGCCCCTGTTTTTGAGTCTAACCTCTCGGAAAGTTACTCGGGAAATGGGCTTGGAATCACTGTTTAACTTTTCATCGCGTCGAGATCTATTGAATCTTCAGATCTTTCGCTACGATATAATTTATTATTAACTTTGCCACGGGGATCCTGATCGTTACTTTTATCAAATGACGGAGTGATTGGGGGAAGATCGATCGGCTTTAATTTGTAAATAATTACTGGATGTTTAAGGATTTCAGTGGAAATAATTTTGGGTTTTGGAGTCTCTCTAGTTATTTCTGTTTCTGTAGGCAATGCCCGTACTCCGTGATAATTTGATCCCAATCTTTGAACAGGGTTTAACCTTTTTGGCCACGGATTCGAATATATCGCGTCGAGTTTACGTAATTGATACCTTCGTCCGGCTCTGCGTGTTCTTTTCTTTTTGCGCGGTACTGGGAGGTTGACTCTCATGGAATTTAAGGGAAGAGTATCCAGGGTGAATTTCCGGATGAGCGTGCAACCTGACGCAACTCTAGTCCCAACCGGATCTCCGCCGAGGAAAAAAGAAGGAATACGAATATTTGGTGAGTGTGCAACCTGACGCAACCCTTGTCCCAACCAAATTTCGCACAAGGATAGGTAAACGAATACCTGGCGGGCCCGCAACCTGACGCAACTCTAGTCCCAACCAGATCTCCGCCGAGGAAAAGAAGGAATACGAATATTTGGTGAGCGTGCAACCTGACGCAACCCTTGTCCCAACCAAATTTCGCACAAGGATAGGTAAACGAATACCTGGCGGGCGTGCAACCTGACGCAACTCTAGTCCCAACCAGATCTCCGCCGAGGAAAAGAAGGAATACGAATATTTGGTGAGCGTGCAGCCTGACGCAACTCTAGTCCCAACCAAATTTCCGCACAAGGATAGGTAAACGAATACTGGGTGGGCGTGCAACCTGACGCAACTCTAGTCCCAACCAGATCTCCGCCGAGGGAAAAGAAGGAATACGAATATTTGGTGAGCGTGCAACCTGACGCAACTCTAGTCCCAACCAAATTTCCGCACAAGGATAGGTAAACGAATACTTGGTGGGCGTGCAACCTGACGCAACTCTAGTCCCAACCAAGTTTCCGCACGGGGGGGGAAATAAAGCAAAGGACACGAATCCTCGGATGAAGTACAGATTTACACAACCGCACTGAATCTTGCGATCAAATGAATTAAACAAATAATAGAGGAAAAAAGAGAGAGAGAGAGAGAGGGTTCTTACCTTTTTTGAATTTAATCGTTGGGGCAAGGAAAATTCCTTGGATTCAACTTATTTAATTGTTTAAATTCTTGATAAAATTCCGGAAGAAAAGAAAACTCAGATAAACCTTGTTCCGTGGTTTTATGACGCGTCACTGGTTTATTACTTTCGCGAACCTTTGCACTGAATCGAATGTAAGAACGAATAGATACCGGCGTTCACATTTAAATAAATAAATAGGGGAAAAACGAGCCGTATAATTTTTTGTCAATATTCCCAAATAAATTTCCTTGATCCACGTCGTTTAATAAATTAATTAAAAATCGAATTTTTTTGTTTAAAGAGTTATGTCGCCAACGCCATGAGAATAATCGAAGGTAAAGATTGACTTGAGTAAAATTGGGCCTTTCTCCAATAAACGACAAAGGTTTATTGAAATTTATTAATTTCCGTCCGAATAGATGAGCCTCACTGAATTATAATTTTCCGGAGATAAAACGTTGCACAATCACGAAAATGATTTTATAAAAATAAATAGAGCTTCACTTACAAAGTCAGATGCTCTCCTGATGGGAAGGGTGATACCATTGGTAACCGGTAATGATCCGGACGTGAAACGATGAGGAGATCGGCGAGTGCTCAAGGGCGTGGCAGGTAGATGACGAAATCGAAGAAAATGTTGACGCACAGATTTTATTTTTTTTTTGAGATCCAATTTTTATTTTTAAATTATTAAAAGAATAAAGAATGGTTTGCACAATAAGATCAGTCTTAAAATTTCGCGATTTATTTAACAATGAGCGCGATTTGTACTTTTTCTAACAATTCGTGGATTGCAGTTGTCAAAGTGAAATAAATGAAAATTATTAAACAGAAGATAATAACTAAACAAAGTAAAATGAAATAGAATAAAACGAGATCCAAAGTCCTTTCCGACATTCAAAGAGTTGATTCGAAATTCGAGAATAAAATGAAAAGTCGATTCTACTTCGATTCAGAAATTCAAGACTTGAAATTCCAAACAGAAAAAAAAACCAACTTCCCTCGAAAAATCGAGTGAAAAATTCTAAGTCCAAAAGCGAATTGTTTCGGAAAAATCCCGAACCAAGAACGTCTTTGTCGAAAATTTCACAAGTTCAACTCAAGAATGGTTTCGGAGTGGACGATGAATTTAGAAGTTTCCAGGTCGGAAAAAATCGAAGAAGTCTGTCGAGAGCGCTTTTTCCGCGCTTTATATACCCAGCGATCCACGCCACCCCGATCGATTTTGGTGGGGATTGTGTGAGCAAGATAGAAGATGCATTTTCCCCCATGAAATCTATTCCCCGCTTTCGCGAGCTTCGCTTAGAGATTAGGGCGCGGTGAGGGCGCTAGCGTAGATCGCTGAGTGGGTCCTATACGTGTGTCGGTATCCCTGAACACATATACAGGCATATGCATGTGCCCCACGCTTTTTACATTCTTAGCTCGTAGACAATGTTAATTTCTCATAGTAACAATAATTTTAACATTATAAATATTTTTACGCGCTTATTCTATCATTTACAAAGTCTCTTTTCCTTTGTAGTTAATATTTTATGCGTTTTGTTAAATTGGTTGTTCTTTCTTTTCATTCTATTGTTTGTTAACTATTTTTTAATTATGCCATTTTTATTTAAAAATAAAATATCTGAAGTAGCGATCTTAAATTATTTATAAATCTTTTTATGCGATATTTTTGCGTGTTAAACTTAAATTTATATCATTATAAATAAATGGTTAGACGATTTAATAATTTCTAAGGTGACAATGTTTAAACATTCTCGCTAAAAAATTGAACCTGAGTCTGAAAGATCGTTTTTCCTTGGTTTTCCATATTACATTTTTTTTTAGGGTGTGGTCGCATAAGCCTCCTCGTATGAGTCGACTAGAAAAGAGGGGAGGGTGGATGACTACGGCGCATGACTAAAGAAATCTCAAGTCCCCTTCGTGCCTTCTTTTCCTCCAAGAAAGAGATAGGTGAAATATCAGGGTGGGTGAAAAAGGAGGGTGGCTAGAATGAGGGGTTGGAGTGGGGAGAGATTCGAGCGATCTCCGGGTAGCGACTAGAGCCAAGTCTCCCGTTCCGCCGCGCAAACCCCGTGGAACGTCGAAAGTGGGGTGGGGGCCCTATGTAACCGGGTCTTGCCTCTGAGCGTTTGGCTTCTTTCTTTCCTTTAGATTTTAACACAGGGAAATATTATTTCGAATTTTGAATTATTTCCATTTAACAATATAAGTTTTGACTTGTTTCTCTTTGGGTTTGATTATTGGATTTAACATTAAATTATCTATCGGATGAGTTCGTAATTCAGAGTACAGTGCAAGGTTTCATTTTGCAATTATATTTTATTGATTAGTTGCTCGCCATATGACTTATATTTGTTTGACTTTTCTTGATTTAGGAAAAGTAATTATTGGATGAGTAGTTTTTACCCTGAAACCTTTTTTTTTTGCACATATTTCTGTACTTATACGCACACAGATGAATACACAAATATATATATATATATATACATATATATCCCTATAAATTTGTGCGTAATCGTGTACCTGTTTCTTCGTGAACTGTACAATGGAATTTTCAAAGAGAGGGCCTGGGATTGTTGGCCCACGCGACGCGAGAGTGAGAGAGAGTCATGAAACGGTGGCTTCACGCAAACGCCTTAGTCCCTTTAAAATATTTTTCTATTGCCCTTTGCATTCTTGTGGGGCCTACTGCCCTTTATATTCTTGTGAGGCCTACTGCCCTTTCAGGGACGATTAGTGGTTTTGTTTCCATTTTATCATGGGTCTCTCTCTTGCAAATGCTTATTGTATTTAAACCGTCTAACTACCTACTTAATTGGATCTCGTTTTTAATTCTATTAGTATTATCTATGTTATTAAAAGACATATAAATATATTTCCAACCATTTCTTTCGATTCTATTTATTTATTCAATCATCTTTTGTTTATTTGATTATTATTCTGTTTCGTTGTTTAATTTATTCTTGGTCTGTTTCACTGTTTATTTAATTTTGTTCTATTTCATTGTTTATTTAATTATTGCTTAACTTCGTTGTTCATTTTACTACTTTGTTTTATTGCGAATTTATCCTGAAAGTTGATTGTCCAATTAAGTTAATTATTTATTTTCAAATTCCGTATTGGCATGCGGTTGGAAAATTCATCGTTATTTAGAGCAATTCCGTTCGTTTTGTACTGAGTCTATTGTAGATAACACATGTATACATATATATCTGTTTGAGAAAGAGAAAGGAGGACCGTTCCCCTATTGTGAGCTTGTTTTTCCGAGAGGGTGAAACCAGTGCCTCGCGTCGTTTTGACGGCAGAGCGAAATACTCTATGCTTTATTCTTTCTTTTCCAATGGTAAAGGGTAGATCCAGCGATCTATCCCTTGAATCGATAGACCGGTGGAGGGTATGTCAGTTAGGAAGGCGACGTCGGATGCCTCGCTCTCAAGATGGTATTTACGAGCTTGTGGCTTTTCGTAGGGGTCTCTGTCCCTGATTTTCCTTCCATACTGCCCGATTTTACCGATGGCCATCTTTTCAGAGATTTTCGGTCGGTAACGTGAATTTCTGTTTTATCATGGAATTGAACGGAATAACCCTGGAAACGATGAACCTTCTTTTTACAGACCTTCAAGTTTTTATCTTTGTTTTCGGTAGCAATTACGTTGAAGAAATGAATTTTAATGGCCGTTACGTCAGGACGTAACAATACCCTACCATAACTCCATCCATGTGGATTGTGACCTGGACTGGATACTCGACCTACAAATTTTCGTATTTATTTTCAGTTTCAGTACCGCAAAAATAGAAAAGTTAAAGGACTTACAATTTTTTTGCGAAAAAATAGATAAGCTATATGCAAATTTCCAATATTCATGATTTGTTAGCAATCCGGTCCGATTACACCATTAATTTTGCTTATCAGTTAGTACAGAGGTGCTAAAAAGTGAACTCCTGAACTGACAAGTGCCAAGTTAAGATACTTAGTGTTCACAAGTATTTTTCGAAATTTCCAATTTTTTTGACAGCGAACCTCTCGTGCTTTTTCTACCAGATTCAACGGTAATCATTCTTGTCGTTCAGTGTACTTGCGCAAAAAAATTTAACTCGCTACTTCGAAAAATGTGAATTTTAGAGCGTTACCAAAATTTCTTTGAAAATTTCAGAAAAATTTTTGAACCGAACCAATCAAGAGATTTTTTTGAAATTTTGTATTGTTCATTGATGCTGTTGAATGCATCGGCACAAATAAATCAGCTGGATACATGCAAAATTGCAAAAGTTAGAGAACTAACAAAATTTTTGCGAAAAATCAACATTTTTTTTTAAGCCGAACCGTTCGATCCCAAAGTGTATTATTATAAAGTGTATCTACACAAAAAATTTCAGAGCGGTAACTTGAAAATTACGAAAGTTATACGACCCACAAGCATTTTACAAAAAATTGAAAGCTACGCAAAATTGACAATTATTTAGCAATTTCAATCAAACTCATAATAAGTATAGAGATATACATGGTCTAACTGTGTACCAAATTTCAAATCGATTGGGCAAACCGTTCTCAAGATATATCAATTTTAAGAAAGCACAAAGCGTACACACACACACACACGCATGCACACACACACGCACGCATGCACGCACGCACGCACGCACACACACACACAAACACACACACACGCGCGCGCACACGCACGCACGCACACACACACACATCCGGACATTTTTTCTAAACATGATTTTTCGATGTTTTAGGACATTTTAAACATACTGACATGTAAATCTCGAAAAAAAAATTTCTCACGAAAACAAAGCTTTCTTTATGAGGAAGCAAAATTTAAGAAACTAATTTCAAAAGAAAGGTTTTTATGGTATTTCAATGTACATGATTTCAAATTGTTAATACGTACGGTCCTTTTGTCTCGTCCTCGGCTGGCAGTTGCGGATCCGGAATGTCCTTTCCAGGATCCGGAATGATCTGTTTGGAATTATCGATGGGGTATTTGGCATCCTCAACGGCCTCAGGATCTTTCAGGACCCCTTTATCATCTCTGAAACAGACAGGATCGTATTAAAGAATGGTCAAAATTATATAGATAGATAGATAGGTAGGTTTATTTCCAATATACCTTTTCGGGCTTTTACATATACATTTTTACATTCTTTCGCCTTTCACATATACAATTTTACATTCTCTCATTTTTACAATACCACCCTCTCCCCCTCCTCCTCTTACTTCCCCTCCTTTCCTCTATCCCTTACCATCTTCTCATAATTCTGCACACACTCGCATACCTCCACCACTGGCTCTCCCCTTAAACAATTGTTTAACCACTCCTGATTCCCTCACCCTCCCTGTCTCCTAACCTTTTCCTCAGGTTTCAACTACCACCTTGTCCAATCTTCTCCCCACTTTCTCACATTCGCAGATGTGCTCCAGGCTCTCTGCTTCCTTTTTGCACCATCTGCACTTGACGTCGCTATATCCTTTATTGCCCACTTTGCCCATGTTTCCGCACCTCACCCTGGCCCAAGCCTCCTTGTGTGTGTCCTTGACCTCCTTATCCTCCCAATAACTTTCCAATCCAATACACGTTTTCCTGTCCTTGTACTTTTTACAATATGTTGATTTATCAATTTCCCCCCAGTCACTTTGTATTTCCTGGTCCATCTTAGTTTGTATCCCTCTTTCGATTTTCCTCTCTATCACTCGTACTTCCCCTTCCCTTATCAATTGCCATAGTCGCCCCTCTCCTGCGTTTTGCATCGCCTCCTTCAGCTCTCTTCCCCACTTTGTCATGTTTCCGTTTATAATTCCTCTGGCTTCCTCTTTAAGGCATTTTTTAGGCCATCTGTTGTCGTCCATCTTCATTACCTCCAGAAGATACCCCGCTGCTCTCTTCCAGATCTCTATTCCGATCCCTCTGCTTCCTGATTCCATCCTCCATATATACGCTGGCGTGTTCCTGCTCAGTCCCGTGGACATTTTAACGAATCTCCCTTGCATCACTGCCATCTGTATCGACTTCTTCCATCCCCAGATCTCAGCTCCGTATAGCATTCCACTCTTTACTATCGCATTCATCAGATACAATCTTCTCTTTGAGCTATTTATTTTCGCTCTTTTATAGATTCCCCACGTAGCGTTGATGGCTTTGTTGATTTTCTTCGCCAATATTCTTATGTGTTTACTGAACGTGTTGCCCGTGGAGAACCAGACCCCCAGATATTTATACTCTTTAACTCTCTCTAGCTCTCTCCCGTTGTATTTCCATTTTTCATTTCCTTTGCTCTTACCTCCTTTCCTCAATATTAGAATTTTCGTCTTGTCTATGTTCACGGTCAGGTCGTTCACTTTGACATACTTTTCCAGCGATGCCAGCATGCTGCTTAGGCCTTCCTTATCATCGGCCACCAGAACGATGTCATCCGTGAATTTTAGAGCATAAATCTTCTCCCCTCCGATCACCGTACCTCCTTCTTTCTTCCTTTCCCATATCTCGTCCATATCCTCTATGAATATTCTTAATTATATTGGACTGAGTGGGCATCCTTGTCTCACCCCTCTGGACGTTTCGAAGCGTTCCGTTATTCCATCTCCCGCAATTACTTCGTTCTGTGTTTCCTGATATATCCTCTCTATCATTTTCCTCAGTTTCCCCCGTATCCCGACTTTCCTTATCTTCTCCTTAAGTTTGTTCCTGTTTACCGTGTCGAACGCTGCTTTGAAGTCCACAAAGGCCGTGTAGAGCTTCCCGTTTCTCCTTTTTAGTTTATTGTTCACCAGTGCGTTCAGTACGAAGACGTGGTCTCTCGTTCCTCTTCCGCTCCGGAAGCCCGCTTGACTCTCCCTTAAGATACCCTTCCTTTCCACCCACGATCTCATCCTCCCTGTGACAATACTCGCTAGCAACTTGTATCCCGTGTTCAGGAGTGTTATTCCTCTGAAGTTCTCTGCCCTGTCAACCACCCGCGCTTTGTATATAGGATAGATTCTTCTTACCTCCCACCCGCTCCCCAGCTCGCTCTCGGTCCAGAGATCGTTTATAGTCTCCCTCAGATCTCTTTGACCCACCTCAGGCATTCCTTTCAGGAACTCCACCGTTATTCCGTCTTCCCCTGCAGCCTTTCCCTTTTTCATCTTCTTCAACGCTTCCAGCATCTCATCCCATCCGATCTCTCTGTTCCCTTGCTCTATGTCGGCCTCCGGAGTCTCCTCTTCCGTTGCTGTGTCTTTTCGGTGTCCATTTCTATCGCCCTGGTCCCCCCCCCTCCGTCGAGTAGGCCCTTGAAGTGTTGGACCCAGTCTTCCCTATTCACATGCTTCCCCAGATTCAACTTTTTCGGTTTGAATGGCTTGATGGCCTTCCACAGCTCCCCTACATTAGTGCACTCTTCCACCCCTCTCCACTTCTCTTCCCAAAATTCCCTCTGTCTTTCCTTTCTTTGCCTCCTTAAATCTTTCCTTGCATTTTCCCGCTTTTCTCTTGCTGCTTCTCTCTCGCCATCCTCCTTACTTCTTATGAATCTTTTCAGGCGTTCCCACACTATTTTCCTTTGTTTCCTTTCCGCCTCGCTTAACTTTATCCGCCCCTCCCCGTGTCGTCCTCCCTCTTTCCTGGTCGTTCCGACTTCTTCCGCCGTTCTTCTGATTAGGTCTTTCAGTCTCTCCTATCGCCCTTTTCCCCCTTCAGCTTCCTGCTTCTTTGCCCAGTGCTTCTTAAAAGTCTCCTCGTACTCTTCCGCCCGTTGCTCCTTCCACACCATCGTTTCTTTCTGCTCCTCTCTGTCCTCTTTTTCCGTCCCGTCCTCCTCTTGCTCCTCTCTCTCATCCCTGAGTCCAAAGGTCACTGGTAGATGGTCTGATTCCGTCCTTATCCGAATATTTATATCCTTAATCCACTCCACACTATCCTCGTCTACAATCGCATAATCGATCACCGAGCCGTTGCCTTCTTTCTCTCCTGCGTATGTGCATTGTCCTTTCCAATCCCCTTCCGCTCTTCCATTCATTATCACCAGTCCATTTTCATCGCATATCTCTATTAATTTCCTTCCCTCCGCATTGAGTGTAAGATCTTTGGAATTTCTTCTCTTCGTCCATTGCCTCTTTTCCCCTGTCCTGTTGCCGCCCTTTCCTGTCCTTGCATTGATATCTCCAAGTACCATTACCCCCTCTTCCTCCACTCCCACGTTGTCTAGAAGCTCCTCCATCTCGTTTGCTATCTCTCGAAGTACCTCCTTATTGTAAGTTGTTATTATTTTGAAAACTTTGTTTTTCCCCACCTTTACCCCACTAATTACCATTCCCGCTTTCCAGTACCCCGTCGTTATCTCCTTAAACGTTCCCTTCCTTACTCCCACTAATTGTCCTCCCATGGCTCTTCCTCTTTTGCTCTTTCTCGTCGCTCCTTCCATATACCACTTGAAGTCTCTATCCAGTCCGTTCATCACTTTGTCCCTGTCTTTTTCCTCCGTCCACGTTTCCTGCAGCCCAATAATGTCGTGAACTTTCAGAAATTCCCAGGCCTCCTTAATTTTTGTTGCCCCCGCAATGTTCCACGTCACCCCCCTTATCTCTCTTTCTTTCTCTTTCCTACCCCTGAAACCCCTGAACCCCCCTCCCCCTTTCACCCCTGCCCCACTCTTTCCTTCCCCCCTTTGCTCCTTCCCAGTCGCCCAATTCCTCGTTTCCCACCTTCCATTGCTCCTTCACCATAATCCTCAAGTGTCCCGTTTGGACCCGTTCCCCTTTCTCTCTCATCCTTTCCGCTTTCGCCTCGATCCACCTCTGCACCTCTTTCTCCCTCCTCGTCCAATCATCAACGATTTCAAACTCCCCGCCTCTCCTTCGAAAATTACCTTTCATGACTTCCGCTTTCGTCCATCCAGGTCCCAGGTCCACTACTATTTTTCCCCCCTTTATCTGCTTTTCTTTATTACTGGCCTTACCCCTGTTTGTCCCTGTATGGCTTCTGTCAGGTCGTCTACCATCATCTTTCCTGTACTCTTCAGTCCTCGTACCACAATATTCATCTTCCTTCTTCTTCTCTCCTCCTTCTCTTCCTCCCATTCCTTATTCGTCAGTCTCCTCGGTCGTCTATTCCGCTCTTGTCGTCCCGTACGCCCCTCACTGCTTCGTTTGGAACTCCCGGTGCTGGTGGTTCCCTGTGTATGGTATATTTCGTCTTGGACACTCCCCTGGTCCTCTACCGGCGTCGCCAATGACGTTTCACTTATAGCTTCGAAGCTTTCCTCCCCCCCTGTGATTCCTGGCACCCCTCCATGCTATTCGTTGCTTCTATCACCTCCGCACCCCCCACCCCCTCTCGGGGCACGTCTTTCTCTCTTCTTTGAATAATCTTAATCAGCATCCTTCTCTGCGCCTCCCATTCTTTCCTTTCCATTTCTCTTTTTTCCCGCAGTTCCTCAAGTTTTTTTATTTGCTCCAAATAATCTTTCTGTATTTTTCCCCAGAATTCACATGGCCGCGCATTTTCTTCCTCGATATCCTCCTGCAGCGTCTTCATTTGCTGTATTAACCATTCCCTCATCGCTGCGTCTTTTCTCTCCACCATCCCCTCCATTTTCCGTTCACTCTCCGCCACCGTTTCTCTCATCATTCATCTCATTCTGACTTCCATAATGTTTAGTTGTGCCAGCCATGTTATGGCGAGTTCCTGCGCTCTCCTCTCCTTCGCAGCCTCCTCTTCTTCCCTGCTATTCCCCCCCTCTTCCTCAGCTGACACTTCAGGTCCCCTCCTTCCCTCTCTCCTCTCCTCTCGCTCTTCGCTGGAATCTGTGGTTTCAGCACTTTCTATGAATTCACTTTTGTCCTGTGCATCTCCCACCTCACCTGTCACCTCGATTCTTTCTGGATCGTCTACTATTTCCTCGTCTTGGTTTTCGTTTTCCCCTTTATATGCCGGTCTCACTATTTTCATCGGCGAATGTCGAATTTTCTCTATTTTTTCGAAGGGGTCCACCGTTCCTTTGCCTCGGAATATATATCGTTCCTCCCACCTTCTCCTCTTCCTCCCCTACTTCAGTTTTTTCCGCCCTCCGTTTTCCTCGGCCGTCCGCGTCCTCGCTTCATCTCTTGTTCTTGCGTCTTATGGACGCAGCCTTCATCGCCATCTCTCGGCT
Organism: Alloplasta piceator; assembly: GCA_946863875.1. Lineage (NCBI taxonomy): Eukaryota > Metazoa > Arthropoda > Insecta > Hymenoptera > Ichneumonidae > Alloplasta > Alloplasta piceator. The sequence goes on along the minus strand of OX333081.1, from coordinate 14,170,270 downwards.
CTTCCCCACCTTCCTCGTCGCTGCCACCGCCTGTCAACCCGTCGTCTCTCTCCCTTGCCGACGGTTCATCGTCGTTCAGCGCCATCACTATGCTCGTTGTGTCCGCGCTCGGGCGTTCTCCTCTCTTTTCCCTACGATTCCTTGTTGCTTCGCCCTAACCTCACTTTCTCACCGCTTACCGGTTTTCACCTGCAGCCTCCAGTTCCCTGCACAAAAATTTCGCCCAACACCACCACCCGAAATTGGCGTCTCCTTCTCCCGTCTAACTCACTTTTAAGCGTCTCCACACTTTTCTACTTCACTTGAATCACCTTCGAAAACACCTGCTCAACAAACACGTCCATCCACACTTGCCCCCCTAATCACCATCCTTAAAATTATATATATTTCATATATATTATATACAGGGTGTCTCAGCCACAAGTGTCAATATCGTGAGGTTAGATTCGCGACGCAATACCGAACAAGAAAGGTCTTTACTATTTTTTGATATTTCGAATTCCTGAATTAATATTGAATTTTCAAATCAGCCAATCAGACGCGTGTGAATCCCTCTCTTAGGTACGCGGGCTGCGCCCGGGCGATCGTTGCCATGAGGAGAGATGCCATACCTACTATCGCGCACCTCGTTAAGCATTGGATGTGTGTGTATGTGCGTGAGTGCATGCATGTGTGCATGTATGGTGTATGTGCGTATGCGTGTGCCTGTGCCTGTGCCCGTGCCTGTGTCTGTGCCTGCGTTGATGCACGATGACAACAATAATGATAACAATAACAACAACATTAACGATCTAAAAAATAAATTAAACAATAATAACAATGATAACAAAAACAACAATAGAAATAACAATTAAAACAATAAAAATGTCAATAATCACAGGAATGAAAATAACGATAGCAATAACAACAATAATAATAACAATAACAAAAATAACAACAGCGATAACAATATTTTTATTTTTACAGCAATTAAAAGAAAAATATTGTTATGACTGTTGTTGTTGTTGTTATTGCTATCGGTATCTTCATTCCCGTGATTATTGTCATTTTTATTGTTTTAATTGCGATTGTTGTTTTTGTTATCATTGTTCAAATTGTTTTTTTTATTGTTAATGTTGTTGTTATTGTTGTCATTGTGCAACAGCACAGGGACAGGCACAGGCACAGGCACTGGCACTGGCACTGGCACAGGCACTGGCACTGGCACAGGTAGCAAACCTCTCGTGCTTTTTCTACAAAATTCAACGATAATCATTCTTGTCGTTCAGTGTACTTGTGCAAAAAATTTTTACTCGCTACTTCGAAAAATGTGAATTTTAGAGCGTTACCAAAATTTCTTTGAAAATTTCAAAAATTTTTTTGAACCGAACCAATCGAGAGATTTTTTTGAAATGTTGTATTGTTCATTGATGCTGTTGAATGCATCGGCACAAAAAAAATCAGCTGGATACATGCGAAATTGCAAAAGTTAGAGAACTAACAAAATTTTTGCGAAAAATCAACATTTTTTTTTAAACCGAACCGTTCGATCGATTTTTCCCAAATGCAATCCCAAAGTGTATCATTATAAAGTGTATCTACACGAAAAATTTCAGAGTTGTAACTTGAAAATTACGAAAGTTATACGACCCACAAGCATTTTACAAAAAATTGAAAGCTACGCAAAATTGACAATTATTTAGCAATTTCAATGAAACTCATAATAAGTATAGAGATATACATGGTCTATTTGTGTACCAAATTTCAAATCGATCGGGCAAACCGTTCTCGAGATATATCAATTTTAAGAAAGCACAAAGCGTACACACACACACACACACACGCGCGCGCACGCACGCACACACACACGCACGCACACACACACACACACACGCGCGCGCGCGCCTACACACACGTGCGCGCACACGCACGCACGCACACACACACACATCCGGACATTTTTTCTAAACATGATTTTTCGATGTTTTCGGACATTTTAAACATACTGACATGAAAATCTCGAAAAAAAAAATTTTCACGAAAGCAAAGCTTTCTTTATGAGGAAGCAAAATTTAAGAAACTGATTTCAAAAGAAAGCTTTTTATGGTATTTCAATGTACATGATTTTAAATTGTTAATACGTATGGTCCTTTTGTCTCGTCCTCGGCTGGCAGTTGCGGATCCGGAATGTCCTTTTTAGGATCCGGAATGATCTGTTTGGAATTATCGATGGGGCATTTGGCATCCTCAACGGCCTCAGGATCTTTCAGGACCCCTTCATTATCTCTGAAATAGACAGGATCGTATTAAAGAATGGTCAAAAGCTAAGGAGGCTGCAAGAAAGGGCAAGGAATAACGACCAACGAACCACTTGATACTTACGGATTCGGGTTTTTGACTCTGAGCACCTCCACCAGATCTGACTCTACTGCTTTGAGAAATTCCTCGGCTTTTGACATGTTACACATAACATTTAGGTGAAGAAAGTTGGTTTGTTGCGCACAGGCGCGAGAGGGGCTCGGAGAAATTCGGCGACATTCGGCTCCGTTCAATCGGTCGATTCGATTCGAGGGCAACGCCGAGGTAAATTAAAAAATGTACTCACGCTTTCAATTTCATGGACTTCTTGAGGAAGCATGAAAGTATCATCATCGGCGGAACGGGCATATCAGCGCTGAGTTCCTTCAACGCCGACGCAGCAATGGCCTTGGAAGTATCGGACATATATCCTGCCATCATCCTTACAGTATTATTTGTGCTTTTCTTGCCGTTCTTGAACTAAAATACGATATTCTACGATGAAAATATTAATTCTCATGGGGACTCCCGTTTCCTGTGTGAGAGTAGAATGATAGGTGTGAAGCTGCCGATTAGAAAAGTGACAAATAGGCGGTGTGAATGAAGGAGTCGAGAAAAAGAAACGACCTATAAAAAGAGAGGGGACGATAAAATAGCAAAATGGACAAGAAACTTACTGGAAAACGGGAGGAACAGCAGTGAAGGTGAAGGAGGTGGCAAAGGCGGCGGTTAGGGAACGCGTGGGAGAACGCAGGTCGAGAGGCAAGACAAAAATAAATAAAGGAAGAAGGCACGTGGAAATATTAAAGCTCGGGCAAGAATCTCGCGCGAATCTTTCGCGGAATCCAGCAAAGAATCCCGGGAGACTTTGTCCAAGAGGCTAGATAGATTCCAGGAAAGATTCCTGCAGGAACTCTCGGATGTTGCCGCGAGCCTAGCTCTTCAGCAATTCTCGTTAATCCATATCGGAGACTCGCTGAGATTATTGCTCGAAGATTTGGTGAAATAAACCGCAGAATTCATGCGGGACACTTTCGGGAACTCTCGCCCATAATTGAACCAAATAAGCCAGTGAATACTTACGAGCTTATAAAACTGTAAGGACGCCGGGTGGCTCGGTGTCCGATGAGCGAAAAAATTCGAGCACGCTAAATTATTCATCGTGAAGATAGATTGGCCGCAATGTCCCAAGATTGTACTGAAATAAGAAAAAATGACCAGCTAGTAACTTAGATACGAAATTAATTTTTTGTGTTTGATACGATAAAGTCACGAGTACTAAACTGGTACTCTGGTGTAGTGGCTAGCGTGCTCGCCTCTAAACCAGAGCATCGGGAGGTCCTGGGTTCGATTCCCTGTGCCGAAGTTTCGTCGAGAAATAAAAATATGGGCGTGACAAGCTCCAGATATATATATGTGGCATACACAAGTACTCGTACAGGTGTGAGTCACATGTATATAGCTGTAGTCCATGTTTACAATTTCTCGACGAAACGTGACGTAGCTCCGGCATCGGAAAGCGAACTCAGGACCGGCTATAGTGACACAGGTTTTCCACAGTTTCCCTGTGTCTATGGGAATTAATTTCCATAGCAAATGCGCTATAGAGGGGGAAGTCGGATGCGGCCGCATGGGGATCTGGTTACTGATCCGGACCAGATCCTCAGGGGGGACTGGCTACTGTCCTGGGCCGACCCTGTAATAGGCGAAAGCCTCTAGACGGGGGGAAATGCACAATAAAAAAAAAAGTCACGAGTACTTGTGCTTTGCCTCATCCTGTGAATAAAAATATACTGCTCTGTCTACAGCATTGAAAAATTGTTTGGAAGCGGGTTCGAGCAGTCTCATGACCAGCATCTTCTCTTCTATCGAATGGCGGCGTACGATCTGCGTAAATAGCCGTGAATTCGCATATTTACTTGCTGGAAAAATTAGAACAATAACAACAAGTGAGAAAATAAAAACAATGAATCCTTTTAAATGACCTTTGATTGAATCGATATGACATTCTCATGTTTTTTGACCAATGTAATCAATAGATTTGAAAAATTTAACTCTAAATCTACTCATGTTAAATGAAAATTTTTTCAATGCTACTATTATATTCAATCTGTCAGTTTGACAGATGACCCGGCTGTAGGATCTTTTTTTTTGTATATATAGCAACCAACAGACAAAATTACAAAAAATTGATCAGGTTGAAAAAGTGTAGATTGTACAACGTGACGTCGAATGGTGTAGTTCCATTGGTCGAAATTTGGATGGGAAAAATAATTGAAAAAATACTCACATCGGATGGTTCCTTCAACCCGGTCCGTGAGCACATCTGTAAACACGAAACCAGGCGTCAGTTGTGAAAAGAGGCCGTCCATTAATTACGTAGGTGATTTTCGCGATTTTTTGACCCCCCCCCACTCCCCTTGGTAAGATGTCGTGAGATTTGGCTTAACCCCCCCACTCCTCTAATCTTACGTAAGATTTTTAAAAGGCGTATTTTTACTGTAAATACGTTAATCTATGCTTTATCGCGTTGGATTTATTAAAAGAAACTTAATTCACTCAATTATTCTTTTTGAGACCGTTGAAGACTAGAATTAAAGGCTACAAAGAAAAAACCCAGCTTTCTCGCAATTTTACAATATGCCTGGTGAAACTTTTTTTTTTTAATGTTTAAATATTCAGTAGGTACTTGCAAAATTACAAATAAAACACCTTTTTTTGAAGAATTTTTTCACATATTTATTATGAATCAAGTGGAATGAAAATTTAAAAAAAAATTGATTATTTATTTGACATTTACTGAGAAAATATGACTTTTGGTTCCAATTTTTGATAATTTCTTGCACATTTTTTACAAAATTGATCAATTTCCGTCAACATCTTGGACAAAATCTGAACAAATATGTTCAATTCTCACAAAAAATGTGACCAGATAGTTCCACTAGGAGTGCGAAAAAAAAATTACGTGAGATTTGCCTAGACCCCTCCCCTCCCCCGCGTGAGATTTGGTGAGATTCGGATTGGTCCCCTCCCCCCCGCCCGAAACGCCCTACGTAATTAACGGACGACCCCAAAGTGCTCAGAAATAGAATAGAATAGAAAGTGTATACTGTGAATGTCTAACATCAAGAATACACCGGCAAGTAAACAAACAGATAGATCAAGGAAGATTCAAGAAAATGCTTTGCTGTAGCCTTGGGGATCCTGCGTGGTATTGTAACTAGTCACGTAAAATAAAGTACTTACAATATTGCTCGTTGGGTGATTCTTCTTTCATCAATGAAACTGAAATTCATTACCATTGAGGCCTTTAGGGTTATGATGATATTGATTAATTAATTCAATCGATGATACTTAATATTTCGTTGTAAGGTAATTCTTGCGTTGCAGAAACAATGATCTGCGAAAATAGTGCTAAATAAAAAAATCGACGATTTTGAAAAATAAAAATTCGGATATACACGGAAGTTATCAATTTTACAACATTTTAATTATTAATAACATTAAATTTTTGGCAAAAATTGCAACGCAAAAGTAATGACCTCAAAAAATAGTGCTAAATAAAAAACTCGACGCTTTTAAAAAATCAAAATTTCAAAGTGCACGGTAGTTATCCATTTCACAACAATTTTATTGTTAATAACTCTTAAATTTTTGCAAAAATTGCAACACAAAAATAATGATCTGAAAAAATAGTGCTAAATAAAAAAATGCTTTCGAAAAATCAAAATTTCAGTATACACGGTAGTTATCAATTTTACAACATTTTTATTGTTAACAACTCTTTAACTTCTGCAAGAATTGAATTGCAAAAAAAAACGATCTTAAAAATAGTGCTAAAAATAAAAAAATCGACGCTTTTTAAAAATCAAAATTCCAATACACACAGTAGTTATCAAGAGACGCGGCAGCGTCTTGACGCCAAGTATTAAAGAAGACTGAGAGTCTCAGTCAAGACACCGTGCACTCTTATATACGCGAATATGCCCCATTAAAAATTTTAACTCGATTTTACTAAAAAACACGACATTTTTTTAACATTTAAGAACAATGGTCATCTTAAAAAAAAATTAGATTTCCATTGATACCATTTTTATTTTTTTTCGCCCACGCAGTACTGAAATATCATGACGTGGTCGAATTTATTCGAATATTTCTCACACGAAAATTCTTCCACAGTTATATATAGATATAGAAGCCCGTGTTACGGGCGCTTATACACGGGCTGTACATCTATGGACATTGAAGTAACACGGTTTTACACGGAGCTCGTAGCGTTGCGTGAAAATATATAAGTGTGTGCGTTATACACGGGATCTATATCTATATACCTTTATCATCAAGAGGCCCCGTAGTAAAGAACTCCATTGAATCACCAATGGCAACCAATGGTCCTCATACGACTCCATTGGACAATGAATGGGGACCCATTGAGATTTCCGCATTTGTCAATGGCGTACAGGGCTGACCATTGATCAGTGAATAGGTATCCATTGAACATCAAATGCGGATGAATCGAATGATCATCATTACTCAATGATGCTCATTGGAAAGCCAATGCGGATGAATCGAATGATCATCATTACTCAATTATGCTCATTGGAAAGCCAATGCGGATGTATCGAGCGATCAGCATTGCCCAATGGTGTCCATGGGAAGGTAAATGCTGATGAACGAAATGATCCGCTTTACCCAATGATGTCCATTGGAAAGTCAATGCGGATGAACTGAAAGATCAGCATTTCCCACAGATCGAATGATGAGCAGCATTCATTAACGATGTTGCAATCCATATTCGAGGTTCAATGCAGAACAATTGAACCCATCGATCGATGAGAATTTTTCCGAATGCGATATTCCTCAAACGGCGGTGAAATAATAAAATTAAGTAAGAGTAGATGTCGCTGATTCTCATATATGAACCAAATATTTTCTTCAATTGTAATAAATGCTGATGATTATATCGATGGTCAATCAGTTTAAAATATAATATAATAGTTTGAAATAAAATATAATATAATATATTTAAAAAAAAAATATTATATACTGCTCATCAAGTGCGCGTACGTTTGGGATGAATGATTTTTGAAACCGTTTATTTTCAACATATACACATAATTTTATCAGTCCCTCTCAACTCGATTTGTGAGAGGAGAAACGTATATACTTTCATTATCAATCGTCATCTGAATACACTTACAATCTATTTTCTCAATTCTGAGCTTCAATAATTTCTATTGAATGTAATATATATATATACATATATATATATATATGATTGCTATATGATTGCTATATATGATATATGATATAATTATTGGTCGTTATGCTAATATTAGCATTATGATTAACCTTACTTACTGATAACTTACTTGATTATTTAATGCGTAATTCCATGTATATATAGCAATCATATGAAAGAATCGCCATTGATGATCCCATTTATTCCCCATTGCCCACAAAAACCAATAGAGGTGAATATGGCGAATTCACTAGGGAGATTGTCTCCATTGAATCCCCTTAGGCAATTCGGCATTCATCTCCATTGGTTATTTTGGCAATGGAGAATGAATGGGGATTTTTCAATGGCGACGAATGGAGTTTTTTACTATAGGGTGCGGCAGCGGCTTGACGCCAAGTATTAAAGAAAAACTGAGAGAATCCCAGTCGAGCTTGCCGCACACTCTTATATACGCCAATATGCCTCGGGAACGCCCCATTTGAAATTTCAACTCAATATTACTAAAAAACACGAGAACTCTTTCGACATTTTCGAACCATGGTCATCTTAAAAAAAAATGAGCTTTCCATTGATACTTGTTTTATATTTTTCCGTGAACGTAAAGCTGAGATATGATACAATCACAAAATACTTCTGACCCAGATAGAACCAGACGTCTAATGGACGTCCATTGAACGTCATTTTCTGGACATTCCAATATCCATATGACGTTTATGGGCGTATATGGATTGTCCATAGAAGGTGCGAATATGTCGCCATTGTCCGTCTATTGAACATCCAATGAACGTTATACAGTTTACGTCCAAGGGATGTTCATTGAACGTCTAGTGAACGTTACACAGTTTACGTCCAAGGGACGTTCATTGTACATCCCTTGGACGTAAACTGTGTAACGTTCACTGGACGTTCATGAGACGGACAACTGCGACATATTCGCACCTTTTATGGACGATCCATATACGCCCATAGACGTCATATGGATATTGGAATGTCCAGAAAATGACGTTCAATGGACCTTACAGTGTACGTTCAAGTAATATATATTTAACGTCTAATGAACGTAACAATGTACGTCCAGAAAATGTGTCTTAAATTTTGTAAGGACATTTACCAAGCGCCTAATATTTGCTGTGAAAATGTCTATTGGATGAATATGGAATGTTATATGTTATATGGATGTCAAAAAGGGTTCATATTAATGATTTAACCGATTAACAGTAGTATTATGTTTATTTATTCCTCGCTCTCGTATAGAGCGCGAGCGCCTCCTGAGTACAATGGAGGACTTAATTAAAATATGTGATCATTAGTCCGTAGGACTGCGCAATCACCGAGCGCGGGTAGTTGGTACATGAAGTCTCCAAACCTCGAAGCTATATAGGCGCACGGTGGTTCACGCGTCTACGCGAATCAAAGACATCTGGCGGACTTTAAGCAAAGCTCGTAAGAACGTCTAATGTACGTCTATTAGACGTCTATTAAAGCTTTGCTTAAAATCCGCTTGGAAATCCGATTGGAAATATGATAATTACATTTTTTAATCTGGAAACTTCATACCATAAATTAAATCTTTGTATACTTGTCACAATACGAAGTTTTCAAATAAAAACGTGTTACATCCTTCTTTATTTCTCTTGCTGTTAAGGATGCTTTGCCCATATCTCCTAGCAAAATTTTTTATCTAATTGTAATTTACGTACTTCGTGATACAATAAACATCTGAAAGAATTCAGCAACATTTTCCATGCCATAAACAACAATAATCAATAATAATATTGGCCTAAAGTTATTAATAAATTGTTTAAACAAATTATTATTTATTATTCAACCATTAGTCTATGGAATCTTTTTTTTCTTAAACAAATCGAATAGGTCTATTTTCATGAATGCATATGATTCTTTTTTTTTAATTTTCTTGTTATTTTAACATATTTAAGAAAATGTTTTATACATAAACCAAAAATTACCAATTTTGTATATGGTTTTGCACACAATATTATCGTCAGCTTTGAAAAGTATCAAAGACATTGAGTGAAAAAATATATAAATACGGGCATTTGAAGATTTTCAAAACGGGAATTTCGAGATAGCCAGAAATTTCTGAAAAAATTCACTGAAAAAATTTCACTGATAGCTAATAAAGGCAAATTGTAAAAGATGCAACCTAACTCGAAAACTAGAGAGCGTAAAAGGAAATGTCAAGTACGAAAAAAGTAGCGCAGATATACACGAAAATGCCTGGAATTATTTCAGAATTATCCTAAAAAAATTTTTTTTTTACTATTGTCGCTCGAAACTGACAATGACGTCGTAGCGAAAAATTGTCTGACTGAAATTTTAGTACCTGGTGAAGCGATAAAAATTAAGAAAAATTCAGCAACATTTGGAATGGTATGAACAATAATGATCAATAATAATTATTGATCATTGTTCATCAATATAATAATATTGCCTAAAAGTCATTAAGAAGTTGTTTAATCAATATTTTGATAACTTTCGGGTAATATTATTACCGGCAATTGTTGCTTATAACATGCCAAATGTTGCTGAATTTTATTCAGATTTTTATTGCATCACGAAATACGGAAATTTCAATCGGATACAATTGTTTGCTGGGACGAGGTCCAGATTTTCGAGCTATATAAATAATAGTAAAGAAAAAAAATCATGGGAAAATTCTGAAATAATTTAAGGTGTTTCCGTCTATATCTACGTTGATTTTTTCGTATCTTACACTTCTTCTGAAGTTCTCTAGTATTCGAGTTAAGTTGCATCTTTCACAATTTGTCTTTTTTAGACAACAGTGAAATAACTTTGCTAGAAAGTATCGTACGAAAATATTTCAAGAACGAAAATGAAGCGTTTGGGTACCCTTTCAAATGTTCCGTAGATAAGAAATAAGAAAAAAAGTATCCTCACGTTATGCACCCAATCTGCAATGGTGGAAAAGAAGCTAGAAAATGGTCATGTTCAAAAATTAATATCGGGTTGAAAAAAAATCGTTAAAAATGCGAATAAAAGGAAATGAAGCTGGAGCTATCCGTTCAAACTCTTTTTTTTTAATAGGATAATTTTTATTTTGCTGAGCTATGTAACTCGTAATGCGGCAAAAAATATCGATAGGTCTATCCAAATTTTGAGCGGCAGTGTACATGTTCTATTCGTAAAATGATTTTAAATCGATCACGCAAACGGCTCTCCAGATATGTTTGTTTTTATGAAGGCCGAAGCGTACACAAACACACGCACACGCGCGCGCAGAGAAAAGCACGCACGCACACACACACGGACGCGCGTACAAACACGAACATTTTATCTGAATACGTTTAATGGTTTTGAGACTTTTTGACCATAATGATATCGAAATCTTGGAAGAAAAATTTTCACGGATGCAAAGCATCCTTTGTGAGGAAGTAAAACCGGCCGAATTCGAGAAAAATATACGTTGACATAGAATTACTTTAGAACTAGTAGACGTATTAAAAAGTATCTCAAAACCTTTCTTGTGGAGCATTTAATTATCTGCAAATATAGGTCTGTAGATTTCCCGTACGATAAATCGTTTGATAGTTATAATAATCAGAAGACGTAAAAGCAATTGGACAAAAAGCAAATGGAAAAGTGCGGTGTGGACAATGTTAATATTAATATTAAGAACTCATATGTACATACAATTTGTTCTATATCTAAACGCAACTTTTGAGCCTGTTTGTGCGAAAACATTTTTTTTCATCGCCCGAATGTATTACGCTTAAATACCAAACTAATGAACGCAAATTCAATAATATTTTTGTTTTTACATTCTTATGTGATTAATTGAAATATTCACGGCTACAGGTAAAAAACTTTCAATTTAATGAATGAAAAAAATCATTTAACTTGGCATACTGTATTAGTAAACGTATGCATGTAATAAAATAAAGATTTCAATCTTGTATTAACGATATGAACCTGAAATTTGTATTTTAAGCTTATCTTTAGCATTAATAGCAATATAATATTCATATTATTAATCTCGCCTATTCCGATTTTTCGAATTATTTTAAAAAATGTATATTTTATGCAATAAAAATCATCGCACTATCATGGTTTTTTTAATTTATTCATTCATTAATGAGCAATTTTCTCATTCAATTATAAATATATTTATAGCATAAATTTTGAAAAAGTGATAAATCGATGCAATCTTAATATCATCAATGAGTTATACATAATAGTTATATTAATAATAAGTATAAAAGTGATGCGATTTAAAATAAACATTAGGCATTGTTACGTCCTGGCCCTTTTTTCCTTATTATGCGAACACAAATCTCGAATCTGTAACTTTATCGTTTTAATTACGTTATTATTAATTGACATACTGATAATTTGAACATCCAAAATCAGGAGAGAACACTTTCGCACGTTCAAACGGAAATCGTTCTCAAATTTCTGTCGACCAATTTCGTCCATTTATCCAATAAACGTTCCAAGAAATACCAAAATGGCCGACCGTCCGATCACCCGATCGACCGGATGACGATATCAAATTTCGCCGATCCATATACGCTCAATCGATGCACGTGGCATCGTGCGATATTACTGTCTCTTTTCCCCATTCTAAAAATCCACAATTTGCAGTTCCCACCGCTTGCGCGTGGCCTGCACCATCAGCATTTCGGCCACCGCCTCACGTCTACCTAATTGACTTCCTCAGTCCCAAAAATCAGTCTCAATCCAACAACCAAACAATCAACTACTAAAACTTGTAGATTTATTAAGTAATTATTTCTTTAAATAAGTAAGATAAGCGTTTTACATGTGGTAAATTTTGTTTTTCTTCAACTTACATGGAGTCATCTATTCCAGGGCCATATAATAATCCGTTCGCATCGTTGGCAGCTTCTAATAATTCGATTTGATGCTGTCTGCGAGCCATTCTTCCCTCTCTGGTGCTCTCGTGTGATCTCAGGTCGGAGATCTTGATGCGCTGCGCATCTTCTTTATCTGTATATGAATGCGCATTGGACCCAAGTGAGACGCCCATTGCATTTATATAATATAAAAGGGCAGCTGTCCCTTCATTGAAGATGCCAGCAGCTATATATGCAGCCATTTCCACCGTTTTTGATCCAGCTGGAAGTACTTTTGGAGAGATCTTCCACACCAGTTGGTTATAGCTTTCATTATTGTTTTGGGTGAAACCACCCACACATCTTTCCAATAATTTTTCATTGCTGAGATCTTCATAAATGGGCCTCAGGGCCTCAGCAACTTCTTGTGGAAATGGCTGATAATCATGCTTATAAACTGATAAGTTATCAGCAGCTGCTGCCCGCTGCCAAGAGCACCATGAGCCCAATCCGATCGGACACTTTGCGTGTTGTTGATTTTCGTCTGTCGAGCAGTAATGATAAAATGTGGCCCAGATTGCATTACTCATATTCTCAACCGAATCACAATTTCTCCTAATTGCTAAGCCATAATAAACTGTCAACTAGTCGATCATTTTTGCTGTCAGCTTGCCTTTTCCACCGAGAGTTTTTTTTTGTATTTTTTTTCCATCCTTTCTTTCCACCGTTTCCACTTTGTTTTTCACACAATTTCGGAGTCGCGTTCCCATTCTCTTCTGTACGTGTCCAATACATTCCTTCTTCACGACTTCTTGATCACCGTATGGGGCAGCTTTCAAAATCCCGGAGTACGTTTTAGAATCACCGTCTCCAATGTAATTTCTGTACTTCACTCCGAATTGTTCCACTGAACGCTTGAATAGGTCGATCACTGCATCAACTTCCATTTTTCCAGAAGAACCTGAATGATTACAACTGCAATCATCTTGATGGTTTTCATACCATTGTTGATATTCTTCACTATCAAGTTTGCTTTTCCAAGTTTCGCATTGTTTGCAATAGGCACTTTTCACGAGGATATCAATTACTTTCCCAGAATAATATCCGATCAATGATGTCACTCCATACAAGGAAGTATATCCTCGCTTTTTCCAAGTTCCATCGCCGGACACGGTAAGCTTTGCAGATTTTTCGTCACCTTGGTGTTCAGCAGTCAAGTCTTTTTCTTCATGGCAAGCATGCTGAAAAAGTTTGTCGGTTGCTGTTTTCACACAGGAATGTATATTCTTCATAATTAAATCGTAGGTGGGCTGTGTTAGGAAAGCGGGCATGTCCATTAATCCACAAAATTTTGCAGCACCTTTTAACCCTAATCCAAGAACTCTCATGACAAACAAAAAACGCCGATTTATCTCATAAGAATGCTCGATAAAAGGACTAGAATTTATGCTACGAGATGGACACTGATCGCACAACAAAACAATTTTAAACCCGAGTCCTCGTTCAGAAGCAGTTTCAAATTTCACATTTCCATTACAGGTTTTGCACTGCACAAATTCGGAAATGGCCGCGAAAACAGTAATAAAATTCAAAATTCGGTACTCAACGGACGGATCACGCGGCACCAAGATTTCCTCATGCATTCTCATTTTTTTTGCAGAGGCACTGAAACTGGACTTATCCGTTTCAGCTGTTTTCGGATTGAAAACATTCTTTCGTTTCTTCGCTCTTGACTTGTACACTTTCGTTGATTTCTAAGTTCTCTGCTAGACTTCATTTTCACGATATTATCGAAGGCACAAGTACACTGACACGACTTTACTGTTAGGCTTCTCTGCTGAGACTGACGACTACTTTTCAAATTTTGGCAACTGAGAAACATACAATAGAAAATGACAAAGGAAAGAGAGTAGGATAGACAAGGAAAGAAGGGACAGCGCCTCAGGTAGACAGCTGGCGCGCCGGTCCCCGACTATGAGACGCGCCTCCCTAACGCGCCTTCATAAATGTGTCTATAACTTCGAAAATATTCGTCTGATTGACATAAAATTTTGAGTGTGTATGCTCCAATATATGTATATTCAGAAAATACAAAAAAAACGATTTTTTGAAAATTACAAGTGTATGTAAGCCCTTAAGATCAAATAATAAGTTTATACTCGTCGTAACTAGCGACATATTAGGAAGTTCAATCCCAACATTTGTTGTGTTAAGAATAAAATAATAAGTTACTCTAAAACTCTTAAATTAAAACCTATTTATAAAATAATAATCTGTTAATCAATCATCATACAATCAGCGAAATTATATTCAACACACGACACGAATTCATCGAATCAAAATACAATATTTGATTTCAATCATTAATCGAGAAACGATCCCGACAAATAAAACATTTAATAATCCTTTCCTTCTAACGACGAGTTAATTTAGACCGCTCAATCAACTCGGATCGTAAACAGGCATAATAAAATATCACTCACTGAGATTAAAGAAAACAAAAATTTGGAATAATTCCACTATCGAAAATCACCACGCTTGGGGTGGGGGTAAAAAATTCGACCGACAAATATGTCGAAGGGCCGAAAATTCAAATTGCACGATTACAAACTATCAAATAGCGAAGAGCCGAAGTAGCGAACGGTCTGTAATATAACGAGTAAAAAATAAGAATACAAAAATATAGAAATAATTTTTTGTAGAAAACAAATGTAAGAACAAAAAAATTACGAAAAATAAAATATTGAATTGTGGTATTCCAATCCATTTTATAATTGATATCTTGATACGTAAATCACAGAAGAAGTTGAGACTGAACAACTTCGAATCCATTACATCGAAACATCGAAAAATCGACGCGTGAATAATCACGCGTCGATTATAACCAGCGGTGGAAAATTCGAAAGGTCAGAATGTAAATGCTTACGAAACGTTGAAGAGATATCCCAGGTAGCACTAATGTCAAATCGGTATCTTTAAGTTGCCGTTTGTAGGTTATCTTTCGGACATGACTTAAAGATAACTAGATTACGACTTTTAACTGTCATCGATTATACGGTTATCTAAATGTTAACTATTTAGGGTTAGCAAAGCGGCAAGCCAAGTAGTTGTCATACGGGTTTCAGTGTGGGAATGTATGGGAAAGCATGGGACGGCCAAGGAAAGTGTGTGATCCCGTACGGTTTCCTGTACGGGATGAACATTCCTGTACAGGAACCTGCATGGGAACCTGTGTAGGTCAGCGTAGGAAGCTTAATCCTGTACGGGATCCTGTACAGGAGAACACAGGAAATAAATTCCTGTACAGGAACCTACATGGGAACCTGTGTAGGACAATGTGGGTAGCTTTATCCTGTACGGGATCCTGTACAGGAGAACAGAGCAAATAAATTCGTGTGCAGGTTCCTACATGGGAATGTGTGTGGGTTAACGTGGGAAGCTGAATCCTGTACGCGATCCTGTACGGAAGAACTTAGTAAATAAATTCCTGTACAGGAACCTACATAGGAACCTGTGTTGGTCAACGTAGGAAGCTCAACCCCGTACGGGATTCCGTACGGGAGAACGTAAGAAATAAATTCTTGTACAGGTACCCACATGGGAACCTGTGCGGAATAATGTGCGTAGCTAAGTCCTGTACAGGATCCTGTACAGGAGAACGTAGAAAGTAAATGCCTGTACAGGAACCTACATGGGACTCTGTGAAGGGCAATGTGGGTAGCTAAATCCTGTACGAGATCCTGTACGTGTGAACGCATGAAATGAATTCCTGTACAGGAACCTACATAGGAACCTGTGTGGGACAATGTGGGTAACTGAATCCTGTACAGGATCGTCTATGGGAGAACGCCAGGTATGAATTCCTGTATAGGAATCTACATGGGATAACCCGTGTGGGTCAACGTAGGAAGCCCAATTCTGTGCGGGAGAACGCAAGTAATAAATTCCTGTATGGTAACCTACATGAGAAACTGTGTGGGACAATGTGCATAGCTCAGTCCTGTACGGGATCCTGTACGGAAGAACGTAGGAAATAAATTCCTGTACAGAAACCTACATGGGAACCTCTGTAGGTAAAGTGGTGATTTAGGTATGCGGCCGTGGAGAGACAATAGTGAAGGAAGAATCGGCTGCGATTCGGCCAGTGGGTCCAAATGACGATGGACAATTTTTTTGGTATTACGTTTCGATCCTAATTCGGATCCTCTTCAGATTTATTATTTCTAAAATTACATTTTTTTTTGTCTTATTTTGTATGATATGTTTTACATTATAAGTTTAAATGTTATGTGTCATGACTGACCTGAATTTGTACGGGTAATTTTTTTGGTCATTTAATGAATCTTGGATAATATTCATTATGAATTTATTCTATAAAGACGTGTCATTTTTTTGTGATCCTTGGTGTCTGTGAGAGGGAGGATTTTGATATTTTATTGCTTAGTTTATGTTTTTTGTGAGACTTTTGTGTATGTGTTATTCACCTATGAATTTCATGTTTGATAATTTCCAAGATTCATTTTTGATAAAAATTAACAGTTTTCATTACATGGCGATTCGAGAGCTAAGTAGCGACTGAGTATTAAGGCGAGTGAGGAGGTATTTATATTGATGGGGTAGTGTGATTGAGTATTGAAGAGTGGGGCTGGTTTTTCATGGTTGGGGAAGTTTGCCGTTAGTGATTTTTCTTGCCGGACTGGTCATGTTAACCGGTTTTGGATCGGGTTTAAATTGATAACTGTTAGATTTGGTAATGAATTTTCAATTGATGGATGGTGATTTGAGGTTTTCCCGTTATTATTTTGAGTATTATTAAATTATTGAATTATATACGCTGCTTAGTTTGTCAATGTCGGTTCTAAAATTGATTGCTTTGGGGTGTGCTTTAATTTGTATCATTTCCAGAATTAATCGCTTTTTGAGCCATTTTTCATTATTTAAAATTTTAACGTCGTCAAATTTAAAATTGTGTTTTAGTTCTATTCCGTGTTTTGCTAACGCTGTATTTATTGTGTTAGTGTGTTTTAGACTATTTTTGTGTTCGTTGATTCTCGTTTTTAGGTATCTTTTTGTTTGTCCTATGTACAATGCATCACAATCATTACAATCGATTTGGTAAACTACGTTGGATTTATCCATGTTATCTATTTTATCTTTTGTGGAACCGGTGATGGAGTTAATGTTGTGGTGGTTGTTAATGACTAGTGTTATATTGAATTGTCGAAAAAGGCGGACTAGTTGGTGGTGAATATTTTCAGTATAGGGTAAATTTATTAATCTGGAGGAGTCGAATGCGTTGTCGTTATTTGATTGTGAATGAATTAATCTTAGCCTTCGGTTTATTATTTTTTCTGTGAAGGAGATTGGGTAACAGTTTTGTGTCATTGTGTTTTTGATTAGTTCAATGCTTTTTTGGTGGAAGGATGCGTGTGATAGTTTTATCGCTCTGTCTACCAACATCATGATAATTCCTTTTTTTGCGTAAGAGGGTGGTGAGAGAAGAAGTTTATGAATCGACCTGACCAAGTCGGTTTTCTGTACCAGTCTGTGATTATTGAGTTATTTTTGTGGATTAGCAAGATGTCTAGAAATGGTAATTTGTTGTTTGTTTCCACTTCAACTGTGAACTGTAGTTTAGTGTGGTATGAGTTAAAGATGTTAAGGTTGAATCTATTTTGTCCGTAGGCAGAGCCATAATAATATCGTCTACGTATCTTTTGTAGATTGGTATCGTGAACTTCAGTTTTTCTAAGCAGTTGGTTTCTAAGTCGATCATTACAATGTTTGATACTCTGTAGGTAAACAAGGAAAGCCAAATCCTGTACGGGATCCTGGACAGGGGAACACAGGAAATAAATTCCTGTACAAGAACCTACATGGGAACCTGTGTAGGACAATGTGATTAGCTGAATCCTGTACAGGATCCTGTATGGGATCCTGTTCAGGATCCAAACATTACGAACTCGTATACAGATTCTGATGCCGGCCTCATGTGCAGTGTTCTAAAGCAGGGATCCCGTACGGGTTCCCACGTAAAAATCCGTACGGGTCACATCGTGGGATCCCGCATGGGTTCCCACGTGGTGTTTTGAACAGGGGCCCCGTACGGGTTCCCACGTGAAAACCCGTACGGGTCACCACGTAGGGTCCCGTGCGGGATCCCACGTGGTGTTTTGGAACAGGGAACCGGTACGGGTTCTCACGTAAAAACCCGTACGGGTCACCATGTAGGTCCTGTTCGGGATCCCACGTGGTGTTTTGGAACAG
This sequence comes from Alloplasta piceator, assembly GCA_946863875.1. Lineage (NCBI taxonomy): Eukaryota > Metazoa > Arthropoda > Insecta > Hymenoptera > Ichneumonidae > Alloplasta > Alloplasta piceator. The sequence goes on along the minus strand of OX333081.1, from coordinate 14,151,649 downwards.
GGAGCCCGTACGGGTTCGCATGTAAACATCCGTACGGGTCACCTTGTAGGGTCCTATACGAGAATCCGTGCGGGATCCCACGTGGTGTTTTGGAACAGGGAACCCGTACGGGTTCCCACGTAAAAACCCGTACAGGTCCCACGTGGGATCCCGTACAGGTTACCACGTGGGAACCCGTACGGGTTCCCTGTTCCGCAACACCACATGGGATCCCACGTTGGATCCCGTACAGGTTCCTGCGTGGGAATTTGCAGCAGGGGGGTTATTGTTTTCCTCGACCTGGGCGTATATATAGCTATGAAAATGCGAAAAGCGACGCGCAGCAAGAAAGGGTGTTAGAGTTAATGAGCGTTTTGAATCTCGCGCCTGAAAATGTAAGAGTGGGGGGAAACAAGACGAGCGCGCGAGGAAAAGAAGAGAGAGTAGTGTAAAAAGGATGGCGGAAAATGCCGGTCACGCGGACGCACGGTGCGAATAAAAAAATTTGTGTTGACCGTCCAAAGATTTCAATGAGTATGTTTTAAATAAAGAAAAGACATTACGTCGATTGTGCGTTTTTAATTTCACGTAACATCCGTCTATCCTGCACATGGGTAGATGAAACAAAGGGACCAAAAGGAACCAAAAGTACTCTTGGATTTGTGACAATTATTATTCAAAATAGTGCAATTTACATAGGAAAAAAATAATATATTGTGCAACGCATCATCCTGGTGTAAGTGTGTATATGTATACTCTGATTCAATCATGATGCGATAGATGTGGTTAATATAAACATTTATAAATGTACAATTATTCTTGCAGGCTATACACGCTCGCTGGAAAAGCTGCTTGGCATCACAACGCGTCAGCCTCTTATTTTAATCATCGATCGATTTTTAGTTTTTAGGCACTCACTCTATATCTAAGGAGTGACTATTAGTATCGTCTTCCAAAAACCTACTTCTTATGAAAACAACCATACAAACTTTATACCAACATATGTTGGCATATTATACAAAAACAAAAATTTTTGGATTTTCCGTCCCCTGAGCCGTCCGTCTGCACTCATAACTCAGCAACCCATGAACGGATCCGGTTCAAATTCATAGCACAGTTTTGTTTTACTATAATCTCAAAACGTTTTTTGACTCAATCCATTCAAAGAATGTTAAATATGAAATTTCCCAAAAAAACAGCCATTTTTGAGCAAAAAAGCCATTTTTGTGTCCGTCCAGAGTCAGATCTCCGCAACCTGTGAACCAATGTTTTTGTAACTTATAGACTTACTTTATAGGATCATAAAAAAGTGTCCTGTAGAGTTTGCAGTCTTTACAGTTCTTTGAACTATTTTGTTTTAATGAAAATAACTTTTTTTTCAGTTTTTTACCCGATGCACGAAGATGCGTGAACGAATTTTTTTAATTTTCACCATGTACTTTCATTTTTATACATTTCAACTATTTCAAGAGTTTAAAATGATTCAAACAATTTTAACATAGAATTTTTAATATTTTGTTTTATTCATTTATAACTTTTTGACGTTTTCGCCAAAAAAACACTAATTGGACAAAAATCTTAGACTTTTCGTACTATTTTATGAAATGTCATTTTTCTTTAAAATATAATGATTGATAATTAGTACACTTTCACGCAGTTAATTTTTTTTTTCAGCTATTATTACTTTTATGCAAAAACAAATTATATAAAACATAACCTTATATTTTCCTGTAATATGCGCAATTTTCTCAATGAAAAAAAACATCCCCACACAATACACCACACTACACTCGATCGAATTGCACAAATTGTCACTTCGGAAAATCACATGTCATATTTTTCAACATTATAATTGAAATAAACAATACATACAACGGCCGTGATTACGATGACAGATAAAAATCATCGATAAACGAAAGCGAATTTTGGCTGCATTAAGGGGAATTCTGACACGGGCACACTGTGCTTGAGCGCTGCAAAATCTGGCGTACCCATTGGTCAAAATAAATTTGGGGCGTGGCATTGTGGCGCGCGAAATTCAATTTCACTCATGGGTACACCAGATTATGCAGCACTCAAGCGCAGTGTGCCCGTGTCAGAATTCTATGCCGAAGAAGTTTAAACCCAAACGGATACTGTGAAAAAAAATGTTTGAAAAAAATAACTGTTTTTGAGAAAAAAAAGACGTTTTATGACCATATGTGGTTGTAACTTCAAAGTTCACGAACGAATTTTTCTCTAACTCATACAATGTGTGTATGTGATGATAAACAAACTTCCCACGAAGTATGAATCCAATCCGACATCATTAAGTATGCAATTTTTGCAAAAAACACCATTTTTAACGCAAAATGCTATTTCTGTCTATATGCACTTGGATCTCGAAAATTCACGAAAGAATTTTTCTCTTACTCACACAATGTTTGTGTATGATTGTAAAGAAATGTTCTACGAAGTATGAATCCAATTAGACACCATTAAGGTTAGAATTTTGGCAAAGTGAACACAATTTTCAATGAAAAAACGATCATTTCTATACATATGCACTTTGATCTCAAAAGTTCACGGACGAATTTTTCTCTAACTCACACAATATGTCTATATGATCGTAAACAAATGACCCATGAAGTATAAATCCAATCAGTCACCGTGAAGTTTACGATTTTAGCAAAAAAAATTTTTTTTTCAACAAAAAAATAACTATTTCTATCGATATACACTTGAATCTCGAAAGTTCATGAACGAATTTTTCTCAAACTTTCACAATATTTGTACATGATTATGAAGAAATATCCCACGAAGTATGAACCCAATTAGACACCGCTTAGTTTACAATTTTCAAAGAGAAAAAATTTTTAACAAAAAAAAATACTATTTCTGTCTATATACACTTGGACCTTTAAAGTTAATGGAATGAATAAAGTTTTCAGTTAAACTCGAAGCGAAATTATTTTTCATGGAAATGTCCCTTGAAAACGATTATAATACGAAATTCATTTTTCAAAAAAAATGGAAATGTCATAATTAAAATTTGCGAAATTATTTTCCAGAGATGTTTTCCAAAAATACTTTAGATTCATGACTTATTTTCAGAGATGGGTTTTTGAAATGAAATTTCCTTCCGGATCTAACAAGAATTTGGAGCAAAATTATTTTCTTGAAATCGGAGGAACTGAGAGAAAATCTAGTTTAATCATAGCTCGCTAGATTCGTCGCGTGGGAAATGAACTCGAGATTGGGAGGATTTATTCCTGATGGTCAAATAGGTCATGATGAAAATCACAATAGGGAGTACGACAATGACTGTGATCCCTAACCACGCTGTTAATTCTTCCGCTTTAATCATCTCGAGGTTAACGTTAAATAATTGAATAGGAAAACAATTTCAGAATGAACCGTCACCCTTTCCGCAAGAACCTTTTATCAGCAGAAGCATGATCTATTAACAGGCTACATGAAATAAAAGAAGACCGAAAAGGAAATTGCAATTTTCAATTGGAATATCTCCGATTCGCAGATTGAAGCTCTTGAACTTTCAAAGTATCGAAAGCTTTGTATGGTTAGAGTATATCACATGGAAGAGAGTCATCATGAGCTGGACATAACGGGGTCCAAAATAAATTTCATATCAATGCAGAGAATAAATTAATTGGAAAATTGAATTTTTTTTTAAATGAAAAATTGATACGAAAATTTCGCAAAAATTCGGAGACGGAAATTAGACAACCCACCGTGAGGCGTACTCGCGGGAGGTCGAGAGCATGTTCCCCTGGGTTTCCAGATCCTCATGCGAAAGACATATTTTGATTTTTTTCTTCCTTACCTTGTGTTGTTCTCTTTGGAGAGGTGAGAAATGGCAGACGAACTGCAAGGCCGATGGATCGAACGATATAGATGAGCCCAGAGACTATGAGTTGAACAATGGAGATGAGTCCAAGAATGAGAGCTCGAAGGACGGGGATGAATCCAGAGAAAACGACAAGTCGAACGATAAAGACGAATCCCAAAAAATGATGTATCGCAAAATAGCTCGATGCGACGAAGGGATAGGCGATTCGAGGATATTCAGCACAGTGTTTGCGAAATTTTGTTGCTTATATTTCCCACAGTAACTTAACACAAGGATTTACAGATTTCTTTTTCACACAATTCACACGATGACAGTCGTTGTAAGATGAATCCCGCACAATATTTATGATAACGTCAATGGATAATCAAAGCCGTAGCTCGATATAGCGATGAGCAAAATTACTAAAGTACGCGTAAACGTTTAATTAATTTTGAAAGAAACGATTAGAATTATTAATCCGTAGCTGGCTCAATCGATTAGAGATAATTATTAGAATTCACCCAATTGTTAAAAATGGAAAAGGAAAAAAAAAGAAAATTATATTAAACGAAACCACGCTCTTGAAGTTCTATGAAATTTTATGAGGATTAAAACACAAGAATATAACATTTTTGCACGGAAATCACACTTCCAAGATATTCGTGCAGACGACAACTCAAATTATAATGTTTGAGAAAAACGCGGAGATGAGTGTCGTGAACGGTGTAAGGTCACGGAAAATTCGGTGATCAATGCGGTAATTGTGCCTTGTGACACGCGTTTTTATAAGCATGACACGCTTAGCTTCGGGAAGGGGTATTTGGTCCCTTGTCTCCAAGACGTTCACGCCTTGGTTCTCCCCTCCGCCTCGCTGGTCATCCCAGTTTTTACAATAATTAAACTATAATTAAACTTAATTTTTATACCAAATTACTTTCATTCTTCCATACTTTTATAATGCGCATGTTTCAGGACAGTTATCAATTTTTAATTTTCATTTTTTATGTAAATACTCGCGCGTACAGAGAGTCAAGGGATCTTTTTCGCTTTCCTTCTCTCTTACTCCCGCCCTCGCTTGGGCTCTCGCCGCGCTCTAGGCCCCGCCACGGAGGCTCTGACCATCTCTCTCTTCTCTTTCGCTCTCGCATGCGCGCTCGGACTCTCCCACTCATCGATACTTCCGATTGGCTTAATTTTCGGCTATGACTCTCTCACTCTCTTTCTTATGACAAATTCATATTTCTTTCTCCTTCTTTGCTCTACTGCTCTGCATTTCCTCTTTTCTCTTCGACTCCTCCCATCGTTTCCTTGCAAGAGAGGGAGAGTGTTTTGATTAACAAATTTTACTTTCATTTAAATGAATTATTTTATATGTTGATGATTCTAATAATTTCTTTCAATAAACCGTATTATAATTTCCAAAGAATTTGATGTTTTTATAATCTCGAAATTGTAAACTTTCACATATTTATTGAACTGATTTTCTATGGAGAGGAAAAAAAAATGCGCTGATATAATTATTATAATGAATATCTTAACATTTCAATTACTTCTGTCAATAAAGATTAAAGGATCCAAAGATTAAATTGACAAATTATTAGAAAAGATAAAAAAATTCTTATTTGAATTTTATCATTTAAAATAATAATTTCATCATTTTAATTAAACCCTTTATTTGAATTTTACTACTTGAAATCATCATTTTAAAATAAAATCTGTATTATTGGAATTTCATGATTTAAAATAAAATTTTTATGTAAATTCTATCATTTGAAATAAATAAATTTTTGTATTAGCCTGGAACAAATCATTCATACATGCATTCATAATTAATAATAATTCGCACGTATTCTTTGAGGCGAAATTTCTCTTGAGATATTTAATTTGCCTTCTCATACAAAAAAGAAATGCTTTTGAATATTACTCGTGCCCATATATGGCGTGTATCCTCTGCAGCGGACCGTTGTGCGAGAGAGAACGACGCGATTCAAGGGGGCAGCGGGCCTCGTGTCGTCCGCGGGGCGCGAGGAGATTTCCTCGGACCCTTGGACAAACACTCACGCCCCACTGTGGGTAGATTCACAGAAAAATCGGCAAAACTAGGCCGATGTGCGTACTGAAAAATGCAATGGTGATTCTTAAGTTTTTAACCTCGCTGATTTCAAATCTGGAATCAAAATTTCGAAAAAACAAAATGGCGGACCGGAAGTAACTATCTGCGTTACTAAAAAGAATCCGATTTGAGTAGGGATCGGTAAATTAGCGGTTTGAAAGTCACTGATTAAAAATCTCAAATCCAAATTTTGAAAAAACAAAATGGCAGACCGGAAGTGACTATCTGCGTTACTAAAAAGCATCCGATTTGAGTAGGGATCGGTAAATTTGCAGTTTAAAAGTCACTTATTGAAAATCTTTAATTAAAATTTCGAAAAAACAAAATGGCGGACCGGAAGTGACTATCTGCATTACTAAAAAGCATCCGATTTGTGTAGGGATCGGTAAATTTGCGGTTTAAAAGTCACTTATTGAAAATCCTGAATCAAAATTTCGAAAAAAAACAAAATGGCGAACCGAAAATATATTTTTATCTCACTCATAAGCAACTTTTGCTATCAGAAATCAATATTTGTGTTTTGAAGGTTGTTTTTTATAAATTTTGAATGAGATTTGGGGAAAACAAAACGATTGTCTGGAAGTGAGGGAAAGTTTTCAAATAATTTCGGAAAATTAGTTATAAATCATTTTTAACGAATTTTATTGCTAAATACATTTGAAACAGCAATCGACACTTAACGAATTAAATTTTACCGAAAATAATACGTGCGTTACATAGAATAATTAATAATTAATAATAATAATAATAATAATATTAATTATTAATAATTATTCCTGATTTCAATATTAATCATAATCGTCAGCGTCGGAATCGCGATCGCCGTCGTCAGAGGAATTGGTGGATTCTGATTCGTCACTCGTGTATTCCATTAATTCACCTAAACCATACTTATCGCGAGAACTATCGGTACAGAGCAAAAGTTGCAATGCTTCTGGTGGTAAACTTTTTGCTTTTTTCGGATACTGCTTGCCCATGCTCGATATGTACGGATCTGAAGTTGAGAGGAGTCGATTGAAAACGTCTTGCATGGTCGCTGTTCTCGAGTGTTTTCGAGCAAAACACTCGCGATATTTTTTAATATCCTTGTTACGGGCTTCCTGTGCGTCTTCTGACATTTGCCCGATAGGAAGCGGGGACCATTCAATTATCAAAGGACCGTGAATCAAAACTTTGTGAACCGTAGTTGGCATGCAGTACCAAGAATACAAAGTTACGAACATTTCGGCGGTTTCAAGACTATATTGTTTGAAAGCAGTTACATTTACGGCAAAGCCACTTGAAAGAACTTGCAATATTATGTGGAATCTTTTCATAATATTCTCGTCCAAACCCAAAATTCTTGATGAAATTTGAGTATTTTCGAAAAAACGTCGCGCAGTGTTTCCGTCGTTACTGCTACCAAACCCTTGTTTCGGTTTATCAACATCAAGATGCAACTCTTTCTTGAATGCGGCTTGAATAACTCGTTTTCGCTCAGCAACTACTTTTTTTTCTTCATCTTTTCGAGTTTGCCACTTGTGAACACCGATTTTATAGCCGATGTGCAAGAAGCACTCAAAAAAACGGATCCACGCATGCAACGTTGATAATCCAAGTTCGAGTCGAGTTCTGTCAACGTCTACAGTTTTCATCAGCTCTATGTCATTAAATTGCGATGATGTGAGATTGCATATATAGCAACGCATTGCGGATTTTGTATTTGTCACGGAGTTGCAAACTTTGCCGTCAATCATAGTGAAATACAGCTCGTATTTAACAGTAACTTCCTTCCCGTCAATAAATGTCGTAAAAGGGGTGAGAGACTCGATCTGATTATCAACGTGTTGCCGTTCCTGAATCGTTGACGACACAGTTTCTTTTAAAAATTGAATTCTAATAGGGCGACAATACCGTGGAGATGAGGGCCTGGGATTTTTCCAAAGGACGAATTCTTTTTTTGAGATATCCGATCCTAAAATTTGCAATGGAGCTAAAGACGTTAAAAATATACTCGCATCAGAACTCTCAGCATTCGTAAACTTTTGTTTGTATTCACTGTGCCCAGAGCTTCCATCACAACCCCATTTACAAATTAGTCTTAAATTCTTCGATTCTTCAGGGCGCAAAGAGTTAATCACGTCAGTTTGCAACTTTAGAATTCTGTCGCAAGTGTGATCAATCAAAGACTGTAATTTCACTTCGGCTAAAGTCTCAGTTACCGTTATATCTGAAGGGTAACAACGGTTTTTAGCAGCAACGACTTTTGCGTACGATGGATAAATAGCAACTTTTTTATTTCTCAAAGATCGCCTGATGTCTATGTATTGCTGTTTTGTTAGTTTTGCATTTACAAAATCTATCAGTGCTTCATCTCCAGACATCTCAACTAGCCGTGGATCTATCGACGATTCATATGCTGTTCGGTATCTCGCAGCTCTTGAGGAAGATTTTGTTGTGATGTTTTTTAAAATAGTGGCAGCATCATTTAATCCTGCAGAACTGAGTCTCATCCTGGTGGCCAAACTTAATTCCTCCACGCAATGCTTTTCACTGACTTCTAAAGCCCTTCTTTTCTTGGTACGTTCACTCGACTCTTCGAAACTCAATTTTCGAGGTCGCCCAGATACACCTGAAGTTGATGGCTCTCCAATTGGTTTCGTACAATTCTGAAAAAAATAGCGCGAGCGTTATACTATACATCTTGACCCATAACTCGAGTTTTCGAAACATCAATAAAATTAATTACCAAAATAGTTATTGAAGTTTGCAACCATTTTTCGTTTTTTTTTTTAAATGCATCGTGGCTTCTGTGCACTTCGAGCCATCTACTCTTGATATTACAAAGTAATTTTTTTAATGAATCCTTTTCATTGTTGTCAATCGTGAAAGATTCGGATGACTCAAGAGTAATTTTTTCCTCAAAAATCTGAAGTTGCTCATCCAGGCACAATTTAAATTTCTCCTTAATCATTCCAAAAATATCCTGATAAGTGCACATGTAATCCATGGCACGTGAACCTAGAATAAAACAAGTATGATAAACATTTACTAAAAATGAATGTGTTCATGGGAAAAATTTTAATCTAATTGTAAATGATAGAATAAATTATTGTAACATTTTGAACACCCGTTACATGAATCATGACTCTTTACGAATAGATCACTGGGTAGAAAATTATTTTATATTCCACAAGGACCGGCTATTGTCCCCAGTAGGTATACGTTTACCTGCTGGGGACTATGCGCCCAGCCTGAACAAAGAAGCCAAGCGTTGCGCGACATAAGAATTCCGGTTCCCAAAGCCAGATATGCAACAATCTGCAGAATTTTTTTTATAAATTCTAATCTTAATAACATTATCAATAGGCTACAATGTTTAAAAGTCTGGGATCTCCTGGGATCACAACTATTTTTATACTTCTTTTGGAAAAATAAATTTACAAGCTTGCTTAAAATGCATACATTGAACACTCTTTTATACATACAATATTTCAAATTTCAAAAAACTATTTGACATGATAATATTCTGCATACCTTCAAGATTATCTCCCATTTTACCGATTTGAAATCGGTAGCGTAGAACAAAATATATTTCACTTTGCGCGAATCGAAAATTTCAGCGTACAAAATCGCTACGTTCTTCACTCTCGAACGGTCGAGTTCAGACTGTCGTAAGTCGAGTACCGCGAAGGGTAGGGACCGGTCCTTTTACAATAGGGCGTACAAATACCTGGTCTTTGAAATGACATACATAGAAATACGAAATGAGAACACTCAATTTTTGGGTTTTGCCGATTTTTCTGTGATTCTGCCCACAGTGCGCCCGCTCAATTCTCTCTCGCACGGACTTATTTTTCTTTAGGGGTTGATAAATTTAATTACGCCCGGATGTTTAATATATTTGATATGTTCTTCTGCTTGAAAATCTTAACTATAAACGTTGGAAATAAATAGATATTGGGTTGGCACTGAAGTGCGCCTTATCTCCAAGCGATTTGCTTTCTCTTTCCACGCAGGGTGACTAATTGTTGAAGAGCCACGTATGTGCTCTTCACGACACAGTGGTGTTCCTTTCTTTCGTCATTTTTCTGTCCGCATGTTCCTTTCCCTTTTTTCCCTTTTCTACCCCAATAAATCATCGCAAAACCCATCCATCTTGAAACTTTCAAGCAGCGAAATTCAATATTCTCAAGACGAATTTTTCCTCTGCGTTTTCTATGTTTGTTTTTTTCCTTTCCTTAAAAAAAATGAATCTATTTTTTGTTTCAACTGACCTGACCCAGGCCATTTAGAATTGACTTTACTTTATTGTCCTATTTTTCGGACTTTCGGGATGTCAAAATTCTTACGTTAAAAAAAAGTGAAAAGGAAGAACCACTGATCGCACGTATTAATATCATTACTCGACGTATCATTTATGACAGCATCGGTGTGGATACACGCTAGTGTGCGTGAGTATCTCGAATTTATTCTCGGCCTAGTGTGTGTGCCACGCGCATTCAAAGATTTTAATGCCCGCGTCGCTTGGCCCCACAAAGGCCCCACGAATTCTCCTTGATGGTATGCGTTGATGCGTGAGGCGTCAACGCTGTCGCTATGGCCTGTAATTCGAGAATTGGTGGGAATATGACCACCGTAAGGATAGATCCTCGCCTCGACCGTGTTCCCCTCTCATGCGCATTTTTCCTCGAGAATTACCCGAAATAGGTAAACCCGTCGACGATGAGAAATCCCGAAAGTCGCGGGATGTAACAGAAGTGTGTGCAATGGACACGTATTTTTTTTAGATGGCTCGATTGGTTGTTCAAAAGCTATGCTTTATTTTGTTAATAATTTTTTTTTGTTTTTGCTTCAATAAGCTCCTAAACTTTAATATTCCAGAAAATACTCTGAAGTGTGTATAATAGACACGTATTTTTTTGGTGGTTCGATTAGTTGTTCCAAAACTATGCTTTGTTTTATAAAGAACATTTTTTTTTTAGAAAAATCAATTATTGTGGAAAATCACTCTCCCAAATTGTTTCTCTGAAATTTGTAGATATAAGAACATCTACAATAATAATGTTCATGTTTAGGAGTTTATTGGAGCAAAAACAAAAAAAAATTATTAATAAAACAAAACATAGCTTTGGAACAACTAATCGAGCCAAATAAAATAAAATACGTGTCTATTGTACATGCTTCACAATATTTTCTGAATTTTGTTGACAAATCGAAAGTGACATACCAACCGAAAAAAATCATTTTCGTAGAGTTTTTATAAAAATGGACATTTTTGAAATTCAAATAATTCCAAAAAGAATTTTTTTATCGCTTTCATGTAAAACTGCAACTTTTTTGTCTAAAACATTTTCCTATTTAATCGTATGCTTTTAAGATATGTATAAAAGTACTTTGAAAAATTTTAAATTTCGTAAAATCCCAAAAAATGCGATCCGCAAGTTTTGGACATATTTACACTACTTTTTTTCAAATAATTAAATAATTTCATAAAATGTCAATTTCTTTGAGAGTGGACAACTTTTTGACCGTTCGAAATGGCATGAAAAATGCCTCATGTATTTTTGTTATTTACATAGCTTATGAACTGGTTGTATTAGAAACAAATTTCAAAAAAAGACAATTCGATTATTTCCATTTCATCTATCCCCAACGGGATTCGGAGCTGCGACCTGCCCATCTAGCCTACCTAACAATCTAACACGCTACTTATTACGCTACGGAATACTTATGGATTCTCTTTACTCACATCATATATTAGTGGTGACATGCCATGGGAAAAGAGTGACATTTGAATATTATATATGGGGCATTCCACGTTAAATCGACCGCTTATGAACCCGACCCCTTTCGATTTGGCTGCAACTTTTTCATCTTTTTCGACCACGACAAAACATTTTCCAGAACATTTTAAAAGTTGTGAATACAAAAAAATGGCTATTTCTATTTTAAATGTCCATAACTTTCTAAACAATGGAATTATCGTGACATTTTTTTGAAACTTTTTCTTTTTTAATGCATTTTTTCGAAGAAAAAAAATCTTCAAAACTATTCAGACCAATCTTTATCGTTTTTTTTTAATTTTTCGAAAAAAATGCAAATTTTTTCGATTATAGTCATTTTTTATTTGTTTTCTTGTATTCATTTGAGACTTTGACATTTGATGCAAGTTCTCCAAAATTGTCAAAGTGGGATTATTTTTTCTTTCATTTAAAGAAACGAATGTTTGTCAACTCAGCTTATTTATCATAAAACCACTCTGGGGATTTGTGAGGATGTAGAGGGAACTTGAAGGTTAAAAAAAAGAAATAATAAATGGATTTAGAAGTTAAGGATTAAAAAAAAAATTATATTTATTTTCCAAATGTCCATAACTATTTTAAAAATTGACTTACGAAATTTTGGTTTCTACGTGAACTTTTCAGAAAACCATAAAAAAAATTATTCAGACCGAACTTCGTTGGGTTTTTTTAATTTTCGGAAAAAAAAACAAATATTTCTCGATGATTACCATTTTTTTTTTTTTTTATTTTTCCTTTAGAAACTTTGACATTTTCTGCAAGTACTCCGAAAATTTGAGTGTGGGATAATATTTTTTTTTTCAATTTAATAAAATGATAATTTTCAACTCAGCTTACTTCTCATAAAACCACTCTGAGAATTTATGAGGATGTAGGGGGAACTTCAAAGTTAAAAGATAACTAATAAATGAAATCCAAAAGTTATAAATTTACAGAAAAATGCTATTCATTTTACAAATGGCCATAACTTTTAAAAAAATTGACTTATCGGGACGTTGTTTTCCAATTTTTGTTTTTCAGTGTACTTTTTAGGAAAACATTTGAAAAAATTATTCAGACCGAACGTCATTAATTTTTAAATTTTCGAAAAGAAACTAATATTGCTCGCTGATTACCCCCCTCGAAAAGAGCTAAGAATTTCTTGTTGACGGCATTTGAGAGCTTCAAATAGCTTAAAAATCAGGGACCCAAACGATGCGTCTAACTAAGGAAACAAAAATGAAGCTCTAATTTTTGTTAATTCGAGACTAGCAATACTACTTAAAAAATTTGATTTTCTTCAAAACAAATAGAGCTAAGATTTTGTTTTCAACGGTATTTGAGAGCTCAAAAATAGCCCGAAATTAAGGCACCCGAGCAATGCGTCTAAGTATGGAAATAAAAAAGAGCGCTAATTTTTGTCAACGTTGAGTTAGCAGCACGACATTGAAAATTCGATTTTCTTCGAACCAAAAAGTGCTAACCTTTTTTTTTTGAGGGTATTTGAGACTTTAAAAATAGCTCATACTTCCGGGACCCGAACGATGCGTCTAGGCATGGAAACAAAAAAGGAGCGCTAATGTTTGTTAACTTCAGGCTAGAAAACACGACATTAAAAATGTTATTTTCTTTGAAACAAAAAAAGCTAAAAAAAATTTCTCAACGGTATTTGAGAGATCAAAAATAGCTTATAATTCCGAGACCCGAACGATGCGTCTAATTATGAAAACAAACAAGGAGCGCTAATTTTTGTTAACTCAAGACTAGCAACACGATATCAAAAATTCGATATTTTTGAAACAAAAGGAGCTAAGAAATTTTTTTGAACGGTATTTGAGAGTTTAGAAATAGCTTATACTTCAGGGATCCGATCGATAAGTCTAGGTATGGAAACAAAAAAGGAGCGCTAATTTTTGTTAACTTCAGGCTAGCAACACGACATTAAAAATTTAATTTTCTTCGAAATAAAAAGAGCGAAGAATTTTTTTCAACGGTATTTGAGAGTTTAAAAATAGCTCATACTTTAGGGACCCGAACGATGCGTGTAGGTATGGAAACAAAAAAGGAGCGCTAATTTTTGTTAATTTCAGGCTAGCGATACGACATTAAAAATTCGATTTTCTTCGAAACAAGAAGTGCCAACCGTTTTTTGCAACAGTATTAAAGTGTGTGTGTGAAGTTGGCCCCCCAATTTCGCGATAAAAAAAAACAACGTGAGTTCTAGTTGCCCTTCACATAGTTCTGGAGTTCTACATGCTTAAGATCAATAGTTCTGTTTATTTTCCACGGGAAATTGATTATTGAACTTAATAGGGGGCCAACTTCACAAAACAAAAAAAATGCGTGGTCATACCAACCAAAGTATTGGTCGGATCAGAAAAAGTTATTGGGATAAGTTGTAGAACTCTTTGGGGGGCAAACAGAACTCTGAAAAAATTTCGAATTTGGAAAAAAAAAAAATTTTTTTTGACAAATTTTTTGTTCGATCTCATATGTATATAACGCAATTTCTAGCTGCCCCCCATAGAGTCCTGATGTTCTATATACTTTTTATCAATAGTTCTGCTGATTTTTCAGTCCAGAGTTTTTTTTTACCTTAATGAGAGACTCACTTTCCAAATCGGAAACTTGTGCTCATACTAAGAAAAGTATTTCTTGGATCAGAAAAAGTTATGATGCTAAATTGTAGAACTCTTTAGGGGCAAACAGAACTCATTAGAAAAATTTCAAATTTTGGAAAAAAACTTTTTTTTTTTCAAATAAATTTTTTGAGCCCATATGAATATAATGCGAGTTCTAGCTGCCCCCCATGGAGTTCTGATGTTCTATGTTCTATATCTGATTTTTCGCTCGAGAGTTTATTTTGAAATTTAATGAGAGGCTAACTTTCCAAATCCGAAACTTTGAGTGCTCATACTAACCGAAGCATTGCTCGGATCACAAAAAGTCATGAGAATAAATAATATAACTTTTTGGGGGGCAAACAGGACTCATTAGAAAATTGTCCAATTTAAAATTTTTTTTTTTTTTTTTTTTTAATAAATTTTTTAATCTCATATGAATATAACCCGAGTTCCAGCTGCCCCCCATGTAGTTCTGATGTTCTATATACTTTTTATCAATAGTTCTGCTGATTTTTTCCTCGAGTGTTTTTTTTAAATTTAATGAGAGGCTTACTTTTCAAATCCGAAACTTTTTGTGCTCATACTAACCGAAGCATTGCTCGGATCAGAAAAAGTCATTGGGATAAATAATAGAACTCTTTGGGGGGCAAACAGAACTCTTTAGAAAAATATCCAATTTTGAAAAAAACTTTTTTTTTAAACTATATTTTTGGATCCCATACGAATGTTCTAGCTGCCCCTCATGAAGCTCTGATGTTCTATATACTTTTTATCAATATAGATCTGTTGATTTTTCAGTCCAAAGTTTTTTTTCAAATTTAATAAGAGACTCACTTTCCAAATCCAAAAATTTGGGTGCTCATACTAAACAAAGTATTGCTCGGATGAAAAAACGTTATGAGGATAAAATGTAGAACTCTTTGAAGGGCAAACAGAACTCTTGGGAAAAATTTCGAATTAGAAAAAAAAAATTATTTTTTTGTTACATAAATTTTCTGATTTCATATTAAAAAAACGCGAGTTCTAGCTGCCCCCCAAAGAGTTGTGATGTTCTATATACTTTTTATCTATAGTTCTGCTGATTTTTCGATCGAGTTTTTTTGAAATTTAATGAGACGCCAACTTTCCAAATCCGAAACTTTGAGTGCTCAAACAAACCAAAGCATTGCTCGGATCTAAAAAAGTCATTGGGAAAAAAAAAATCTCGAAAAAAAATTTTTTGATCCAATATTAATATAACGCTAGTTCTAGCTGCCCCACCCCCCCACGGATTTTTAATGTTCTACAGGGTAACAATTCGGGGGTGGCCATGCTTTTTTAAACCGATTTATAGTGCGATTTTGACTGATTTTAAGTACGTATCGCGAACGATTTTGTCCGCTCTCTTTAAAAAAAAATATGGCATAATTATCCGATTCGTAGTTTTTGCTGTGGAAAAAATTTTTTTTCGAAAAAAAATCGGAAATGCATTTAAAAAATGTATTATTAAAGTTCATATTTTTCCAAATCCAGACCACTCGTACTAAAGTGCTTTACATATTTTTTTCGCTGTGAAAAAAAATATCAAAGTTGACGAAAAATCATGAATTTCATCGAACAAAGGTGCCGCGTGAAGTGCGCTGTGCTATTCTCCCGTCAGTCGGTCTGAGCACACGGCTGTCAAGTTTGCCGCGATCGAAGTGACTAAATGTCATTCGCAATGACATTTCCGAATCACTTCGGACGAAAAATTCGCATGACAGGGGAATGGTAATACCGCGAGAGAATTCGAAACTCTTGAGATCTCGTCAAGACAATATTTTTGTGATTGAAAAAAAACGTTTAAAAAAAACGTCGAAATTGTTCATATTGCACAAAAATTGAATTTGCAAAAAATATGAAAAAAATCTCTTGGTCAGAGCGACAATTAGCATTTGACGAGTTTTGCGATCGCTAATTACGAATCGGCAATGCAATTTTCTAAATCAAAAATAGCGGACTAAAAATGCAAAAAATGTACTCGATGAAAGCACAATTAAGTGGCTTTCCAAAATTTTTGGGCTCGCTAATAACGAATTTGCCATGCGAATTTTGAAATTAAAAATAGCGGAACCGATATGGTAGACCAAAAATGCAAAAAATTTTGGGGTCGCTGATTACAAACGTTCTGTGAGAACAAGATTGCATGTGACTTGCATGTTCAAGACTTTTCATCCAAATACACACCCTACCTGACCTGAGCAAAAATATTTCTTCATAACGTACAATACGTTCACATGCTTGAAGTGGACTTGATACCTTGAAAAAATTGAAATAACAATAACAGTGGCGTTCTGTGAGAACAAGAGTGAATGTGGCTCGCACGACTTTTCAATTTAATACTCATTCTACCTTACCTATAGAACAAGCTTACCTATAGCTCAACAGAAACAAGACCAATGATTTTTTTGTTATTTTTCGAAAAAAGAATAGTCTGTCACGATGTTAGAAGCCTATGTTTAACTACCCAATATCCGTGGACCGGTGAGAACATGAGTTTTTTAAATATTGGAGCACGTAAGTGATCAGTAGACGATCGCTCATTGTGGGTTAAATACCGCACCGGAAAATATGACGGAAATGATGAAGTCTGGTATGAAAACGTAACCGGATGAGGTTTGCGGAGATAGTACAGCTCGGTCCAGCGTTCTATCTTCTTAACCCACAAAAACAAACAATGTTATTATCTAGTCTGTTTATTTCTTTATAAGGAACATTAATCCGACATGGACTTGACACCGCTGAGACTTCCCCGATCGTATTGATACAGCAAGATGTAGAAAATGGCTAAATTTTACATTGCGAGCTGGTCACGTTAATCGAACTGCAACACTATTATAACCCAACGTGCGACTTTGTTTTCGGACTGTCTTTATTCCTAACGTATAAAACGATCACATGCTTGAAGTGGACTTGATACCTTGAAAAAATTGAAATAAAAATAACAATAGCGTTCTGTGTGAACAAGAGTGCATATGGCTCGCATGACTTTTTATTTTAATACTCATTCTACCTCACGTATGGAACAATCTGTTTGCTTCGAATTTTCCAAAACTACAGTGTCTTTGTTTGCTTTAATATCCTGAATTATGTACTAGTTCAACAGAAACAAGACCAATAATATTTAATTATTTTTTTAAAAAAGAGTAGACTGTCACGATGTTAGAAGCCTGTGTTTAACTACTTAATATCCGTGGACCAGTGAGAACATGAGTTTTTTAAATATTGGAGCACGTAAGTCATCAGTAGACGATCGCTCATTGTGGGTTGAATACCGCACAGGAAAATATGACGGAAATGGTGAAGTCTGGTATAAAAACGTAACCGAATGAGGCTTGCGGAGATAGTACAGCTGGGTCCAGCGTTCTGTCTTCTTAACCCACAAAAACAAACAATGTTATTATCTAGTCTGTTCATTTCTCCATAAGGCACATTAATCCGACATGGACTTGACACCGCTGAGACTTTCCCGATCGTATTGATACAGCAAGATGTGGAAAATAGCTAAATTTTACGTTGCGGGCTGGTCACGTTAATCGAACTGCAACACTATTATAACCCAATGTGCGACTTTGTTTTCGGACTGTTTCTCTTCATAACGTATAAAACGATCACATCCTTGAAGTGGACCTGATACCTGAAAAAAATTGAGATAAAAATAATAATAGCGTTGTGTGAGAACAAGAGTGCATGTAGCTCGCATGGATTTTTATTTTAATACTTATTCTACCTCACGTATGGAACAATCTGGTTGCTTCAAATTTTCCAAAATTACAGTGTCTTTGTTTGCATTAATATCCTGAATTATGTACTAGTTTATCAGAAACAAAACCAATAATATTTGGATATTTTTCGAAAACGAGTAGTCTGTCACGATGTTAGAAGCCTGTGTTTAATTACTTAATATCCGTGGACCAGTGAGAACATGAGTTTTTTTGATATTGGAGCACGTAAGTGATCAGTAGACAATCGCTCATTGTGGGTTAAATACCGCACAGGAAAATATGACGGAAATGGTGAAGTTTGGTATAAAAACGTAACCGAATGAGGCTTGCGGAGATAGTACAGCTCGGTCCAGCGTTCTGTCTTCTTAACCCACAAAAACAAACAATGTTATTATCTAGTCTGTTTATTTCTTCATAAGGAACATAATTCCGACATGGACTTGACACCGCTGAGACTTTCCCGATCGTATTGATACAGCAAGATGTAGAAAATGGCTAAATTTTACGTTGCGGGCTGGTCACGTTAATCGATCTGCAACACTATTATAACCCAATGTGCGACTTTGTTTTCGGACTGTCTTTCTTCATAACGTATAAAACGATCACATCCTTGAAGTGGACCTGATACCTTGAAAAATTTGAAATAAAAATAACAATAGCGTTGTGTGAGAACAAGAGTGCATGTGGCTCGCATGACTTTTTATTTAAATACTTATTCTACCTCACGTATGGAACAATCTGGGTGCTTCAAATTTTTCAAAACTACAGTGTCTTTGTTTGCTTTAATATCCTGAATTATGTACTAGTTCGACAGAAATAAGACCAATAATATTTAATTATTTTTTTAAAAAAGAGTAGTCTGTCACGATGTTAGAAGCCTGTGTTTAATTACTTAATATCCGTGGACCAGTGAGAACATGAGTTTTTTTGATATTGGAGCACGTAAGTGATCAGTAGACAATCGCTCATTGTGGGTTAAATACCGCACAGGAAAATATGACGGAAATGGTGAAGTCTGGTATAAAAACGTAACCGAATGAGGCTTGCGGAGATAGTACAGCTCGGTCCAGCGTTCTGTCTTCTTAACCCACAAAAACAAACAATGTTATTATCTAGTCTGTTCATTTCTCCATAAGGCACATTAATCCGACATGGACTTGACACCGCTGAGACTTTCCCGATCGTATTGATACTGCAAGATGTAGAAAATGGCTAAATTTTACGTTGCGGGCTGGTCACGTTAATCGAACTGCAACACTATTATAACCCAATGTGCGACTTTGTTTTCGGACTGTCTTTCTTCATAACGTATAAAACGATCACATTCTTGAAGTGGACCTGATACCTTGAAAAATTTGAAATAAAAATAACAATAGCGTGTTCTGTGAGAACAAGATTGCATGTGGCTCGCATGACTTTTCATTTTGATACTCATTCTATCTTACTCATGGAACAATCTGTTTGCTTCGAATTTTCCAAAACTACAGTGTCTTCGTTTGCTTCAATATCCTGAGATGGGTACTATTTCAACCGAAACAAGACTAATAATATTTGATTATTTTTTGAAAAAACAGTAGTCTGTCACGATATTAGAAGCCTGTGTTTAACTACTTAATATCCGTGGACCAGTGAGAACATGAGTTTTTTAAATATTAGAGCACGTAAGTCATCAGTAGACGATCGCTCATTGTGGGTTAAATACCGCACAGGAAAATATGACGGAAATGGTGAAGTCTAGTATGAAAACATAACCGAATGAGGCTTGCGAGATAGTACAGCAGGGTTCAGCGTTCTATCTTCTTAACCCACAAAAACGAACAATGTTATCATCTAGTCTGTTCATTTCTTCATAAGGAACATAATTCCGACATGGACTTGACACCGCTGAGACTTTCCCGATCGTATTGATACAGCAAAATGTAGAAAATGGCTAAATTTCACATTGCGGGCTGGTCACGTTAATCGAACTGCAACACTATTATAACCCAACGTGCAACTTTGTTTTCGGACTGTCTGTCTTCATAACGTATAAAACTATCACATCCTTGAAGTTGACCTGATACCTGAAAAAAATTGAAATAAAAATAATAATAGCGTTGTGTGAGAACAAGAGTGCATGTAGCTCGCATGACTCTTTATTTTAATACTTATTCTACCTCACGTATGGAACAATCTGGTTGCTTCAAATTTTCCAAAATTACAGTGTCTTTGTTTGCATTAATATCCTGAATTATGTACTAGTTCAACAGAAACAAGACCAATAATATTTGGATATTTTTCGAAAACGAGTAGTCTATCACGATGTTAGAAGCCTGTGTTTAACTACTCAATATCCGTGGACCAGTGAGAACATGAGTTTTTTTGATATTGGAGCACGTAAGTGATCAGTAGACAATCGCTCATTGTGGGTTAAATACCGCACAGGAAAATATGACGGAAATGGTGAAGTCTGGTATGAAAACATAACCGAATGAGGCTTGCGAGATAGTACAGTACAGTCCAGCGTTTTATCTTCTTAACCCACAAAAACGAACAATGTTATTATCTAGTCTGTTTATTTCTTCATAAGGAACATAATTCCGACATGGACTTGACACTGCTGAGACTTTCCCGATCGTATTGATACAGCAAAATGTAGAAAATGGCTAAATTTTACATTGCGCGCTGGTCACGTTAATCGAACTGCAACACTATTATAATCCAATGTGCGACTTTGTTTTCGGACTGTCTTTCTTCATAACGTATAAAACGATCACATCCTTGAAGTGGACCTGATACCTTGAAAAATTTGAAATAAAAATAACAATAGCGTGTTCTGTAAGAACAAGATTGCATGTGGCTCGCATCACTTTCCATTTTAATACTCATTCTATCTTACCCATGGACCAATCTGTTTGCTTCGAATTTTCCAAAACTACAGTGTCTTCGTTTGTTTCAATATCCTGAGATGGGTACTATTTCAACCGAAACAAGACTAATAATATTTGATTATTTTTTGAAAAAACAGTAGTCTGTCACGATGTTAGAAGCCTGTGTTTAACTACTTAATATCCGTGGACCAGTGAGAACATGAGTTTTTTGAATATTAGAGCACGTAAGTGATCAGTAGACGATCGCTCATTGTGGGTTAAATACCGCACAGGAAAATATGACGGAAATGGTGAAGTCTGGTATGAAAACATAACCGAATGAGGCTTGCGAGATAGTACAGTACGGTCCAGCGTTTTATCTTCTTAACCCACAAAAACAAGCAATTTTATTATTTTGTCTGTTTATTTCCTCATAAGGAACATTAATCCGACATGGACTTGACACCGCTGAGACTTTTCTGATCGTATTGATCCAGCAAAATGTAGAAAATGGCTACATTCTACATTGCGGGCTTTTCACGTTAATCGAAATGCAACATTATTATAATCCAACGTGCGACTTTGTTTTCGGACTGTCTTTCTTCATAACGTACAAAACGATCACATGCTTGAAGTGGACTTGATACCTTGAAAATTGATTCTGACCAAAGAGACAAGTTGTCACAGCCCGGTTGTTCAGGGCTCAACAAACCAGCGGAGCAATCTTGGAAGCGTTTCACTGAGTCAGAAAATTCAGACGTGAGTTCCGTCGACTCTGATGAAAAATCATTGGATCCAAAACGTATAAGCTTGAAGACTTCAGCTCCTTTTCAAGTGGCCTCATCCATGATTATGCCCATTTGTTTGGCAGAGAAGTTTAAGCGAAAAAATAAAAATAGGTGGAAAACTGGAGCATTGGCTCCAATACTGGATAGTGATGCGCAGTCTCCGTGCGATTTCTGTGCAAATAACTAAACCATTGATTACAATATTTCAATACCTTGTATTAAAAAAAAACCTTTTCTCGTTTTTGAAAAACTCAATACAGGAAATCACTGCTTGATCAAACATAACTCTCAACCATCTCATATTGAAAAGAGCGTCTCCCGTAAGCAATTTCCGATAAGAGTCTCGGTGGCCCGTTCTGCCCCACATGACTCGACCCCGAGCGGTGGCCCGTTGTGCCCTGCTCTCCCCTATCATGTCGGATCAATTTTCCTTGTGATGAAATGAACAGACGAGATGATAAAATTGATTGTACTTGTGGGTTAAGAAGACAGAACGCTGGATCAAGTTGTACCCTATTCACAAGCCTCATTCAGTCACATTTTCCCTAGTCCGAGAAAAAATCGAATTATTTCGAATTATCCGAACCAACGGTGTCTCTGGTTCCTTCAACATCTTAAGCTAGGTACTAACTCAACAAACGCGACGAATAATTCGTCATTGTTTTTTGAACAGAGACTACTGTGACATGACGTTAGGAGTCTAAGGTTTTTACTTAACATACGTGAACCAGTGAGCTGATGAGGTTTTTCAATATTTGGGCTCGTCAGTGATCAGGAAACGATTGCCAATTGTAGGTTGAATACCGTACTAAAAAATATGACGAAAATTAGCACGACTCCTATGAAAACGTGACCGAATATGGCTCGCGTATGTGGTACTACTTAGTCGAACGTTTTATCTTCTTAACCCACAAGAAGAGTCAGCTTTATTATTTCGTCTCTTCATTTGCTTACAATCAAAATTGATCCAACATATGGGCTGGATCGTATTCGTATAGTACCCTGTAACTCTATAATAAGGACCTAAAAAAAATGTGCCGTGCTTAGGCGGTCTGTAAAAGTATGACAAAGACAATAATACGTCGTAGGATAAGATCTGTAAAGCGGTTTAATCAGAATCGTGGATAGTGCAGTGAAACGTAAAAATTGATTTACGAGAAAATCGCTGCACCTTCAGAGTTCCAATTAGCGTCAAAAATTTCTACATTTGATACGTCGAATGATGGACCATTAGTCAGGTTGACAAATATTCAATGGACACTTATATTTATGTTTAAAAGTCAGAGTTTTGACGCTGTCTCGACCCCTTAATCTATATACCCCGTAACGATATTTTCACAAATTTGAATAGCAAACAATATTTTCCTCCACACTATACATTCATTTATTATTAGACACATATTTCAAAATAAGCGAAAGTTGAAACTTTATTAAAAATTCAAGCCCGATACATAACTGCTTTGTATGAAGAAAGTTTTAAACAATTACTTTAGTTAATTTTTTGTTTTCATTTTCGTATTTTCATCTGCATAGCGACTCGCATATATCGTGGGCTACAAAATTTTTGGTATTCTTGCAAGGCAATTTCTTCAGGTGACCGCCTCTTTCTCTTCTTTTTTAGCGGTGCGATCCCATCATCGTCTTGTAGCATCTAGTAAAAAATTGTGCCTTCATTGAATTTGGAATCGTATTGATTTTTCGTGCGCATTTATAAACTGTAAAGTATTTCTTTCCTGCCCGATTTTTTATATAATTAATGGATTTCGATTTATAATAAAGTAGAAGTGCATTCTATGAGACAGCTAAAGTTCCAACCCTCTTTACCAAATATGAATGAATTGAAAGTTTGAAAATTGTGAAATTTAAACAGCATGCTATCACTTTCTTATCTCATCATTTACAGACTTAATAAGTCTAAATATCTAATAAAAATTGCATTATGCTGAAATAATATTTTATTTAACTGCGTCCGTAAAGCGTTCCCTTTGCTTAGCTTCGTGTGTGAAATGTGGGCCCTTTACGCACTCGTGTCATAAAAATTTGTATGAAACTCGTGACAGAAACTTTTTCTCAACTTGACGTATGATTGCAACATTCGTCTTCGGCTCATGCTGCAAACTCACACTCGTCAGAAAAAGTTTCATCTCACTCGTATCGTAATATACTATTGTGTATCTAGTGCCAAAGATAATTTTTTTTGACGAGCGTGATGTTTGCTGGAACGAACGAAGCGAGTGCCGCAATCACGAGAGACAAGGGACGTATCTCTGGCCCGTGTTACACACGATCTTTTTTTTTACAATTGGTGATTGAAGTGTGTTTTCACTATATGCGTGGATAGCCAAAAAGAGATTCTTTTCGACAGCTAAGAGTGGAAATCGACGATTTCCTTCGAACTCGACGATTTCAGAGGAACTCGTTTGTTTTAACCCTTAGCTGTCAGAAAAGGGTTACTTTTCGGCTATACGGGCATATGACGAAAAGCACGAAAAATATGCATGCACGAAAAAAAAAAGTTATATTAACAAGCGCACTTATGCGCCCATAAAATACGACACTCCGTGAAAGGAATACCTTGAGTGACAATATCGGTCACCGTACCTTTTTATTATCTCTCTCGTTTTCTCCCTTTTTCTGTTTCCCCTTACCATGGTTCTTCTTCCCTTTTTCCTTGTTCATGGGTGCCTCGATATTTTTTTGATTATCGTTCTTCTCATCCTCATGCTCCTTTTCTTCTACTTGATCATCGTCATTACTCTTTTTATCCTCGTCCTTGCTCACCTTCTGATTGGCGTTCTCATTTTCTTTCTTCCGATCTGTATTAATACTCTTCTCTCCGATCTGTTCGGCCTCGTTCGCGCTTGTATTATCTATCTCTCCATTCGTGAATTCATTATCCCCCTCATTCGCACTGTCATCGTATTCGTTTTCCTGATCAATTTCCGCAATTTCCCTTCCCTCATATTTTTCATTCCGGTCGTTGTTTACAATCTCGTTTTCTCCATACCTGTCCTCGTCACTACTTTCCTCATTGTTGTCGTTTCCCTCATAATTCTCCTCATCTCTCTTATTGTACTTTTCTTTATTCACGCTTTCTTTTTCTTCTTCACATTCCTGATCTTTGTCGTTACCGACCTTCTCATCGTTTGCCTGATTCTCGGTTTTTCTCATCTCCTCATCCTCACTCGTATTTTCTTCATCTCGATCTGCATCCATACTATTCTCCTCTGTCTTTTTAGTTTGGTTCTCGCCCTCATTATGCTTCTTCCCAGCCTTGGCTTCACTCTCCTCCTCGTTTTCCTTGTCGTTTTCGTTTTCCTGGTATGTTTCGTGAATATCTTTTCCCCTATCCTTCTTGTTTCCGTCCTTCGTCGCGATCTCATTTTCTCGATCACCATCCTCTTCACTGCTTTCCTTATTTTTTTGGCTTCTCTCTTTATTTTCCTGATTTTTGATATTGTGCTCCTCATGATTCACGCTTTCTTCCTCTTCTTCGCTTTCCAGATGATGGTCATTGCTCGCCTTCTCATTGTTCTCCAGATTCTCGGCATTGCTAGTCTCCTTGTCCTCATTCCTAGTTTCTATCTCCTGATCTGTGACAGTATTCTCCTTCTCGATTTCTGTGTCTTCGTTTTCGTGCTTGTCATCTTTTTCTTGATCCCAGCCCTCGCTCTCTTCCTCATTGTCCTTCTCTTTGCCTTCGTTTTCCGGGTTTTTTTTTTCTATATCTTTTTCTCTATCGTTGTCTTTCAGGCTCTTGTTTACCGTCTTTTCTCCTTCATTGTCGTTTCCCCTCTCCTCACCGTCAGGTGGTGCTATATGATCATCCTCCAAACCGATGCTTTCTTTGTCAGTCTCATATGCATGTCCAACATCTATCGTTTCAGTACTAGAAACCAAAATGATATTTAAAATTTTTCAATAGAATCATGCCATTTTATCTCTAGCAAAAATATTTTATAGCAAATCAACGGCAGTATGGAAGAACGTGCTATCTCAAATTGTGCTAGAAGAACATGATATCTTAAATTATGAGAGAAGGTGGTGTCTCCAATTGATCACAATTGGAGATACCACATTCTTCTCTCATAATATGAGATAGCACGTTCTTCTAGCACAATTTGAGATAGCACGTTCTTCCATACTGCCGTCGAATTATTATAAACATTTTTTATTGTATATTCCAACTTCGAAGATTAACAATTATAAAGATTTAGTAATGTTCGCCTAAACTTACTCTCCATTGTTATTGGATTTGGACCGTCCAGTGAAAGTCCAATTATTCGCATGCTCCGCGAATTTCAACCCGATACTAACGTAATTGTTACTAGAATAAAAAATGAACAATTACGATAGTATTTTGACCGTAGGCGAACCTTGATATAAATTGGTGAATTTCCATCATTGCATTATAAATGAATCAATAACGAGGTTGCAATGGTCGATATTTATATTTTTTCTAATCAAGTTTCAAAAAGCACATTGGTTGAAGGGGCTATTCTGGTCTACAATTTTGAAAAAATCAATTTTTCTTCATATTCTTAAAGTGTAGATCCGTAAGAATATATCTTCGATAGAAAATCAGTTTGGCTTGCATGGCTTACAATTAAACCGCTGCAGCTGCCTCAAACTTCAAACGCGTTTTTACAACTACTTTTTTCAACATGGTTAATATGATATTTCAAGTCCTATTCAACCGATTTACTTACATTTTTATACCAATTTTCAATCCTCCCTCTCTGTCTAAAGATTCAAATAAATGTTTTTTTTTTCAAATCGGCCGACTTTTTGGGAAAATTTTTGTTTCCCACCTCTTACGTAGAGGCTATAACGACATTTTTACTAATTAAGAATTTTTTTTTTATTTTGTACCAGATTACTAGAAGGGTTCCAATCGTGGCAACCAGCAAACCCCTTGTTGTACCCAAATCTTTATCAGTTTATGACTTGTTAAATTTTTCTTTTTTTTTCAAACATTTTTTTTACATTTTCGGAGTATCAATAAGTACGTTGTGAAAAAGAATAATAAAAATATGTTCAATTTTTTTAATGAAATTTGACTGAATGCTCAACATTTATGATTCCGCACCAAAATACCCCCTTAATAAAGCAATATTACGATCCAGCATCAAATTGAAATGTATCGATAATTTATATTTTTTATATGATAATTGGGATTATTTCTTTATTTCTCTATTTATTTGTAACGCCGAACACTATCTAGCTTGAAATGCACCATAGTTTATGAAGGTATGAAACGTCCTGTAATAAACAGGCTGGTAAGGATAATAAGATTAAAATTAAATTAAAATTAGAGCGATACGTCACACTAACCTGAAAAGAAAAATTCTTTCCACATGCCGAATTTAACAATGTATATATGATATATGTATACTTACTTGTCACATACGTTTCCTCGATGGAGGAAGCCTATTATTGCCATCCTATTATTTCGCACGAAGCTTCGATGGCATTCGTATCGCTTCGGTGGCAAACGTCGACGATAAACAATATCGCATATTTCTCTCACGACTGCACGAGGGAGAATTCTTTTATTTTCCAAATTTGTTTTAAATTTTTTGCGCGAGAGGCAAACAATAAGCATCCCGAGATGGTAATGATTTTTAAACAAGTCGGTAAAAAAACGTCTCTGTGTTCTTTGGGTTGCCATCTTGCCTGTCAATCTGTTCTTATGTTAACTGAAGTTATGCTAATAAACTGTCGGAACTCGGAATTTCAGTCGATATAAAAAAAAAACAATTGACTGTTTCAAATCTCGTTTTGGAGAATGCATTAACGTTTTCCAACATATTCGTTTGAAAATTATAACTTAACAATGTGAAAATAAGTAATTGAAAGGTTTTAATTTAATTAAATTAATTTCATTTCATTATCCATTACTTTCAGCAATTTCATTATATTTAATGTCATTAAAATGCTTCAAGTAATGGGTAATGAAATAAAAGTAAATCAAAATGCTCGAAGTGATGGATAACTAAATTAAATGAAATTAAAATGTTCGAAGCAACGAGTAATTAAATTACATTTAATTAATATTTGCTTAAATTCATGGGTAATGAAATTAAATTAGATTACGCTTTACATGGAAAATTTGAATTGAATTACATTTCATAACCCATTACTTCGAGTATTTCAATTAAATTGAATTGAACTGACAATGAAATACTTGAAGTAATAGGCAATTCAATGTTATTTAGTAAAAATGCTCGAAGTTATAGGTAATTAAATGAAATTTCATGAAAATGCTCTAAGTAATGGGTAATTAAATATAGTTTAATGAAAATGCTCAAAGCAATGGGTAATTCAATTAAATTTAATTACCCATTACTTCGAGCATCTGCAATTTGTTATGAAATGAAAATTTACTACCCATTTCTTGAAGCATTTTAGTTTCATTTCATTTACTTACCTATTACTTTGAGTATTTTAATTAATTTAAATGTAATTGAAGTGATTAAAATAATGATTAATCGAATAAAATTTAATTAAAATGCTCGAAGTCATAGCTATTTAATTTAATTAAAACGCTCGAAGTGATGGGTTATTAAATTAAATTAAATTTTAAATGCTTAGAGCAATAGGTAATTGAATTGAATTTCATTACTCACTACTTGGAGCGTTTTTATTTAATTAAATTTAATTACCCATCTCTTGGAGCATTTTAATTAAATTAATGCTCGAAGGAATAGGTTCCTACGTGCAAAAAAAAATCTTTTAAAGAATTTTTGCAAGAATCTTTGAAAGAATCTTGAAAAGAACGACGGATAGATTCTTTCCAAGATTATTTCAAAGAATGAGGTTTTTTCAAAACCTCACGGAAAAATAGAAACTGACCAATTCGAGTCAATATTCGAAAAAGAAGAAATTTGAAACATCGAAAATCTTCATTTAGGAAAAATTAAAAAAAAAACGATGACCCTCATGACCAAAGTCCGCTCCAATACGGGGATAAATCTTGGAAAAATTTATTCACAGAATCTTGGAAAGAGTAATTGGAAAAATCTTGGAAAGGCTAATGTAAAGAATCTTTTACAAGCTGATCGGTCAGAAGAATGTTGGAAAGAACAAAACTATTTCCAAGATTCTCAGGACCGATCAGCTTGTACTTCAAGATTCTTTACATGAGTCTTTCCGAAATAATTCCAATTAATCTTCCCAAGACTCTTTGAGCGAATCTTTCCAAGATTCTTTAAATAAATTTTTCCAAGGTTATTTGAATAAATCTTTCTAAGATTATTCCAATTAATCTTGGAAAGAATGTTTGAGAGAATCTTGCTTTGGGTCCTACCCGTGATTCTTTTCAAGATTTTAAAATTTCCAAGATCTCAAATATTATTTTAAAGATTTTGTCAAAGTTTATTTTTTTCTACGCGGGTTATTGAATGACATTTAATTATAAAAATACTCGAAGAGGAGTAAACTACATTTAATTACCCATTACTACGAGCATTTTTATTTAATTTCATTTCATTACCCATCTCTTCAAGCTTTTTAATTGAATTTAATGTAATTACCCATTACTTCCACCATTTTCATTGAATTTGATTTCATTAAAATGCTTGAAGAGACCGATAATTGTATTAAATTTTATTCAAATGCTCGAAATAATGAGTAATTAAATTGAATTTAATTAAAATACTCGAAGTAATGTGTTATTTAATTTCATTTGATTAAAATGATCAAATGAATAGATAATTGAATTAAATTCCATAAAATTGCTCGAAATAATGGGTAATTTAATTTAATTTGATTACCTATTAGTTTAATAATTTTTATTAAATTAAATTTAATTACCCATTTAATCAAGCATTTCAATTAAATTACATTTACTTACCCATTACTTCATGAACTTGAAGTTTCGAACGTTTAGTTGAACGAAAAATAAGAAAAAGTATTTGTTAAAAAAAAAAAAAATTAGAAGAGCTTGCAAACACTTGATAGATAATAATTTAGGAAAATTCAAAGATATTTCGAGAATTATTTTCCAAGTGTTTACGAACTCTCAAAATTGTGTTGAAAATAATAATTTTGGCGATTTGTCGTTTGTCTGAACGTTCGGATCTTCAAGTCCATATTACTTCGAGTATTTCAATGAAATTAAATTCAATTAAAGTGCTTGAAACAAAGGGTATCAGTGTAAAATTTAATACAAATGCTCGATGTAATGGGAAATTAATTTGAATTTCATTAAAATGCTCGAAGTAATAAGTTATTAAATTTAATTACATTTCATTACCCATCACTTCGCACATTTAAATTTAATTTAATTTAATTACACATTATTTCGAGCATTCTAATGAAATTTAATTGAATTATCTATTTCTTTGAGCATTTTAATTAAATTCAAATGAATTACTCATTAATTCGAGCATTTCAATGAAATTTAATTTGATTTTAATTCTCGGAGTAATGGGTAATTAAATTTAATTTCATTACAATTCTCAAAGTAATGGGCATGTCAATTAATTCTAATGAAAATGCTCGAAGTAATAGGTAATTAAATTCAATTTCATTAAAATAATCGAATTAATGAGTAGTGAAATTTAATTTCAATTCCCATTACTTGGAGCATTTGTAATTTGTTAATGGGTACTTACAAATTTGCCCACCCCTGCATGCGAATGCTACTCATAACAACCAGGGTTAATCCGAATCTTGGGATTAAAAAATAAAAAATAATTTTTCAATCCCAATTTCGGGATTAAAAATTTAATCCCCGAGATGGGGTTAAATATTTCATCCCAATGTTGAGATTACAAAATAAATGGATGGATGGATGGATGGATGGATGGATGGATGGATGGATGGATGGATGGATGGATGGATGGATGGATGGATGGATGGATGGATGGATGGATGGATGGATGGATGGATGGATGGATGGATGGATGGATGGATGGATGGATGGATGGATGGATGGATGGATGGATGGATGGATGGATGGATGGATGGATGGATGGATGGATGGATGGATGGATGGATGGATGGATGGATGGATGGATGGATGGATGGATGGATGGATGGATGGATGGATGGATGGATGGATGGATGGATGGATGGATGGATGGATGGATGGATGGATGGATGGATGGATGGATGGATGGATGGATGGATGGATGGATGGATGGATGGATGGATGGATGGATGGATGGATGGATGGATGGATGGATGGATGGATGGATGGATGGATGGATGGATGGATGGATGGATGGATGGATGGATGGATGGATGGATGGATGGATGGATGGATGGATGGATGGATGGATGGATGGATGGATGGATGGATGGATGGATGGATGGATGGATGGATGGATGGATGGATGGATGGATGGATGGATGGATGGATGGATGGATGGATGGATGGATGGATGGATGGATGGATGGATGGATGGATGGATGGATGGATGGATGGATGGATGGATGGATGGATGGATGGATGGATGGATGGATGGATGGATGGATGGATGGATGGATGGATGGATGGATGGATGGATGGATGGATGGATGGATGGATGGATGGATGGATGGATGGATGGATGGATGGATGGATGGATGGATGGATGGATGGATGGATGGATGGATGGATGGATGGATGGATGGATGGATGGATGGATGGATGGATGGATGGATGGATGGATGGATGGATGGATGGATGGATGGATGGATGGATGGATGGATGGATGGATGGATGGATGGATGGATGGATGGATGGATGGATGGATGGATGGATGGATGGATGGATGGATGGATGGATGGATGGATGGATGGATGGATGGATGGATGGATGGATGGATGGATGGATGGATGGATGGATGGATGGATGGATGGATGGATGGATGGATGGATGGATGGATGGATGGATGGATGGATGGATGGATGGATGGATGGATGGATGGATGGATGGATGGATGGATGGATGGATGGATGGATGGATGGATGGATGGATGGATGGATGGATGGATGGATGGATGGATGGATGGATGGATGGATGGATGGATGGATGGATGGATGGATGGATGGATGGATGGATGGATGGATGGATGGATGGATGGATGGATGGATGGATGGATGGATGGATGGATGGATGGATGGATGGATGGATGGATGGATGGATGGATGGATGGATGGATGGATGGATGGATGGATGGATGGATGGATGGATGGATGGATGGATGGATGGATGGATGGATGGATGGATGGATGGATGGATGGATGGATGGATGGATGGATGGATGGATGGATGGATGGATGGATGGATGGATGGATGGATGGATGGATGGATGGATGGATGGATGGATGGATGGATGGATGGATGGATGGATGGATGGATGGATGGATGGATGGATGGATGGATGGATGGATGGATGGATGGATGGATGGATGGATGGATGGATGGATGGATGGATGGATGGATGGATGGATGGATGGATGGATGGATGGATGGATGGATGGATGGATGGATGGATGGATGGATGGATGGATGGATGGATGGATGGATGGATGGATGGATGGATGGATGGATGGATGGATGGATGGATGGATGGATGGATGGATGGATGGATGGATGGATGGATGGATGGATGGATGGATGGATGGATGGATGGATGGATGGATGGATGGATGGATGGATGGATGGATGGATGGATGGATGGATGGATGGATGGATGGATGGATGGATGGATGGATGGATGGATGGATGGATGGATGGATGGATGGATGGATGGATGGATGGATGGATGGATGGATGGATGGATGGATGGATGGATGGATGGATGGATGGATGGATGGATGGATGGATGGATGGATGGATGGATGGATGGATGGATGGATGGATGGATGGATGGATGGATGGATGGATGGATGGATGGATGGATGGATGGATGGATGGATGGATGGATGGATGGATGGATGGATGGATGGATGGATGGATGGATGGATGGATGGATGGATGGATGGATGGATGGATGGATGGATGGATGGATGGATGGATGGATGGATGGATGGATGGATGGATGGATGGATGGATGGATGGATGGATGGATGGATGGATGGATGGATGGATGGATGGATGGATGGATGGATGGATGGATGGATGGATGGATGGATGGATGGATGGATGGATGGATGGATGGATGGATGGATGGATGGATGGATGGATGGATGGATGGATGGATGGATGGATGGATGGATGGATGGATGGATGGATGGATGGATGGATGGATGGATGGATGGATGGATGGATGGATGGATGGATGGATGGATGGATGGATGGATGGATGGATGGATGGATGGATGGATGGATGGATGGATGGATGGATGGATGGATGGATGGATGGATGGATGGATGGATGGATGGATGGATGGATGGATGGATGGATGGATGGATGGATGGATGGATGGATGGATGGATGGATGGATGGATGGATGGATGGATGGATGGATGGATGGATGGATGGATGGATGGATGGATGGATGGATGGATGGATGGATGGATGGATGGATGGATGGATGGATGGATGGATGGATGGATGGATGGATGGATGGATGGATGGATGGATGGATGGATGGATGGATGGATGGATGGATGGATGGATGGATGGATGGATGGATGGATGGATGGATGGATGGATGGATGGATGGATGGATGGATGGATGGATGGATGGATGGATGGATGGATGGATGGATGGATGGATGGATGGATGGATGGATGGATGGATGGATGGATGGATGGATGGATGGATGGATGGATGGATGGATGGATGGATGGATGGATGGATGGATGGATGGATGGATGGATGGATGGATGGATGGATGGATGGATGGATGGATGGATGGATGGATGGATGGATGGATGGATGGATGGATGGATGGATGGATGGATGGATGGATGGATGGATGGATGGATGGATGGATGGATGGATGGATGGATGGATGGATGGATGGATGGATGGATGGATGGATGGATGGATGGATGGATGGATGGATGGATGGATGGATGGATGGATGGATGGATGGATGGATGGATGGATGGATGGATGGATGGATGGATGGATGGATGGATGGATGGATGGATGGATGGATGGATGGATGGATGGATGGATGGATGGATGGATGGATGGATGGATGGATGGATGGATGGATGGATGGATGGATGGATGGATGGATGGATGGATGGATGGATGGATGGATGGATGGATGGATGGATGGATGGATGGATGGATGGATGGATGGATGGATGGATGGATGGATGGATGGATGGATGGATGGATGGATGGATGGATGGATGGATGGATGGATGGATGGATGGATGGATGGATGGATGGATGGATGGATGGATGGATGGATGGATGGATGGATGGATGGATGGATGGATGGATGGATGGATGGATGGATGGATGGATGGATGGATGGATGGATGGATGGATGGATGGATGGATGGATGGATGGATGGATGGATGGATGGATGGATGGATGGATGGATGGATGGATGGATGGATGGATGGATGGATGGATGGATGGATGGATGGATGGATGGATGGATGGATGGATGGATGGATGGATGGATGGATGGATGGATGGATGGATGGATGGATGGATGGATGGATGGATGGATGGATGGATGGATGGATGGATGGATGGATGGATGGATGGATGGATGGATGGATGGATGGATGGATGGATGGATGGATGGATGGATGGATGGATGGATGGATGGATGGATGGATGGATGGATGGATGGATGGATGGATGGATGGATGGATGGATGGATGGATGGATGGATGGATGGATGGATGGATGGATGGATGGATGGATGGATGGATGGATGGATGGATGGATGGATGGATGGATGGATGGATGGATGGATGGATGGATGGATGGATGGATGGATGGATGGATGGATGGATGGATGGATGGATGGATGGATGGATGGATGGATGGATGGATGGATGGATGGATGGATGGATGGATGGATGGATGGATGGATGGATGGATGGATGGATGGATGGATGGATGGATGGATGGATGGATGGATGGATGGATGGATGGATGGATGGATGGATGGATGGATGGATGGATGGATGGATGGATGGATGGATGGATGGATGGATGGATGGATGGATGGATGGATGGATGGATGGATGGATGGATGGATGGATGGATGGATGGATGGATGGATGGATGGATGGATGGATGGATGGATGGATGGATGGATGGATGGATGGATGGATGGATGGATGGATGGATGGATGGATGGATGGATGGATGGATGGATGGATGGATGGATGGATGGATGGATGGATGGATGGATGGATGGATGGATGGATGGATGGATGGATGGATGGATGGATGGATGGATGGATGGATGGATGGATGGATGGATGGATGGATGGATGGATGGATGGATGGATGGATGGATGGATGGATGGATGGATGGATGGATGGATGGATGGATGGATGGATGGATGGATGGATGGATGGATGGATGGATGGATGGATGGATGGATGGATGGATG
This sequence comes from Alloplasta piceator, assembly GCA_946863875.1. Taxonomy (NCBI): domain Eukaryota; kingdom Metazoa; phylum Arthropoda; class Insecta; order Hymenoptera; family Ichneumonidae; genus Alloplasta; species Alloplasta piceator. The sequence goes on along the minus strand of OX333081.1, from coordinate 14,116,426 downwards.
GATGGATGGATGGATGGATGGATGGATGGATGGATGGATGGATGGATGGATGGATGGATGGATGGATGGATGGATGGATGGATGGATGGATGGATGGATGGATGGATGGATGGATGGATGGATGGATGGATGGATGGATGGATGGATGGATGGATGGATGGATGGATGGATGGATGGATGGATGGATGGATGGATGGATGGATGGATGGATGGATGGATGGATGGATGGATGGATGGATGGATGGATGGATGGATGGATGGATGGATGGATGGATGGATGGATGGATGGATGGATGGATGGATGGATGGATGGATGGATGGATGGATGGATGGATGGATGGATGGATGGATGGATGGATGGATGGATGGATGGATGGATGGATGGATGGATGGATGGATGGATGGATGGATGGATGGATGGATGGATGGATGGATGGATGGATGGATGGATGGATGGATGGATGGATGGATGGATGGATGGATGGATGGATGGATGGATGGATGGATGGATGGATGGATGGATGGATGGATGGATGGATGGATGGATGGATGGATGGATGGATGGATGGATGGATGGATGGATGGATGGATGGATGGATGGATGGATGGATGGATGGATGGATGGATGGATGGATGGATGGATGGATGGATGGATGGATGGATGGATGGATGGATGGATGGATGGATGGATGGATGGATGGATGGATGGATGGATGGATGGATGGATGGATGGATGGATGGATGGATGGATGGATGGATGGATGGATGGATGGATGGATGGATGGATGGATGGATGGATGGATGGATGGATGGATGGATGGATGGATGGATGGATGGATGGATGGATGGATGGATGGATGGATGGATGGATGGATGGATGGATGGATGGATGGATGGATGGATGGATGGATGGATGGATGGATGGATGGATGGATGGATGGATGGATGGATGGATGGATGGATGGATGGATGGATGGATGGATGGATGGATGGATGGATGGATGGATGGATGGATGGATGGATGGATGGATGGATGGATGGATGGATGGATGGATGGATGGATGGATGGATGGATGGATGGATGGATGGATGGATGGATGGATGGATGGATGGATGGATGGATGGATGGATGGATGGATGGATGGATGGATGGATGGATGGATGGATGGATGGATGGATGGATGGATGGATGGATGGATGGATGGATGGATGGATGGATGGATGGATGGATGGATGGATGGATGGATGGATGGATGGATGGATGGATGGATGGATGGATGGATGGATGGATGGATGGATGGATGGATGGATGGATGGATGGATGGATGGATGGATGGATGGATGGATGGATGGATGGATGGATGGATGGATGGATGGATGGATGGATGGATGGATGGATGGATGGATGGATGGATGGATGGATGGATGGATGGATGGATGGATGGATGGATGGATGGATGGATGGATGGATGGATGGATGGATGGATGGATGGATGGATGGATGGATGGATGGATGGATGGATGGATGGATGGATGGATGGATGGATGGATGGATGGATGGATGGATGGATGGATGGATGGATGGATGGATGGATGGATGGATGGATGGATGGATGGATGGATGGATGGATGGATGGATGGATGGATGGATGGATGGATGGATGGATGGATGGATGGATGGATGGATGGATGGATGGATGGATGGATGGATGGATGGATGGATGGATGGATGGATGGATGGATGGATGGATGGATGGATGGATGGATGGATGGATGGATGGATGGATGGATGGATGGATGGATGGATGGATGGATGGATGGATGGATGGATGGATGGATGGATGGATGGATGGATGGAT